>CM037887.1:11280086-11667586 GCA_021292165.1 Shinisaurus crocodilurus | reverse complement strand
AGGGATATGTCAACTTTATTTAGCTAATTACTTTTCGCATCTACTCTTTACTTATATGATTGGCGTGGTGTGTGTCTCCCTCCATAGTACCCAGTGAATATATGAAAACCATAGAACATTTTTTTCTGCAAAACAAACAAAACAAAAAGCCTCTCAGATAATTTTATGAATTGACATGGATAAAACTTAGATGGCTATTTGGTGTATTGTATAAAATAAAAATATGGTGTGTGTGTTGTGTGTGTGTGTGTATTTTATGTAGTTTGGTGAAGTTTTTACGTAGATAGACAATGTTGTGCATGGCTTCACTGAGTGAATGAGCTTTCTTTCAGCCTGCATTTTTCATTGTAAGCATTTTTATATGTGTTCTGAACGCCAAGTTCGTGTACTGATTTTGTATTCTGTACTACAGGGCGGTAGACAGATGATCTTGCAAAGGCCATTTCCTTGGTTTTTCTGTTTGTGATTCCCAAAGAAAACTTGGCATCTAACAAGATGAACAGTTGAGAGAAAGAGAGAAGGCTAGCATGCACTGTACTCTCCCAAGTGCATCAAATGTAGATTTGGGGCTATTACTTTTTCTGCTACAGTGAATTTTGAACATAGGTCTCCTGAGGGACATATTCAAGGGCGCATTCTGAAGTATCTGCCACAGAATTCCCTATAACCAAGGGGGGTTTCAAAGGAAAATGGCAACATGTTGACCAGGGAAATGCACTGTTAGCTGCTTGACTCCCACAGGCCTTAGAGAGTGCTCAGTCTCCAAACTATGATAAATTAGCTCCTGGAACAAACTGCCTCTCTGAAGTAGCAATACCTTGTGTCATACTGTGAAATCAACAGGTTTGTTGGAATTAACATGTTATGGTTCAAATGCCTTTGCACCTTTCCTTATTCAGGTTTATTGGAGCTGCTTCAATTTAGGAAGGAATTAGGCTTTATTTATTTATTTATTTGTTCATTCATTCATTTTCTATACCTCCCAATAGCCGAAGCTCTCTGGGCGATGTACAACAATAATGAAAAACAAACAATAAAATACAGTAAAAAATATAACAACAAAACATTATGGAATGTTTTATACATACAGTAATACCTTGGATTGAGAGCATAATTCGTTCCGGAAACATGCTTGTAATCCAAAACACTCTTATATCAAAGCGAGTCTCTGGCGGGTGTGAGCGGGGCTGGTTTCGGCCTGCTACGCCCGCTCAAGGCGAGCAGTTACATCCCTACGCAAGACCTTGCTCATTTATCAAGTCAAAATTTTAAAATTTGCTTGTCTTGCAAAATGCTCTCAGACCAAGTTACTTGCAATCCAAGGTATTACTGTAATTAATTTTGGAGGATTCCTCGCACTTCTGTTGCACATCCAGTCCAGCAGTCTATATGTGCAGGGGGTGCCTAGTTACCCTTGTCTCCTGTTCACACGGCTGATGAGGACCATTGTGAATCCAGAATAGTTGTGCTGCTGGGATATTCCAAGAGAAATGTTTTACCCTTTTCCAGAGGTGTTTGTGGCTGTGTTTGGCAGCCGTGAGAGCATGAAGTTGGTCTGCAGATGTCTTCACTGTGAAGATCATTCAAGGGTACTACTATGTGTACTGTATTATTTATTTACTACTTTTTATACCGCCCAATAGCCAAAGCTCCCTGGGTGGTTCACAAAAGTTAAAACTCAAAAATACAACATGATAAAATATAAAACTTTTAAAAGTTTAAAACAGCATAAAACCAAAGTAACAACCAGAGTATAAGCCAGCAGCATTGTTCAGATCTAAAAACACAACTCATTTGAAAACAAAGCTGAAGGAAAATAAAAAAGGCCTTCACCTGGTGCCGAAAAGACCACAGTGTAGGAGCCAGGCGAGCCTCCTGGTACCTTGACAACTTTTCTTGGAACAATGATTTCCCTTCTCCCCAGCAAATCAGATTATAGCCCTTGAATTGAGATTCCTGTAAGTAGATTCCCAGGATCTCAGTATCCTGGACAACCAGGAATGAATTTCAATGTAAGAGGAATGTGTGACATGCTAGCATCATCTCCTGGGGTGCAAAAGAAGCCTTAGGCTAAGGAATCAGATTTGTCTCCTTCTCCTGGGAGCCACAAGTTCCCTCACACAGCTTGATACTGAGATTTAAAAAGTAGCAGGAGAGAGGGGATGTATAAAAGTGTACCAGCAGCATCCTTTTGTTGCTTGGAGCAATGAGCAAGCCTAACCTGGGAGCTTTTACATGCATTACACAGGACCTTGGGACTTTTTTCTGGCCTGTTGTTAAGAGGCTTGCTTTCTGGTGTGTCTGGTTTTCCTGTAAAAAAATTATTTGGCCAGTGCTTGGAGGTGGTGCACAGGCTGAATCCCCACCTGACATCCCTCAGGTCCTAGGTTCAGGAGCTGCAGACTCAAGTCCTAACATTATGTCTGAAGTGACCCTGGAAATCATTCCCTGCAGGGAAATGTGTATTTTGATACAGTGATGGCCAGAGAGAGACTGGAGTCATATATACCATAACACTCCGTGGCATTTCTGGTCTAGCATTGAACTTTCTAATTTTCCATGGAAAGTATGTAGAGATTTCACCATAGAGACACTAAGGCCTTAAGAGCAGCTTTCCCCAACTTGGTGCCCTCCAGATACATTGGACTGCAATTCCCATCATTCCCAGTCAAGATGGCTTAGAATGATGGGTGTTGCAGTCCAACACATCTGGAGGGCACCAGGTTGGGGAAGGCTGACCTAGAGCAATACCAGTCACCCCATGCCCATAGAGAATTGTGGCCAATGGTGGCTTTCAGTTTTTACTGGAAGCTTAAGCTGTGTATCCCTGAAGTCTCTTTCTTTTTTATGGTGACCAAATGTGTCTGTCTCACAAGGACAGATGCAGAGATATTTTGGATATGTTGGATATGCTCAACAAGTGTGAAGTGAAGTTCTCTTCTCCTGTATGCTTAGAAAATTCAAATCCACTTAGTTAAAATTTGGTCCTGATCCTCTATTGCCCTTTGAGTTCATTTTTATTTGTGTTGAGCACATTTCACAGTGGCCTCATTTGGATATAATGCTTATTTTGTGAATGAGCCTTGGGCTTGTGTGCTTTCCCTTTCCCTCCCCTCTCCTCTTTTGCTTTCACTATTGACTAAGGTGGTTTATCGTTACGTTCAAACCTGGGCAAACTGACCCTAAACCATAGTTAAGATTAACCACAGTTTCAGGTATGGTTTATGGAAAATGGAAACAACAGTTTTGGATCTCCTTGCAGAGCCCAAATCTTGTTCACATAAACCTAAGCCATAGTATAGTGCTAGGTCCGAACCAAATCACTATCAGAGCTTTTCATCCTTGCTTTTCACAAGCGTAAAGATTGACATCTCTAGGCTCTAATCCTATGTTTTACTTCCTTAGGAGTAAGAATTCAGTGCATTTTGCTTCTGATTAAACATGCATATAATCTGGTAATGGAATGCAACATAACAGGTGTTGAAAGTACTCTTCCAGATGAGTACATTTATCCCTACCTGAATTCTGGATGGTTTCAGGTGGGTCTGGTATAGTGCAATCAGTTGCTAAAAAATAGAGACTACATCGAATGGCAAACTTCCTGCATCCCAAATGACATGGTTTGTAGTATTCACCCCTCTTGTCCTTTGGAGACACTATTTTAAGCTATCGAATCAATAGACCCATTACACTGCCTAAAAATAAAGCAGTATCTAGAGTCATTACAAGAAGGTTGTGTGCTCTGAGCAATCGACTCATCTTGAGGAGTTCACAAGTTGAGGGTGGCCACTCACAGGGCACAAACCAGGTGACTGAACGGAATTGCATGGAGGTGAGGAGGTAAGCAGATGAGACCACAGACTGCTTCAAATCCTTAAACCAGTGGCAGGGAACCTCTTTTTTTCTATCAAGTGCCGCATTCTCTCCTGTAGTCTGTTGGGGGGCCCACATGCTGGCAGTGGGCAGGGCTAGAGACCAAGGTGGGTGGGGCTACCCTCTCTCTCTCTCTCTCTCTCTCTCTGCCACACCCTTCTCTCTCCTCCTTTCTCTGCACCAGCTAGGCATACCTGTTAAATAAGAGTAACACTGCAGTTTATCCCATTTCCAACAAATGGATATTCAAAACTTCTAGGAACTGGAGAGAGAGAGAAGGTGTCAAGGCAGCACTTCCCCTCCTCCTTCCAAGAAGATCTAAACAACGGCTTTCAACTGAAAAGCTTCCTTAGGACAGAGGCCAGCCTAGCAAACCGGTTTAGAAGTACAAATGAAGTGGATAGTAGAATCAAACACAAAAGAAACAAGCTTAGTTGGAATACCAGCCATTAAGGAAGATTGCCCTATTGTTGAGAAGTTGATTCCAAAGTGGAAACCTCTCCTCCCTTCCAGACTCAAATAACCTACAGCCACACCCCTAACTGGTGGTTCCTTATTCTTAAGGGCCAATCTTGGATTGTCTGACACTGCTCAGCTGGTCCATCCTCCTTAGCTGAGGTCTGACCCAGGGGTTAGTGAAGAGCTCAGGTTGCTTTCTCACAGAATTTGACACCGATAGATAGATCCTCCCTGACTTTTGGGTCTGAGTCTGCTGGCCTTGGGGAACTAGCTGCAGTTCCCTCCCCTCCATCTCCAATCTGTTCCCAGATCCTGTAAGAACTGGGCCCAGTCCCTACAGAAGGGCAGGCTTAGCATGTTGTACGTGGTCTCAGAACCAAATGCAACCCCCCCCCTTGTTTTTCTCTTGAAAAAGCGACTTCTGAACAATGCACTGTGAGTAGGAGTCTCAGGCATTGCTGAATGTTTAGCAAGGATAAGATTCGTCCCCATTTGGATTGTGTAAAGCTGGGCCCCATGCCTCCTGAATGACAGTGTTAATTGCCATTGACTGTAATAGAATATGAATAGCACAGCCACTTGACACCAACTTAATGGTTCTGACTTTTCAGTGGCTGAGAGTGTTAAGGCTAGAGGGGAAATAGGGTCAGAGAAGAGATAAGAGCCCTTCTGATTCTATTGAAAAAGATTAAAGCTTCTGTGTCTTTGAAGTGGCACTTGTGAGGTTTGCCATTTGTATGAAGTCATGTTAAAATGGGAAGCGATTGGGAAGTTTTGCAATTGCAGAGGCACCATTAAAGCACTTTCTCTGTGACATTCCCTTAATATTGTTCAGGTCAATGGCAGAACAAGAAACAACAATTGGCTATCTCACATCTTTGAGATTTGAAGAAGAGATAATCACACAGCCCTTATGAATTGCTCCGGGGGCCACATGACCCTGAACCAATCTTTACAACAGGGCTACATAAAGTAGGGTAGCAATTCTCTGTCCTTTCATATGGTGAGGGAGGTGGGGCAGAATGGAAGAAAAAAATCCAGTTCCCCAGGGGAGTCTGCAAACTGGGAGAGTTAAAATTTGGGAGAGTTGTTCAGTAGAACATAGAAATCACCTTGCTGAATCAGACCAGAATAGCCATCTAATCCAGCACAGTAGCCAGCCGGATACTTCTAGGAAGAATCATAGAGTTGGAAGGGGCCTATAAGGCCATCGAGTCCAACCCCCTGCTCAGTGCAGGAGAACAGATGTGGGCAGCCCAGGCAGTCACCCATCCAAGCACTGACCCAGGCTCATACCTGCTTAGCTTCAGCATGTGGCCTGCATTATGTGCTCTCGACAGCCACATGCAGGTAAGTATAGTGTCCCTGAACATGAGGGGTTCCATTCAGCTATCCTGTGGTTTGCACAACTGCAGGGAGGAGTAGTTTGGTTTCCATTGGTTAGATTCATGAGCGGTAGGGAGAGGGGAGGGAACATAGCTCAGCGGGGGGGACACATGCTTTGCATGCATAAGGTCCCAATTTCAATCTCTGGCATCTCCAGTTAAAGAAGGTACCTTTGAGAATTGCTGCCCTATCAGTATTAGATTAATTCAGCTCCCTAAGTTGTAAATGCTTAGTCCATTCAGCTCACGAAACATGCTCTAGCCTACAAATCATGGGAGAGAGTTTTCCTCTGTCTCCTGAGACTAGGCATGGGGTCGGCCATTGACCCAGTTTGCGCAATCACTGCAGCACATCCCGGGCAACTTTTTAATATTCAAGCCATGATATCAACTTGTCCTGTTGTGCAAACCCAGCAAGGGTAGATTGTTGGCATGGCTAATAAACCACCAGCAACCCACCCTTGCCAGGTTCACATGACACAATAAGCCATGGCAACCTCCCGCTGTGGCTTAAATATTCAAAAGGCATGCACCACAACCCACTGTGGCTTAAATAAGCCATGCTGGGGTGCGGCGATCGTGCGAACTGGACCATTGATAGAGCCATCTTCCGTGTACTTGGCCTGATCCCCTTTTAATGGTATCTAAGCTAATGTCCATTAGCGTGCCCCTTGTGATAGAAGTGAGCACTATAATTATGTATGTGTTATTTGAAAAACTACATCAAAACAAAACCCTATCCTGAATCTACCGCTTGTCACTTTCATTCTCCAACCCCAGTATTAAGAGATTGGGAGGAAAACTCTCTCCCATGATTTGAAGGCTAGACCATGTTTCCTGAGCTGAATGGACTAAGCATTTACAACTGAATTAATCTAATATGATGGGCAGCAATTCTCAAAGATACCTTCTTTAACTGGAGATGCCAGGGATTGAAATTGGGACCTTATGCATGCAAAGCGTGTGCGTCCTCACTGAGCTCTGTTCCCTCCCCTCTCCCTACTGCTCGTGAATCTAACCAATGAAAACCAAACTACTACTCCCTGCGGTCTGATCCTGGATGCTGTTTGATGGTTATACATGGCAAAATGCTGAAAACTGCTTTTATAGACCGTCAGACAGATACAAAATTGGTAAGCTGATCTCTGTTAAACAAATCATGGTTATTTGGGATCATCATAAGTCCACTAGCCAATGTACTCAGTTTATTTGGACTAAATAAGATGCAGTTTTGCAGTTGAGACAGCTATACAACAAAACTAAAGAAATACATGTTTTTATAACCGGCCTTTCAGTTTGTGTTGCTGAAAATTGCCGTCTTTCCATTTGGTGGGATGGAATATAACTTGAAAGCTTACAGAGCAAGTGGGTGGAGGGAAAGGGTTTGCCTTACCTACTTTTATCTTCTAGGTCTGATACAGAATCACCAGGCTATATCAAAGCTAATTAATTATTACATATTATCATTACATTTTTAACCTGCCTTTTTCCTGCAAGGAACCCAAGGAGGCTTATATAATCCTCCTCCTCCTCTCCATTTTATCCTCACAACAACTGTGTAAGGTAGGTTAGGCTGAGAGTCAGTGACTGGCCCAAAGTCACCCAGTGAGCTTCATGGCCAAGTGGGGACTAGAACCTGGATCTCCCGAGTCCCGGTCCAGCACTCTTACCACTGTGCCACGCTGGCTCTCTTATTATCCATCTAATTATAGATATATAATCTATATCTAATTATAGATGCAGAGCTTTGGCATTTCTGCATTGTTGCCAACTGTCTTCTTTCAGATCTCACTAACTTGAGCGCCATATACCTACTTTTTTTTGGGGGGGGAATCACAAAATAAACTCTACTGGTGGTAGTGTTCTTTTGTTATGACAGCGTGGGAAGATGGTCGCAGCTGTTGGCAGTGCTAATAGCAGCAACCCGGTCCAACCGTAGTCCGACATATACACTATGGGGTCCTCAGTGCAGTGCCTACAGGCACCAGTGTGCTCACAGAGACCTACCAGTATCAGAGGCAGTGTGCCTATGTACACCAGCTGCTGGGGAACATGGACCGGAGGGTGCTGTTACACTCATGTCCTGCTTGTGGGATCCCGTGGGCAGCTGGTTGGCCACTGTGTGAACAGAATGCTGGACGAGATGGACCCTTGGTCTGATCCAGCATGGCCCTTTTTATGTTCTCATGTACCAGGGTGCCCTCTGTTTGAGGGGCCCGGAAATGAACATTCCACCTTGAGCCTCTCAGTGTCTTAAAAAGGCCCTACAAAGTGTCCAGTAACCAAAGCTCTCTTTCTGCATATTGTACATATGTGTAATTGAGCAACTTACAATGGTAAAAAGTAGCAATGATGGAGTCTTGTGGTTTGAAAAAGTGAACTCTAGGTTTTACTCCCCATAAGCCCCTTGGGAATTGGGCCCGGTTCATAATGGGATTGCTGCACCATGATTTGCCACTGCTGCTCACTTCCATTTCCCATCTAAAACTTGACTAGCAGTGGAGATGGAGCTCCCAGCAGTTTCCTTGCCTTGCCCTGAGGCTGCTTCAACCATCTGCAGTAGTGCCCAAGGGGTAATTTAAAAAAATGGCTGCTATGCTTCCCATGGTTTCTAATGTCATACATCAGTACTCAAATTGCAGGGGGGTTCTGCCCCCTTCTTACCTTTTGTGCATGCTCCCTTACCTACTGTTCTGTAGAAGGCTTTACTGTTCTTTAAATGTAGTAAATTAACAAGGAAATGAATGAAGGCTCTGGGGGATCTTAACATGGCTAAAATTAGGGGAAGTCAGGAATGGGGCTTGTGTATTTCATTAAGGGTCCCCTAGATTTCCCCGTATAATTCAAGCATTGGCGTGGACACTGCTACAGCCGAAAGAGCTGAATAGGCGCCGGGGCTGCCAGGCAAAGGCAACGGAAGGTATGGAAGTCAACAGATACTTGGAATGGAACTAAGCTCAAACAACTTGATCCAGACCCAATCTGAACTGGGCCCAAATTTTGTTTGTTTGTATGTTTGTTTGTTTGTTTATTATAGTTATACCGCACCTTTTTCCAGCAGGGAACCCAAGGCGCCTTATACGTAATCTTCCTCCTGTCCATTTTATCCTCACATCATCCCTGTGAGGTAGGTTAGGCTGAGAGTCAGTGACTGGCCCAAAGTCACCCAGTGAGTTTCATGGCCGAGCGGGGACTAGAACCTGGATCTCCCGAGTCCCAGTCCAACACTCTAACCACTATGCCACACGGGCTCTCGTTGGACCTATTCCAAATCAATCTAGCCCACGCACGCACACACACACACACACACACACACACTATTATTCTATTATCTAATCAGATTTTCTGATATGCATGTCAGATGAAAATCAGATGATTTTCAATCTGATATGCTCTATGTGGAATTTCTTTTATGTACACAGCTAAAAAAATGGCAAGGATGTATGACTATAGACAACAGGGAAAAAATAATGGGCACAAGGAATAGTACAATCAATGAGAACTGTGTCTACATATGACAATAAGTATGTCTGTAAACATAAAATATTTTTTTTAATTAATAGTGTGGAAGGACATACCCTTTAAGTGCTGCATTTGTAGTTTCTGGGCCATCAATATCCTTGCTTCTTTCATTAATAAACTGGCAAACCAAGGAAGAAAGCTGCAGCCCAGGAGTACTCCCCCCCTTTTTTTCTTTTTCTTTTACCCTGAGCTGTACTTAATCAGGAGCAGTCTTGATCAAACAGGGGGAAAAAATGTAAATCAGGTTCATTAATTCTGCTGGCAATAAACAGGAAGGAGAAAGCTAAACATGAAATAATGTGGGGTTTTTAGCCAGATATTTGAGATAGGATTGCATATGGAGAGATCGGGTAGTTAAATGACCCTTCAGATTGTGAGTGACTAGGGGAACGCAAGGGTTTATGTATGGATTAGCACATTGATGGGCCTTGAGTAGCAAAAGACGATGACTAATTGCCTGACAGAGTAGCACTCCATTCAACTTGGTCACTGAAATTAATTTCTGTTTTCAGGACTGGCAGAAAGCAGCTGTGGAATTTCAGTTCAATACTCAAATTAACTGGGAGTCTAAATTATTTCTTTGCACACACACTATTAAAGGAGTGGGTTACCAAATTGATCTAGATTTTTATATAGTGGAGGCCAGGGTTATTCTCTCTCTTCCATCAAGTGGCCCTGCCCCTTCAGAACTGGAGAGTGAAAGCGGGTATCTGAGTAATTTCTTTGCAACTGGTTCAACTCTGTCTGGTGTTTAACATCTGAATATTCCCTTCGAGTCCAGAAAAGAGGGAGAGGGAAACATTTTGAAATCTAGGTTGTCAGGGTGGGATAAATTCTGTGACCTACGCTACACCACCATTTCATTCACTGATCGGTTTATGCAAATAGGGATCTGATCCACTAATTTCAGGAAATAGGGTCCTGATCCATTAATTTCAGTGGGAGGAAGCACATGTGTAATGCTCCTAATGAAATCTGTGGGAATTAGAAGAGTTTAATTCTGCTTAGATCATACCCTTGATAGACAGACATAGGGATGTGCTGACAATGGGAAGTCTGGCTTGTTTGTGCTCAATGGACTTCCTGTCCACTTCTGATCCAATAATCAGAAGCGTCTTGAGTCAGTTTTTCCCCATGGACTTCTGTCTCTAAGAAGCCGCAGTTTGAACATTTCTTTTAAACGCTAAGGAAATTTGCATAAATTCCCACCATTTGCGTAATTTTATGCAGTTCACACAAATAGCGTGATTTGCTCTATTTGTGCAAATTGGAAGCAGGAAACTAGATAGTTCTAGTATGATTTGTGCAAATCACACTAGAACGTCATAGTTTTCAGCTTCAAATTTACGCAAATAGTGCAAATACCGTGATTTGTGCAAATTTCTTTAGTATTTTTTCTTTAAAAGCATAAAACACGGCCTGTCTTAGAGACGGAAGTTCATGAGCTGACTCCCTAATATATATAACTTTATATATTTAAAGTTATATATACACACATTTATATATATATATATATATATATATATATATATATAAATTAGGCTATATATATGTTATATAGCCTAATAATATATATATTATATATTAGACTTCCTAATATATTTAACTTTATATATATTAGGCTATCTGTATTTACATACTGGCTATTCTGCAGTGATTTTCTTCCCCTTTTAACTTTGCCCCCCTGTAGAATTTCTGGCCATGGGCCTATGTAAAACACAACATTAAAGCTACTGTACTTGCTACTAGCGTTGAAAAAATGATCCTTCAACGCCAACTTCAGTGGACCGGTCATGTTGTTCGAATGCCTGACTGCCATCTCCCAAAGCAGTTACTTTATTCCCAACTCAAAGATGGAAAGTGGAATATCGGTTGTCAGTATAAGAGGTTTAAAGATGTTCATAAGGCTAATCTAAAAAAATGCAATATAAATGCAATATAAACATCGAAAACTGGGAAGCTCTGGCCCATGAACGATCTAAATGGAAGTTGGCCTTTCACAAAGGTTCCTTGAACTTTGAAGAAGCCAGAATGCAAGGCGAAAGGGAGAAACGTGCTAAGCGAAAAGCACGTCAAACGAATCCTTTACAGGACCATCTTCCATCTGGTAACCTGTGTCCTCACTGTGGGAAACTGTGTGGATCTAGAATTGGCCTCCACAGTCACTTGTGGACCCATTGCTAGAGTCTACACAATTTTCTTTAGAATTTCCTCCTTTAAAAATTTTTCTTTTTGTAAAAAATTTTTATCCAGGAAAACAATCTTACTTCGGTCACAAGCGATCACCTGATGATGATGATGTAGATGTTTGCACCAAACACAAGTAATGTGTGAAGGGGGCTTCTGTGATGGTCCATTCCCACATGTGATCCATCACTTGTTTCTGTCATCACACATGCCTGATCCAGCTCTCAGAAATAAACAGAAACACATTCAGTTCATCATGATTCAAAGACTGAAGTTGAACTGTGAATGACTGCATTATATGCGGTAGTCATTTCTTTTCCACCCTCTCCCCTCTCTCTTTCTTTTTCTCAGTTCAAGCACAGAGTCCAAACAAGGGCCGGAGGCGAGTCCCAAGAGCAAGCAGAGCCCAGGCAAGGGTCAGAGGCAGAAAGACAAGTCCAAAGAGCAAACAGAGTCCAAGCACATCCCAGGCAGAGCAAGGGCCAGAGGCAGAGGCAGAAGCATAAGGTCAAGAGTGGTCACAGGTCAAACACCAGGCAAGGCAAAGCAAGGTTGGTCACTAGACGCAGGAACCAGCTGCAGACAACACAGAAGCTTGTGTTGCTGTGGCAAGGGTTGAAGGCAAACTGCAGTTCTTATATAGGTCCTTCTGGCTGCTCCCAGCTGGGCCGCCTTAGCTGGCCTGAGAGCAGCCAGGAGCAGGCGGCTACACTCTGCGAGTAGCTAGTAACACTGGGCTCGCTCCTGCAAGGAGGTCTCTTCGCCACCAGGTGGAGCTGTGGCACAACCCTGGAGGAGTGGATCCTGAGAGTATGTGGGCTAGCTCATGATAAGTAGGTTATGTTGGTGCACAGTTTTTCCTTCTCAAGGTCAAACTCTATTGCTTGTTTTCTTGCATCAACCTTGGACTGGAATAACCAAACAGAAGAATTCTTATAGCTGAGCACTAGCATTTTTAACATCAGTACTACAGCAGGAATTTATAAGCAGGCCATACAATCCAGAGAATTATCTGACTTAAAAAAAGTATATTAGTGCCATGAACTTTAAGAATAAATGACATAGATCTATGCAACCTGGAGTGAAATATGGTTTCCAGAATTATATTAATTCCTTATACTGACAAAGCTCAAAATATTGAGCACTGCAGAAATATTCTCTATCTGTCCCAAAACCCAAATCCCATGGTTTGCACTCTTGGTGCATGAAGGAGGAGTGTGTTGCAAACTTTAATGGCTCCCTGCGGGTCCCTATATCACCTTTCTTGGGACTACTTAAGACCTGTGTGCCCGGAAGGAAGGCAGAAGTGAGGAAGCCCAACACGGAGACCTTGTGCCATCAGCTGCTTGAAGGGACTTCCAATCAGCCTCGGAGAACTTTGTACCTTTTTTTGGGGGGGGGGGGGGACATTGGTTTCAGTGTTTTAAAATTATAAACCACCTTAGGTCCCTTGGCAGAAAGGCAGTATATAAATGCATTAAATAAAAATAAATAAATACAGTTTCTTTTTAATTTTCCAAAAAAAGTTGGAAATACAGTATATATTTAAAATATGTGTCTAATCAGGGCACACTGTCTTGATTATGCTTTAGTTCTTTAAGACAATCATTTAGGGCACAATCCTATGGCTGCTAGATGCCGTCTAGACAGCCATAGGATAATGGCTCTCTGGAGCTCTGAGGTCGGAGCTCTGAGGCTGGAACTCCGACTTCGGAATGCCCTCCATCCGCCCTCATGGCTGGCGTGGTTCTTTCCACGCCAGCCGTGACTCTGAGGCCAGAAGACCGACCTCAGAGCCGGCGTTGTGTGGGCGTTCTGGAGGGCAGGGTAGGGAGGAGGGAGGCCCCATAGGGATACGATGTATCCCGGTGGTGCCTCAGCGTGTTCTTGCAAGCAGGCGCAAAAGACTTAGATGGCCAAAATCGACCATCTAAGTCTTTTGCAGGGCAGGAGAAGCACAGAGGTGAGCTTCACCTCCGTGCTCCTTCTGTCCTCATTAGGATGCCCATAGTCCTCTGAGTTTGGAGAGTTATGGGCAGCCACGTTGGATTGTGCTACCCGGGCTCTTTAAAAAAGTTGTTTTAGCTTTCCTTGGGACCGAAACACCATGTAATTGGTTCAGAGCAGGTCTGCAGATTGTTTCCAGATTAGCATCAGGTCTTAGGAAAGGGTTCAAGCCACAGTTGTCTGCTCTGCTGCTGCATTCCTTTCAAGTCTCAAAGCATTTGTATTTTCTGTTAGTTTTTCAGTACCTAATGTGGTGTACAAAATCAAGAAAACACAAGTTAGAATAGAAAGTAAAACGTTCCATCTCAAAATGGTGTGGAAGACATCTTCGGTTTCTCTGTGAAAGAGCGAAATCATATACACCATCAGCCTTCTCTTGATCAGGTCAACCTCAAATGCCTTAGGCAAGGCACTGAGCTTTTATTGCCTATGGGAGGGGAGAAGTAAACAGCCCTAAGCAGCAGTCTCAGGTAACACAAGAGACGGAATCAGACTTGCCTGTGATGAAAGGTTATAAAGCTCTAAACATATTGGGCAATAAATTATATTCTCTGTACCCTTGAGTTCTTATTTAAGGGGCTTATTTTATTCCTGCATTTGGTACCTTTATTTATTTATTTATTTATTATATTTATACCCCACCTTTTTTCCTTCAAGGAACCCAAGGCGGCTTACATAATCCTCCTCCTCCTCTCTATTTTATCCTCACAACAGCCCTGTGAGGTAGGTTAGGCTGAGAGTCAGTGACTGGCCCAAAGTCACCCAGTGAGTTTCATGGCTGAGCGGGGACTAGAACCTGGATCTCCCGAGTCCCAGTCCAACACTCTCACCACTACGCCACACTGACTCTTTCTTTCTGACAGTAATTGTGATGCCACTGCAAGATAATGTGCACTGCACATTCACTGATGTAGGCTACAATCTGACCATATAGAGCAAGGGGGGAGGAACCCGTGGCCCTCCAGATCTTGCATGTAATTTGCATGTAGTTGTTCCTTAAACTCCCATCTACGACCAATGGCCATGCTGGCTGGGGCTGATCAGACTTGGGGGTCCAAGAACATCTGGAGGGCAACATGTTTCCCCACCCCTGATGTAGAGGGTCTGTTTAATCCTGCTATGTGAACTAGTCCTCTGTCTTACAGTTGTATATATCCTAAAACCTTGACTCTAATTTGATTCGGGGTTGCCAAGGCCAGGCAAAATTCAGGGGCCAGATTTAGCTACTACCGTTTTTAAAATGTCATTACCTGTCATAAACATCAGGGCAGAAGTACAACTAGTACTTGAGAGGGGACCTATTTGGAATGAAGAAGCTGCATGGACAGGGGTTCATCACCTTCTCCATTCTAAATTGCACTCTCAGCTGACATGGTGAAGTTCCGAGCGTATGCTTCCCGTAGGTGCTGTGGAGCACAGTAGTGATGGGTGGAGAACGGTTAGAAATATCTTCACCCCACTTTCTCTCTGCTCCAAATTGCCCCTGTCCAAAGCTGCCCCCTCCCTCTCACAAAGCATCCATTGGGCTATTGCAATAGAGCATGGAATTACCCTTAATGAAATAAGATCTGTTCTTCGTTTTTCTGAAAAGTCAGAGCCATCTCCATATTTTTGGGAACGGTATACCAAATAAATTTGGCATGTTAAATCCTCTTGGTATCTTTAGGGAACAAGCAAATTAAACAAGTAATTTATATACATTCCCCCCCTCCCCCCAGAAGTGTGGAAGTTTTAAGCATGTTCTAAGGAACTCTACTGAGTGAGACTCTGGTCTGAAACATTTCCTGCCAAAACACTTCCCTCCTGACAGGAAGTAAACATTAAAAATAATCTTTAATCCCTTGTCTGGTCTATTACCATTAACAATTGATGCACTTTAATTTTGTGGGATTTTAACTACAAAATGGAATGGCTAAGTAGTGATAATTGGGTTTGGAATTACACGGTCATTTATATCCACCGAAATGCAAGAGGCTGGGAGGGTGACATTAATTATTTAACATTTCCTGGCTGTGGTTCCCATTATAGAATTTACTGATATGTTCTGTTGCAAACAATTATCACCAAATGAGAGTAAACAAATTGGGGATGCGACGGCTTATTTATAAATGTGGACTTTATTTAGACAGTGTTGACTCAATTTGCATTTACATGTTTGGCTCTTGATGAGGCGGTATTGAAATCAGATTATTTTCAAGTACTTTCTCTCATGTACTACTTCTGCTGATCTTATCTTTTCCCTCAAAACTTATGGTTTCTTCAGCAACCCTTCACAATTGTGACATTGCTCAGGCAACAACAACAAGAGAAGACATATAATAACCTTTTAATGTAAACTTCCTTCTCTCTCCCTCCGTTGCTCTTATCCCCTCCCTATCCTTTTAATGCCTCGTCCTTTACGCTATTGAATCCCAATCAAGTTCTAGACTGTAATATTATGGGAAGCGTATCCAGATTTGCGATTTGCATGTAGTTGTTCCTTATAAAGGAGAACACATGATTCTATAATCAAGAGGCCTTGAAAAAGTACTGGGCCAAAGTATTGGGGCCAACAACTTTAATACGTTTTGGAGTGGGGCAAAGCACACCCACCCCAAGATTAGATGGGGGCTTCCTGAAAAGCTTAGATACATACCTTCTCTTTAAAGATGAGATGGTCGAGGGACCCTCCTTACTTTTGACAAAAGTGACTTGTCAGCATTCTTGGGGCAGAATGTCCCAATGGGAATGACGCTATGACACCAATGGGAGCAGCCATCTCCCCCCACTCCACAAGAATTCCCTTGGGGATGACACTGCGTCATGACATAGCATTATTCCCATGGGACATTCTTTCCCAGGAATACTGCTAGCCTGTTGAGAGCAGCCAAGCCGCTGCTGTTGTTTTCTTTTTTTTTTGAAAAAAGAAAGAAACAAAGATCCGGAACCTCCTCATTTTTAAAGCAAGACTAAACACCCTGAGCATTCTTAGGATTCATTCCCCCCAACACCAAACATCCCACCCCCACTTTCACAAGAGGCTAACCATTCCGCAAGAAGTAGGGGGATATTTGGTTCAGCCTTAATTTGAAGCCATTATTCAGTATGGCCTAGTTCGCACTTAACAACCTATGAGTTGTCAGGGCTACGTGGGAGCAAGCTGCCTCCTGCCTTCTCACTCACTGCTTCCACTTTGCATCTGGTTTAGAAAACATGGCTTCTTTTGGGGTTAAAACTTGGTGTTGTTTCCTCCTCAACAACCCATAGTTCCAGGTTCTCACATCATGCCAGTGGAGGTTGGTGACTTCTATTTCAGTGGGGCTCCTTATTCTCATACATACATACATCCTAGAGTTGGAAGGAGCTTACAAGGCTATCGAGTCCAACCCCCTGCTCAATGCAGGAAACTAGAGGAGGGGTCTCCCATCCAAATAATAATCAGGCTTGACCCTGCTTAGCTTTCCACGCTCAGACAAGCTGAGCCAACGTAAGCCACAGGCCTGTTATCCATTGCATCTTTTTGTTTGAGCTTTATAAGAGCTATCCATAAAGCTCCTATGATGGTGAACCCATTTTGGAGATGGAGTTTAGCACCATGGATAGCTCCTATAAAGCTCAAACAAAAAGATGCAGTGGATAAGGCGCCCCACTGACACAGGAGTCACCAGCCTCACGCCAAACAACCCAGAAACATGGGGCATTCCTGGGTTGTTTTCTCAACTGGATGCAAAGCGGAAGTGGTGAGCAGTGTGAGAACTGGGTCTGTGTGGCAGGATAATACTCCTCCATGAATCCAAACCTAATCTGTTTTACTCCCACGTTCATGCTTACAAGCACAAAAGCTACAGATCAAGTGGAACCCTAAAGGCATACTGCTTCAAGTCTGGGCCAAGAGAGTGTTCTGGGAGCACTCTAGCTTTGCTTGAAGGCAAGGGGCAAACTGCACATTGCACATGCATGAAGTACCAAAGCCCTGATGGCTGTTGTTTTAAAGGAAACACAGCAGGGGTGGGGATGGGTAACAAGAGGTGCTTATCCTCTTCCCTGCTGCTTTAGCTTGACTCAAGAACAAGTTAGACAGTACTACTTGAACAGTGGAACACGTGCAAAGAACAGAAACAGTAGTAATATTATTTTTGGTATAATTTAAGCACGTGCCAATTAATGTTTTACAGGGATGTTGAAGAGTCCTTGGTTTCGAGTCACGAGTCTTTGGACCCGAGTCTCGAGTCCGAGTCCTTGGTCCAAAATGGTGACTCACAAGTCACGAGTCACTCCCAAAGCTGACTCCACGAGTCCCTATTAAAATCAATGGGGTTTTTTCCCAACAAAATAAGACTATTTCAGATGTATAGCTTAAATAAATTCTAGGCAGAAGTGTGCCTTTTTATTTCAAAACTCTGCAACTGATTTTGGCAAGAACAGACCAGGCAGACAAACCCAAAATAACCAGGCAGGCAGAGGAGGCAGGGAACCCCAAAGCAGGCAGGTAGAGGCCTTTGTCTTGGACAATTCAAACTGTGGAACTGGTTAAGAAGAGACCAGGCAGGAAGAGGAGGCTGGGAACCCTAAACAGGCAGGCAGAGGCAGCCGAACCCAAAATGTCTGAAAGGTTGCATTTTAGGAGAATGATTTAAAAAAATAAACTTGCTGTACTTCCTAAAACCTATCCATGTTGCATTTGAGGAACATGATTTTGGAACACGAGTCCTTGGTCTCGAGTCTCGAGTCCCATTAAAAATATTGGGACTCGAGTCTGACTCGAGTCAGAGGGGGGACTCAGTCCGACTCGCGAGTTGAGTCCTGGAGTCCGAGTCCCCATCCCTGAATTGTATTATTTATTTATCCAAAGTATTTATAAGCCACTTTGTTAGGGGCAGGCCCTCAACCCGTGACACACAAAGAAGAGTGATGCAAAGATGCATTAGGCACATGAAATTGATGTTGAGTTACAAAGATGACATCTGCTGTAAATTGCACAAGTCGTTCACATTTTTAGGGAAAGGCTTCAGTGAAGAAATAAGTTCTCAGTGCCTTCTTAAAGGCTAGTACCAAAGGGGCTCAGCATTAATCAACGGGGAGTTCATTATAGATTTCATAGATCATAGAGTTGGAAGGAGCCTACAAGGCTATTTGAGTCCAACCCCCTGCTCAATGCAGGAAACTAGAGGAGGGGTCTCCCATCCAAGTAATAACCAGGCCTGACCCTGCTTAGCTTTCCACGCTCAGACAAGCTGAGCCAGCATAAGCATGCTAAGCATATATTGTTGTGTTGCTAGGGGGAGAGAGACCACTCTCCATTGGTGGATCACTACCCAATTTCCAGTGGACCATCTGGCATCTCTTGATTGCTGAGATTCTTTCAGAAATGTTGGAGAAATTTATAGACTTGGGTTGATCCTAGAAGCTGAGTGGTGGGAGTTTCAGGAGCTATAAAAGGAAGTGCTTCTTCACACAGTGCATAGTTGAACTATGGAATTTGCTTCCTCAAGATGCGGTGGCAGCCACCAACTTAGACTGCTTTAAAAAGGGGGTTAAACAAATTCATGGAGGATAAGGCTGTCAATGGCTGCTAATGATGATGGTTATATATGATGATGGCTAATGATGATGGTCACACAGAGGAGGGCAAAGATCTCTTCTCGTTCATCCCAGTTTGCAGGACACGGAATAATGGGCTCAAGTTACAGGAACCTAGATTCCCCTAAACATCAGGAAAATTTCCTGACTGTCAAGCAATAAGACAATGGAATCAACTACCTAGGGAGGTGGTGGGCTCTCCCAATCTGGAGGCATTCAAGGTGCAGCTGGACAGACATCGTCAGAGATGCTTTGACCTGGATTCCTGCATTGAGCAGGGGTTGACTCGATGGCCTTGTAGGCCCCTTCCAACTCTACTTTCTATGATTCTATGATTCTATGATATATACCTCCACTAACAGAGCAGTATGCCTCTCAATACCAGTGGCTACAGAACATGACGAGGAGAGTGCTCTTGTGTGCATGAGTGCTCTTGTGTGCTCTTGGGGGCTTCCCATACGCTTCTGGTTGGCCACTGTGGGAACAAAATGCTAGACTTGGCAGGCCTTTGGTTTGATTGGGCAGGTGAGGTATCTAGTTGACATTTGACATCGGACCCCCTGCTGTTCAATCACTGCCACAACTGTTGCTGGCACAGAGGGAGATCAGAGCCTACAACATGATCCTGCTTAGTAGGAGAGCCTTTCCTGGAGGTTTGAAGTAAATTTCTTCTGCGGCCGGACCCCTGCCATCCCAGCAGCAAATACCACAAGCATAGCAGACAATTCATCAGAGAACTGAGGCGTCTGCCCCCCTGTCAAGATGGTTATATTTTAACTGTGGGGTACATGGTTGCTGGTTGGGAGGACTGCCATTGGTTTTTAACTGTGATTTGATGTGCCTGGGGAGTTATGTGTGGCCCCTAATATATGGCATGGTTTTGATGAATACAGTGTTGGGGGCTAATAATAGTCTAGTTGAAGAGAAGAGTGAGTAGATATCTACACCCATTCCCTTTTGCTTGGGGAACTGGCTGACTTACCAGCTTGCCCTCTGGTCTCGTGTGCTGAAGCTGAATTCCAGAGTCCTTAAGTTCTTCATAAATGCCTTAAGTTCTTCATAAATACTCCAGATCATTTCACACGTATAACTTCATTGGTAGGAGTGCCTGAGTACACACCTCTTGCTTTGCAAATTTAAAATGTATCTGTGGACCACAAGGATTCCACTCTTGGGGGCGGGGGAGGGGAAGAGTCTGCAAGATTGAAGATAGCCCACACCACCATTAGTTACTTTTTAAATTGTTACAGTCTCTGTTGTCTTAAGCATGTTCATCATTACAAGCAGAAGCGGTGCTAGGTACCAAAAAGATCCAGAGCCTCAGGACCAAAAAAAAGAGAGCACAAATTTGCATATGCTAATTGACATATGCTCTGAAGTCTGTTAGTGTGTGTGTGTGTGTGTGTGTGTGTGTGTGTGTCTTCAAAGGACCCTGTCTCCTTAGGACATCCCTAATTGTAAACAGGGATGTATGGACAGGGCAAAGGAGGCCATTTGATTTCAGAAAAAAAACCTCAGGCAGAAAGATTCAAGAGGTGGGGCCAGCAGGAGGGGAAGCACATGTGGTCAAAAAGCCAGCTAATCCAGGGGGATCATCTGCAACAGAGATCATCAGGCCCCTGTACCTTTATTTCTGCAAGTGCCCATGGGCAGCAGGGTGGTGGGGCAGAGGGCCTCCCAGAGATTCTGGACTCCAAATGAAAGATTTGGGTCTTCAGCCCTAGTGGGCTGCCCCCTAACACCATCTCTGATTACATGTGTGTCTGTGTATGTATTCATAAAAACCTGGAATCAAGTAACTTAATTATGAATACTCATAAATGGCAGATCTGTTATTTATTATTTTCTCCCATCTTTGCTGCTTTTGTTGCAATTTTATTTAAAGTACAGTTGTCAGCAAGAAAAAATAGCCTTAAAGAATACTCTGAAAACTACTTGTTATATGTAGTTATCTGCCTACTCTGATGTCTTTCTGCATAAGCAGATTTTTGTTTTCTTTGTGTAAGTATAATCATTTTGATTTCTTTAAAGTGGATCTCAGGTGCAGTAAAGGAGGTGCGAATTGGTAGGATGGAATATAACATCACACCTACTAGTTAAGTTGTCCAATTAGGCACAATATCAAAAGTTTTCAACATCTGAATTTCTGGAAGGGGTTACTAATTTCAACATTAATGATCTCTCCTTTAGGAGTCTGCATTGCAGAATGTCACTTATAATCTTAGAATACCTGTCAGTCTGTGCTAAAGAGCAGCCTAAGGCAACTTGAAGATACTTCTTATCCCTGGAAAAATCTTATAATCCTCTTTGAAAACAAAAGGGAGGAGGAGGATAGAAATCTCCTTATTTCAACTCCTTCCCAGTTTCTCCCTGTTGACAAACAGAGAGAATTTCACCTTTGAGTCCCCCCCCACTCAATAAATAGATAGTGATCTTTTCATCTCCTTGGAAGGTGCTTTACTGGGCCCATCATTATACATCACCCTATGTATAAAGGGTTAATGTATAATAGGGCCATTGATTATTTTTTTAAAAAAATAGTATTGTTGTTTATTACATTTTTAAATAACACAACAATTGAAGTTCTCTAGATGGTGTACATTTTAAAATATATATAGAGAGAGAAAGTAGAAATAAAACAATTATAATAAAAAGTCAGATAAAAACAGGAGACAAGCAGCAGCAGCAGCACATAGTAAAACTAAAAACACACACACAAAAAACAAGCAATGGTGCTTTAAAAAGTGCAAAGAAGTAAAAGTATTACAAACAGTCCCTAAAATGCCTGGGAAAATAAAAAGGTCCATCTGATGCCAGAAAGACCATAATGTGGGTGCCAGGTGAGCCTCTCTGTTTGCCTTTTATCTGCAGATGGAGTACCACCACTGAAAAGGCCACCTGCCTCACTCCATTTGAAGATAGGCCTCAGATGAGGACCTTAGGGTCCAGGTAGGTACATATGGAGGAGTCACTCCATCAGATAACCTGACTCTAAGCCATTTAGGACTTTAAAGGTTAAAACCAGCACTTTTAATTGCGCAGCGAAACCGACTGGCAGCCAATGAAGATAGCAGAGTATGGGCGTAATATGATGGTATCATCCAGTTTCCATTAACAATCTAGCCACCCTGTTTTGGCCTAGCTGAAGCATCCGGACTGTTTTCAATGGCAGCCCCACAATAATCCAAGTGAGAGGTTACCGGGGCATGAATAACTGTTGCACGGCTATCTCTGTCTAGGTAGGGTCGTTGTTGGTATGTCAGCCTAAGCTGATAAAAGGCACTCAGAACCACCAAAGCCACCTGTGCTTCTAGTGAAAAAGATGGATCCAATTGCACCCCCCAAACTATGCACTTGATCCTTTGAATCTGCGTTGGAGCTGCACAACTGGGAGAGATTAACGCCTCCCTGTTCATCTACCCAGATCTCAGTCATGCATACCAGGGCAGCCCCATCATCCACAATTAAATCATAGATGATGAATGGGGTTTTTAGTTTAGACCACTCTGGCATTCAGCTTCAGCACCAGTAGACCAGAGGGCAAGCTGGTAAGGCAGCCAGTTCCCCAGAAAAGGGAATGGGTGTAAGATATCTACTCACTCTTCTCTTCAACTAGACTATTAGCCCCCAACACTGTATGTCCCTCAACCCATGACCATATTATTAGGGGCACACGCATACCTCCCCAGGCACCTATCAAATCACAGTTAAAACAATGGCAGCCTCCCAACCAGCAAACAATGTACCCCACAGTTAAAATATAACCATCTTGAACAGGGGGGCAGACGCCTCATGCTTCTCTGATGACTTGTCTGCTATGCTTGTGGTTCTTTGCTGCTGGGAATGGCAGGGTCAGGCCCAGCAGAAATTTTTACTTCCAACCTCCAGGAAAGGCTCTCCTACTAAGCAGGATCATGTTGTAGGCTCTGATCTCCCTCTGTGCCAGCAACAGTTGTGGCAGTGATTGAACAGCAGGGGGTCCGATGTCAAATGTCAACTAGATACCTCACCTGCCCCTCTGATGACCCAGCTCCCAACTTGCTGTTCTCAGCTGCTGACCGTGTTCTTTAGCTGGCTAGTTGATTTTTCCTTCATTTGTAGACAGAAGCAAGCTTAGTGGTGGTGCTCATACTGCAAGTCTTTCCCTGGATTCGAATGTTCCTGTCTCTGTCCCATCTTCTCTTACTCCTCAATGAGCTTCCCCTAATTTCTTGCCACAAGCTGTATTTCGCAGGGTAAGAGCCAAAGGGTGTGAGCCACGTGGCTCTTCCCCTCACCTTGTACCAAAAGGTTTGCAACAGCTGACAGGAGGGCTGTCCCACATCAGTTTGTCCCCCTAGGAGCTGGGACTTAGAGGCTCACCACCTCTGGATCTGGAGGTTCCACTGTATATGCATTAAATGCTTGTTGTTGTTGTTGTCAGTTGGTTACTTAAAACCAGGAGTTTTAAGGAGTAGGCAAATCTTTTGGGCTGTGGTCATATTTGGCAATTTGAGAAATTGTCCTGGGCACCACCACAACATGGCCACTATGGGTGGCATGGCAAAGGACAAGTAACCTGCCCAGAAGACTGAGTACAAGGTAGAGGTGTGGTCTGAGCCCGAACACACTAAACAATACAGTCTTCAGCACCAGCAGAAACGTGTTTCACCGCATTCCCAGCTGCCAGTAAGAAAATTTGTTGTTGTTATTTTTTTTTAAGTGAGAGGCGTAGTAAGTGAGAGGCGTAGGACACCTTGTCAGGCTCCAAGAAAGCTGTACAGGGGTTTATTGGTGCCTGCAGGAACCATGTTGCCTACCCCTGGTTAAAACCAATCCATTTATTTTTAACATGCACCAGTGAGGACTTTCATATTGACTTCCATTTTGTTATTAACTGCTAGGATCCAAAGAACTGTGTAACCAGTTCCACAGAGCCAAAGAGCTTTGAAAAGTGATGGGCCCAGTAAAGCACTTGTGATACGGCAGAGAGATCTGCCATTCATCAAAGGTCAGAACTTTCACTGAGAACATACAGACCTCTGGAGCACCTTGTCCCTTACCAACCTGCCCAGTCACTGAGGTCATTGAAGGATATTCTCATGGTTCCTCATGGACCTATGGCCCAATTGGAGTCCACCAGTAGAAGAGGCTTCAGTGTGGTGGCTCCACTTCTGTGGAACTCCCTGCCTCTGGAGGTCAGGCAGGCTCCAACACTATGTTGTTTTTGGCGCCTGCTGAAGACCTCCTTGTTCTGGAAGCCGCCTGTGATGTCCAACCACCATTTCAATGATGCCTTGTTTTCAATGTGTTGTTTTTGTTTCTTTTATCTGTTTTTATCTTTTTATTTTTCACGGCTCCAGAATCTGCTTAGATATGGAGCTGTATACAAATACTGTAAATAAATAAATACCGGTAAATAAATAAAGTATTTGTTTGGCTCCTGTCCAAGGTTTTCATGATTAATTGTGTGGGAAATCCTCACTTTGTGATCCGTTTCTGTGTGACAGATTCTCTTCTTATACCCTTTGTTCAATAAATTACATTGTCATTTTGCTAATATGCATATATACACTTATTTCATTTGTGCAATCTGTTTGGCTGGAAATTAAAACAAAAACAAGAACTTGTAAATTCCTTAAATGGTAAGTTTGGTAGGAATACATTTTTTTTTTAATGATAATTGAGTCAGTTACCAGAAAGGTGCACATCGGTGTAAATAACTGAAACTAAATAAATTAGTTTTTAAAACGGAATTCACTGAACATGAATAGTCACTTAAAGTGTAACTGGAATTGACTGTGTCATGTATCAGCCTAATAGCGAGAGCCCTGGTTCAATACAATGAACTTGGGAAGGTTTTCTTAATGAAAGAACTGACGTTTTCTGTGCAGTTGCTGCATTCATCAGATTGCAATAGTGTTCATTACACTACAAAGGACTGCCAATGTGAATTGTTAGGATCATCTGTTAGGTGAGCCTGATAGGGACAGGAGATAAGTGAAGGAATGAGCAGCTTTGACTTCTTAACAAGCATATTCAAAAGGTATGTTGCTTTGATGACCTTTCACCAATGCATTAGAATCTCCGCTCTGGGCAGTAATTGGGCTGCAGGACTGCACTCCTGTTAAACCCACATTAAATTGTACTAGAAATTTAATAATCTCTTGCCTACACGATACTGCACACTAACTGTGCATTATGTAAGGCCATGATATTTAATTTGGTTTTGTTTAAATAACTGTGGGATGATATCAGAAAGGAGCACACTCCACCTTTCAATTAGGGCTAATTAGGCTGTTAAAACTGCCCTGTTTTGTGGTGCTAATTTGGAGAGGTGCCACATACCAAGGGTTGATTTCTTCAGAGACAAGATGAGCCTTGAGCCATTGGGAAATGGGAAATAAACCAGACATGCTGATTGGCAAGGTCAAAAACAGGAAGGCCCAATGCTGAGTAAGGAGCAGGCACATTAACTCAGTGGGGATTTGCATCTACTTTGTCCCTTGCTTTCCTAATAAGAGCATGGTTACATTTGCACTTCCTAGGGAGATTAGCAACTGAAAGAGATTTAAATGGTAAAGATGTGGAGGAAATGTGGATTTAATTCTTGGAATATCCAGTCCCATGTATTCTAGAGAGGGGTGTGTTCATCCCAGACACATCTGGGATTGCAGGACCTTAAAACCAAGGTTGTTACCCAATTTTATCCTTCAAAGTCCAGGGTTCTTTTAAAGTAGTTCCAAACTGTGGCTATCTTGCATCACTCAGTATCACAAGGAGCTTCTTTCTGCTGCAGCTTCGTATGAGACTGTCATGACCGCCCAGCCCTCAGACATTCCAGTGTGCAGCAGAGGAGACTGATGAGGATGAGGCACAGGCTACTTCCTCGGGGTAGGGCAGTCAGTCAGTGGAAGCTGGTGTCTTCACTGTCAGAGGGACTGTGTATCTGCTCTGGATTTTACTCCAAAGTTTTAAGGGGCTACCCATGGTGCAGAATCCTATCCCCAAATTAGGTTTGGTACCATGGATAGCTTCTTAAAAGTTCAGGAGTAAAATCCAGAGCAGATGCACAGCCCTGGTGATGCTGGAGCCACCAGCCTCCACTGCAGTCAGTGCCTAATTCAGGGTCCTCCTGGCCAGAGGACGTAACCCTGCCACCATCCTCTGGCTCAGAGGATTATTCCAAGGCAGAAACTCCCAACTCCTCAGCCTTGCAGAAGTCTCAGGCTGCAAAATCAGGTGAGGACCCTTAAACACTGCAGTCAGTTTATCCAGGAGGAGCATTGCTGACCACGCTACAGCTCTTTCCAGCCTACATAAGGCTCCATTTGGCCTTACTGTCTGGCTGAGACAACATTGTTCCAGTAGGTGACAGTTCCAGCCAGCAGGACCCACTTAGAGCTTTTTCCTTCTTGCGTTGTTCGGACTCCTATCAGATGCTACCAGTTTTCTCTATGAGCCTCAAGAACAGGTCAGGGAATGCCAACCTGTTGAGATCCTTGGATGGGCATGCGGGGTGGCACCTTCTCTGTAATGGCAAAAAGGTTTTAGGTTCCCTCCGTCAGATTTCCCTCCTTTGCCCCTTCAGTCTTTCAGTTTCGACAAATCCCACCATGAAGACCACCCTCTTCTGTCAGGCCTGATTGATTCCTTTTATTCCTCTCTTTGATTATGTGTTCTATTTCTAGCAATTGTATTGGAGGAGTTTCTCGAGCCAAAACTGCTGCGGAGCCCTATCATATCTCTGGTCAAGGCAAGAGTAAACTGAGCCCACTAGTATTGTGAAAAAGGTATTTCTCTCTATTAGATTGGTCTTATAATAGCACATGTTTTGTAACGTTCAAGCTCTAGTTTAGTTCTGCAAGAAAACCTAAAAAAAGGTTACTTTTCTCTGCAAGGGGTCTAGTATTGCATCTGTTTGGACAAGACCCAACTATTTGCCACCAGGTGGGTTTGGGTCTTCGTTTTTAGTATGCTACCTTCCTGTAACCTTTACAGCAGCCCTGTAAGGTAGGTTAGTATTATTATCATCCCCATAGTGCATATTTTGTGGGTCGGGTAGGAGGCCGAGGCTTTAAGGGTGTGCCTGACAAGGGTTGCCAAGTAAGTTCATGGCAGACATGAAATTTGAAACCAGTATTTATTTCTTGATCCTGTCTCTTACTAATTGTGCCATGTCAGTTTAAAGCACCTTATTATCTTGACTGATTGATTATATTTTTAATCTGCCCAATAACGGATGTTTTCTAGGTAGATTACAAAAGCTTAAAAGCTTAATACAATACAAAACAAAAAAAGCTTAATACAAAACAAAACAACATATAGCTATAAAAAACTAAAATCTAAACTCTCTCTGCCTCTACAAACACTGTAAGCATCTGTCAAGATATATTTGAAAGTACTTTGATAGCTAGTAATGAAGTTATTGGCTACATTTAGATGTAACGATAAGCCAGAATTGCTGAGTATTGTGGCGTAGTGGTTAGAGTGTTGGACTGGGACTCGGCAGATCCGGGTTCAAATCCCCGCTCGGCCATGAAACTCACTGGATGACTTTGGGCCAGTCACTGACTCTCAGCCTAACCTACCTCACAGGGTTGTTGTGAGGGTAAAATGTAGAGGAGGAGGAGCATTATGTAAGCCTCCTTGGGTTCCTTGCAGGAAAAAGGTGGGGTATAAATATTATTATTATTATTATTATTATTATTATTATTATTATTATTATTATTATTATTGAGGAATATTCCTGTGCATGCTGCCTGAATAGCCATGCTTGGCTTCTCTCACCAGTGGATGTGACTAAACAAACCAGAAATTAAGAAGCAAAAGCTTTCCATTGTGTCTGAACCCAGATCTCGGCTTGTTAATCCCCTATTAATTCAGGATCAGAAAATCAACTGCAAATCCTGACTTCAGACTCAGGTTTGTCAGGAGAGATATAAGCCAAGAGTCCGGGTTTGGATGTACAGTCATGCCTTGGATTGAGAGCATAATTCGTTCCGGAAACGTGCTTGTAATCCAAAACACTCTTATATCAAAACAAAATCCCCCCCAAAAAATGTGTACAGAGATCTTTCATTTAAGCCGTACTACAGTACTTGTATTGCAAGACGTCGCTTGTATATCAAGTAAAAAAATATTAAATAAATATTTAAAAATTTGCTTGCCTTGCAAAACACACTCAAACCAAGTTACTTGCAATCCAAGGTATTACTGTAATAGGAAGCTTCTGTTTCCTCATTAGTTTCTGGTTAGTATAGCCACTCCTGCTGGTAGGAGGAGTCAGTTGGGGGGTGACAAAGCAGCATGCATGAGCATACGGCTCATGAACAATATGCCAGAATTCTCAGCAATTTTCTCCTTTCATTTCTGGCTGTCTAAACACAACCACTGTTTCTCTCTAGTATCGTTGTTGTTGTGTTGTTGTTAAGTATCTGACATAGGAACCTAGAATCTGAGGAAGGTGTTTCACATGCATATGCTTAAACCCAAAATAATTCAGTTTTGGGTCTGTCATGACATATATATTAAGTGGAGTTCTAACTCTTAGAATAATTAGGACTCCTAGATGTAAGAACAAAAGATCTCTCTATCAGTGATGATAGCCGTACATAGTTGATTTTCACTAGGCTGTGATTTAGATATACCTGTGGCTCACGCTGGCTCAGCTTGTCTGAGCGTGGAAAGCTAAGCAGGGTCAGGCCTGGTTATTACTTGGATGAGAGACCCCTCCTCTAGTTTCCTGCATTGAACAGGGGGTTGGACTCGATGGCCTTGTAGGCTCCTTCCAACTCTATGATCTGTGAAATCTATGAAATTCTAAGTCCTGGGATGCTTACAGTATAAATAGTTGTACTAAAATAGATGAATTCTGTGTCTGTCTTTTCAGGTTTTGTATCCCATAATTTTATGCAATATCTAGGGATACACAAGCATCCCACTGCTCACCCTAAAAACAGGTTGAATTTGTGCAGATGTGCCAAGTGAATGCTCGCAAAGGCTCAAGCATTTTGTGAGTGTTTGATAAAATTGTTCACAAAGTGCCCTTCATGTCACCTCCTCCTTTCCCTACCTCTAGCCCCGGTAAACGATAGAATCACAGAGTTGGGAGGGACCTCAAAGATTAGCTAGTCCAGGGATGGGCAACTTCAGGAGGTCCAGGGGCCAATTGCCAGCCCCAAGACCCCCCCCCCAGAGGCTGCACTCCTGTTGCCGCACTGCCCACAGTGGCAAAAAAATCAGTGTCAAACCACTGCAGAGATTCAAAAGGTCAACATTTAGCTTGAAAACAAGCTAATTTTAGCACTTTTGAGTCTCCGTCATAGTTTGCCGCTGAATATGGTCAGTTTTTTGCCTCTGCACCACCAAATTTCAGCAGTTGTGGGGGTAGCTGCAGGGGTGGCGGCGGCCACACTAAAGGCCATGAAGGGCCACATACGGCCCCCAGGCTTCATGTTGCCCAACCCTTATCTAGTCCAACTCTGGCCAGTGCAGGAAATCAATCACTACTACTACTACTTCACAGGGATGTTGAAGAGTCCTTGGTCTCGAGTCACGAGTCAAGTCACGAGTCTTTGGACTCGAGTCCGAGTCCGAGTCCTTGGTCCAAAATGGTGACTCCCGACTCCCGAGTCCCGAGTCACTACTGAAGCTGACTCCACGAGTCCCTATTAAAATCAATGGGGTTTTTTCCCAACAAAATAAGACTATTTCAGATGTATAGCTTAAATAAATTCTAGGCAGAAGTGTGCCTTATTATTTCAAAACTCTGCAACTGATTTTGGCAAGAACAGACCAGGCAGACAAACCCAAAATAACCAGGCAGGCAGAGGAGGCAGGGAACCCCAAAGCAGGCAGGCAGAGGCCTTTGTCTTGGACAATTCAAACTGTGGAACTGGTTAAGAAGAGACCAGGCAGGCAGAGGAGGCTGGGAACCCCAAACAGGCAGGCAGAGGCAGCCAAACCCGAAATGTCTAAAAGGTTGCATTTTAGGAAAACGATTTTAAAAAATAAAATCTTTGCTGGTGATCCCACTTCTCTCCACTCCTTCTGGCACAGCCCAGGGATATTGAAGAGTCCTTGGTCTCGAGTCCCGAGTCGAGTCTCGAGTCCCATTAAAAATATTGGGACTCAAGTCAGAGGGGGGACTCAGTCCGACTCACGAGTCGAGTCCTAGAGTCCGAGTCCCCATCCCTGCTACTTCAGCGATGATGACAATGACTAGTATAGTACCACTGATAGGTTGACATCCAACCTCTGCTTAAAGATCTCTCAGAAAGGCAAGTCCACAACCTCTTCTGAGGCTGTCTGTTCTACTGTTGAACAGCTTGCACCATCAGGAAGTTCTTCCTAATGTATAATCTAAATCCTCCTTCAATTCTAATTTGAACCCGTGGGTTAGGGTCCTATCCACTGAAGCAACAGAAAATAAATTTACTCCTTCAACGATCTGACAGCCCTGCAAAAATTTGTTCAGCATATCGTCTCACCTTGGGACAAACAGTGGGCCCTACCAGCCCCAGAATCCCTGAGGGACAACTAATGCTATGCACATCACTCCCCCAAGGGAAAAGGCCATTCAAGTACCCCTACTTGCATACTTACTTGAACACTTATGATACATCTACAGTAATACCTTGGATTGCAAGTAACTTGGTCTGAGAGCGTTTTGCAAGACAAGCAAAACAATTTTTAAAAATTTTGACTTGATAAGCAAGCAAGGTCTTGCAAGACACGTCGTAGGGATGTAACCGCTCGCCTCGAGTGGGCGTAGCGGGCCGAAATCGGCCCCGCTCACGCCCGCCAGAGACTCGCTTTGATATAAGAGTGTTTTGGATTACAAGCACGGTTCCGGAACGAATTATGCTTGCAATCCAAGGTATTACTGTACTAATAATGGTGACAAAAGTGTTGTGGAGTGTCTTGTGACCAGTGAGAAATGTATTATTTTATTGTTGTCAAATGTGGTACCACAGTAAGACCTTGTCAGAATTAGAAAGATTTGATGGGAGGGGGAAGTAAGTTACCATTTCATTCCATCCCCACCCCATTTCTAATTGGAATGAATATGGGGATAAAAATGGTTTTCCAAGCTTTGAAATACAAATAAAACACTTTCTCATTAACACACACACACACACACACACACATGCACACGTACACACAGAGAGATGGAGAGTGGTGAAGTGTCAGTTAACATTTCATATTGTCACTTAATATAAAAGAGGATCAAGTTTTATTTTCAGAAAGATGACCAGAATTGCAATTTCTATAATTCCATTAGTTAGAAATAGGTGACTTAAAGGATCCTCACACACACACTTCCACTTCCCAAACTATGTGCCATTATTAATAAAATACCCGCCTTGAACATTGCCTCGGGCTGAATTGCTAGTCCTTGTGCAACCAAATTTTACAAGCCTCGGACTGCAAAGATACTCCGGGAGCGTGCTTTTGTAGAATTTGAAAAGCGGCAACAACAACAGCAGCAGCAAAAAAGAGAAACTACACTAAAGACCATTAAGAGGCCCCGAGACCCACATTTCGGTGTTCATCATTTGTACCGATTATGGCGTGACAGCTCTTGAGTTTCCAATGATAACAGCCATCTGACTTGATCTGAGTTCAATGGATTTTCACTGAAATAGAATCATCGGCTTTGTGATGGATAGAAAAAGTAAAGCAATACATCCTGATAAATGCTGCTGCTTTCCCCCCCTCCCCCCTTCCCTTACTGTGACCTTGTACAGTCTATAAGTGAGCAGCGCTGAGCTTCAGCCACCGCTGAAATGCATCAGGACTTTGAAATTTAAGTAGCTCTGAAACCCATCAATGGGGTGAAGGGAGAATGGCCTGAGAAAACGATGGATCATGCTTAGAGGGCTCGCAGGGAAACGGGGTGTGCTGAAGGTCAGTACGCAGACATGTCCTGAAGGAACAGCTCAGACACTCATTCTCATGCACATCTCAGAGCCGTTGCTGCCGCCGCGCTGTGAGGAGAGATCAGTCAGAGAGTAAAATAAAACAAGAATTCTATAGCATATAATTTCTTCTCCAAATCGAACGGCACAAGGGGACCATATAAAATAGTGATCGCCTTCTTGTGACAAACCAGTTCCTCTCAGACCTTTCCACCCAAGCAGAGGGGGAGCAGGCTGCAGAGACTACGTCTGGCTTCTGTTGCACAACTTCCCTGTTTCCAAAGTCTAGACATCCTGATATTTTCGCCGAACATTTAATACCTGTTTGGAATGTGTCGGTGGATTTTTGCATGAGTGGCAGTTGTGTGACATGAACTCTGAAGATCTCTGAAGAGCTGCCTATATGGGCCATTATTGATCCTATGCTTTATCTAGTTTCATCACTGTGCATGGTGCTTTACAGAGTTGTATCTGCAAACCAAAGCAAAGCAAAGGGGTCTCTGCTCCAAGGAGCTTACAGTCTAAATGTTGACACTGAGGACAAAAGGAGGGGAAGGAAACATGGGAAGAATGGGAGCATATACACATTCTTCAGCAACTGGGGAGGGCTGTTGCCTTCGTGCCCTGCTTATCCCTTCTTGGCCGCTATGAGAAACAGCATGCTGGCTAGTATGCTGGCTAGATGGATCCTTGGTCTGATCCAGCAGGGCTCTTACCTTCTTGTTAGCCATGATAGCTAAATCTGTTGCTTCAGAGACTCCATGTACAGGGCAAGATGCCTCTGAATATCAAGTGATTCTAAGGGGCATACAGCAGGCGAGGGCAGTTGCTTTCATCTTCTGCTTGTGGGTTTCCTGGAGGCATCTGATTGGCCACTCTGAGAAGCAGGATAATGAATTAGATGGACTTTTGGTCTGATCCAGGAGAGCTCTTCTTATAATTAGGCATTGCTGCGGTTGGTGACAGAGGACTAAGGACCAAACGTAGACATGATGGCAGAATGTTTTAAAACAAAGGGGACACAAAGATGGAGGTTCTAAGCCCACCCACCTTTGCTCATCTTGCCAAAGCCTGTGTCCAGGCATTTTCTCCTTAGACATGCTCCGATACAGAAACCAAGCTGAACTGTTGAAGATGAGATCTATGGGGAAACAAATGGTGAGTCAGGAAAGGTCTGGCACTCATTTTGCTCTAACCAGTGGACAGCACCCTCTGCTTGAAACATAATTGCTGCAGGCCTGTGTTTCAAGTAACAATCCAGTCGTGCTCACCATGTAGCTTGGCTCCCTGGGTTTCACTTCACAGAATGGGTGCCGCCTAGCCGGCACTTTCTCGTGTGCAATCACTCATGAAATGAATGGCAGCCTTGCAATTGCGCCATTGCACTCTTGCACATCTCTTATTAATTTCAGTTTGCTTGTTTCAAAGCAGTGTTGGAGGATTAATCCAATATTTTTTAAAGTCTCTTTTAGGCTTTGTACTTCAAATTGGTATGCACTGATGCAGTCATGGGCAGAATTCCCGCCTGATTTTCCAGTCAGTTTTCTTTAGAGTTTACTTTAGAAAAGGTACAAGGTGCCAGTCAATGCGGTGGCCTCTCTGAGATGCTTTCAAACAAAATTAAGTAAAATTAGTACATAAATTTGAACCCGCAGTTACCGGGCCTAAAGCAGGAATTGCCTAACAATTTAAGGGTCTTATTAGCATTTTATGCAAATCAGTTATTACTGTTCTCTACTTCCTTAATTATCTATGTTATTTCAATACAACCCTTTCTTTGATGTCCCAATTCTATATTTAAATAGTGCAAGATTTCTATCGTATCCGCCCGCTGAGGTTTCTTCCATGCAAAAACATGCCAACAGCAGCTATTTTAGAGACTACTGGGAAATGTCTAATTGGTTAATCCCATTTGAGTTATGAAGGGTGTATTGCCACTCACAGAAAAATCAGAAACATGTAAAGTACAGGCTAGGAGAAGTTTACTAAAACCTGCAAGACTTCCCCCAAATTACAGCCTCAAAGACGTTTTGTCTCCTAGATATCCAATGGGAAATGATGCAGAAGATTAAAAAAAAATGTTTAAAAGCCTTCAGACTTCTTTGAAATGTGCTAAATGATTGATTCATAGCAGAAATATTTTCAATTAAAACATGAAGTCATCCCCCTTCCCCCTAGAAAGCAAACCATTTTTTCCCCATTAACCCTTGGTCTCCAAAAGGTGGGTAGGGGGTCCATTTGGGGGTGGGGAGACCCCCCCTGTGGCCATGATTCATGCACTTTGCAAATATATTACTATAATTTGGAGTCAGAGTATTTTATACTGTGAATTTGTCACAATCCTGTGTTTGCATATTAATCATGTGTGATTGTAGCATTTTATTGTTGCTGTTAGACAGGTAGTTTCAGCGATGAATACTGCTCAGGAATTTTAACTGTACAGTGTTCGCTTTGCTCTGGAGATATTTCCCCGTGTACCACTGACTGATAATACGCCCCTCAATTTCCAGGCATTAGCAGCTGCATGATCCCTGCCAGATCATCATTTGAATATGATCAATATGTTTAAATGCAGATTCAACTGGCCAGAAAGCCCTTTCATGCTTGACACTGATGGATATGGAACTCTGGATTTGGTTTACATTTGAAAATAACCTTTCAGACCAGATGGCAAAAGTTCCACCTTTTGTCAGCGTTAAAACAAGCTCTCCCCCCTCCCCTTTTTTTAAAATGTGTATTAGGGAACAGGACTCCGTCACTTAAATTTGGAGTGAAATCTACCCTTATTTCTCACCTGTGTATAACGTGGTTCTTTGTACTTCTGTTTCCCCAAGCTGAGATTTGAAGTGTCTACCTTTTGGTTATTATAAGCCCTTCTCTGTCACAAACCAAAGCCTCCAACTTACTTCTTGCTGCTTATAAATCTTACTTCTTATACTCACTCCTTATAAAGTGGCCACCTCACTGGAAAGTACATTGTTCCAACTCTGAAATTATTCAGTCTAAAATCATCATCATGTATTTTCATCAGGATGAAATATCGAGAGCTCTGCTTAGTGCAAGGTTTTATTAATGATGTGCTGTCAGAAGCTGGATGCTCTGCATATTTGCATATTAAACAGCTGAGTGAAGAAACATTCCTTTTATTGCTGCAGGGAATAAATCAGTTTAAAGCAAGTTCTCATCATTTATACTCCTTTCTGCTAAATCTTCTTTTATTGAAATAAATTGTTGAAGTGCTTTGCTCATTCTTTGAATACTGATGAAATTTACCTTGATAGGGGCCCAGGAAAACATAACATTTTCTTAAAGGTGCAGTGATTGTTCCTGATCTAAGTGTGTCAAATGAGGATTTGTAAACACCAAGGAAGGTGAAGATCATTTCAAGATCAGTGGTGTGCATGAGGGAGTAAAATATTTTCAGACATTACTGTATTTCTAGTCATTAAATGGGCCTTTCAGGTCAGAAATAATACTTATTTCTGGCCAAGCAGAGTGAGGTCTTCGGTCTGTTGGCAAATGCGATTTGTGAGTTTGTGTATTTGCAATAAGATAACTTTGTTACACTTTAATGTATTGGAATGAAATTTTGTACAACGGTTCAGGGTACAGTTCTACATTCCAGGTTCAAATGGCAGCACAGCACCCTTACATATTTTCAAAGGAGGGAGGGAAATGTACAATATAATTTGTAATGTACATTACAAATGTACAAATTGTACATTTGTAATGTACAATTACAAATATAATCGATATCTGCTTTGAAAATTGAGATATTGGAATGAAAACTGGTATTTAGGACAGCATTATATGTTTCATGTTCAGGATCCTGTCTCATATTCAATCTCCATCCCACCCCCTGCAAACATTTTATTTTATTTTATTTCTTTACTGCCCATGTTTACAACATGACCATCTTTATCTTTTAAAGGGGGCTGGAAGAAGGTAAATGCATGCCACACTGTGTTATTTCCTTTGACAAATAAAATATCAGAATCAACGTTAGTGTTTAATGTGTTTTAAGCATTCTGTGTTTTAAGTTCAAAGCTCAGCTTGTGCCCTGACCCCATAAAAAAGGGTGCCAGGAAAGATGTAGAACACTGTGTAATAGGTATCTACCTTGAGCATTGAGTGATCATAAGGAAACTCATTATGCACATTTACATTGTAATTCTAAAATTTGAACATGAGCTCACCTTTTCCTTATTTTCAAGGAGAGGGGTAAAGCTGCAACCTTCATTGTAATGCAATATCTGTTTGGATGATTGAGACATCAAGTTGAAAGTTGCAGGGCATTCTGAAGACACAATTCTGCATTTGAAATCTAGACCATGGCTCAAGCTCTGCACCTGTTTTCAGGGGGGTCAGGAAAGATGTAAAACACACTGGGTTGGATCTAGATTTCATCATGCTTAGAGTATCACCACTGAAATCAATAGGACACACACTCCATAATGAGTTCATAAAATGTACAGGCTCTTCCCACATCAGACACCTCTATCATGCAATTAGCGCCCCACCATCAAGAGGCATTAATGTGGTAAAGGGGAAGGGATATTCACTAGTGCTGAGCCACATGGTAAGAACCTGTTAACATTATGATGCAGAAGGGGAGAGCCCACATGGGGAATGATGCTGTTTTTGGCAGCATCCCTGTGGCAAAAATGATGCATCACTCAGTTCTGTGTTTCCCCGTTGTTGCATTGTTGGTGTTGTTTTAACCTAAAGACTGTTCCATGGCCTTATAAATTAGGTCGTAGGGAGAGAAAAAATCCAAGAAGAATAATCAGAGGCAAAAGCTCTATTTGCTTTCTGTTCCCTTTTTTAATCGCAAAAGATAGTGGGTAAGACATAGTCATTTAAGTATCGTTACAATATAAATCAATGGTGACAGAAGTTCCTTGGTTTTGTAGAAATGCACATTTAATAACACAGAAATAACGTCAAAACACCCTCTGCCCAGTGAACTACAGCATTTGCCTTCTGTTTTATCTCAGAGGATGTCTTTAGCATTAGTCTTTTTGGTGACTTAAAAACAGGGGTGTCATACTCTCCAGGTCTCATTTATTTTAATTGGATAGCATTAAGTAAGCTGACCTCAGGATAACAAAGCAGTCGGGGCAGCCAGACTTTAGTGCAAAATGAAATAAAATAACTGAAACAGTTCTTGAGAGAATGAAATTGGGGCACTTTTTGTTTGTTTATTTCAGTGCCTGCTGTTCATCTTTGGGGGCGGGGGGGGGAACTCTTCAGAAATGTATGTCTTCACTCTGGTTAGCTTCCCACCTGTTTTGCAGATCTGCTCTTTTCACCAGAATTTTGAAATTCAAGAGAATAAAGCCAACCCAATGCGGTGAGCATTTTGAGCAGGGATGCAGTTGTGCAACAGCTAACATTTTGCCTGCATTGTTTCCTACAGAATAGTTCATCAGGCTGTGTCATCCCACTCCACAGTCGATGCCCCCAAATGTGTTCCCTGTCCCGACTCACGGGAGGTCATTGCAAAGTCCATTTAATCTGCTGCCATCTGTTCATACCCGTGTTTCTTCCATAAATAAAACATGAATTGCATCGTTTAGATTGAATATCTTAAAAATATTTTACATATTTTTAAAAAGTTTATATCTTTCTCTTATTCCTAGGCAGAATATGGTTTCCCTTACCTTGTCTTACCAAAGCCACATAATAGATGGACTCTGAAGGTTGAGCAGCTATGCCAACCAATCAGCAAACCTGGCATCCCCCAACCCCGTATTTGCTGAGATAAAGGCAGTGTAGTGGCGGTGAAGGCACTTGCGGGAGAGGATAGGTGGGTAGGAGAAAGAGAGGGTCAACCTTGACTGCCACAAGTTGTAAAAAGTGTGTGTGTGTGTGTGTGTGTGTAAATTTCCCTCATTGCTCTGTGGTTTCTGTTTGCATTTTCTTTGTCATTTTACTTCTTAATTGCCAGATTGAAACAGATGTTTTTCCCTACGTGGAGATGCTTTCCAAAACTGTCTTAGCGCCCCAGTTGTGTGAGAACCTTGCCTACCACTCATCTATGCAGTCTTTTACCTGCTTTGCTGCCTGCTGCTTGCTCCAGTACTTGAAGTTCAAACTGTGGGAGTCTGATCTTTGTCAGACTATTCACTTGAGTCCCTGACAGAAATGTATCATCCAAAACTATGATTATCAACAGTAGTATCCCCCTCCACCTATGGAATGGATGGTGGAGCATGCTGCCTCTTCCTCTGTTGCGGGTAATGGAAGCAAGGCGTAGATCAGTGTTCTTCAACCTTGGGTCCCCATATGTTTTTGGCTTAGATGCAGTATGGAAGATAGTACATGGGAGAAAGTCAATCCCTGGATTGGGTTATTTATAGATCAATAGTCTTCATTGTTTTATTAGACTTATTAGAGACTCGCTTAATTGTAACTCTGCTTTACACTCTCTGCTTTTAGTTGCTACATAGCATGGGCTTTAGGTATTGAATTGGATTCGACATATTACTTGATTAATATACATAATTAATTCACTAATTTCTTGGAAAAGAGTGTTCAGTGCCAATGGCATTTTTGTAAATAATCCCCATATGTCTTTTGATTCAGCAAATGTGCCTCTGGTCTTTAGCCAAGAGAAACGATTAGCTATTATCAAATATATTTAATGGATTTGAAGTTGCTTTCAAGTCTGGTTAAGAAGGAACAGTGGTTAGTTGTCTAAAGTGTTGTTAACTTGACTGCCAATGTCACACTCAACTATGGTTAACTAGGAAGGGGAGTAAGGAGAGTGCAATTATGTCATAACTAATGTTATGTGTGCTTGTGTATTCGTGACACAAATCTTAGAATCGGACCATGAGTGCCTTGGAAATAGCTTTGATTTTGCAAGGGCTCACTAGCATTAAGCACAATGAAATCTATCTGCTGTATTTAACAGCAGCCATTTTCAGACTGTGCCATACTCAGAAGTGTGTGCACGAAGACTTCTAGTGCTCAACTTTTCTAAATTGATACTGGCTATAATGGTTCTGTTCAGGCGCAACACTCAACTGTTGTTCAGGGCTATGGAAATGAGTGAACCTCAGGCTCTGGCACTTCCCTTTCTCCTCTTCTCTGTGTGGCCACGAAGAGGAGACTGGAAACACCTGCTTGTATTTTTAAGCTAACCACAGTTTGTTATGTCCAACAAAGGCAAACTGCTAGTTTATAACCTATAGTTGGTGAGCAATACCAGTGAGGCCCTTCTCTGAGTGCTTCCTCTGAGGGAGGTTTGGAGGATAGCAACAAAGGAGAGGGGCCCGGTTCGCACGACCCAGGCTGCGGGCGGGGGAGGCAACATGGGGCGATCCGCGGGGTCCAGCGGGGCGCCGCAGATGACGTTTGCCCCGTGCGCGTGGGCAGACCCCGGTGGAGCTGGCAGTCCCCGCACCGCAGTGCGGGCCTCCCAGCACTAGGGGGCAAGGCCCGGGATGCCCAGAGGGGCCGTTTGCCCCTACAGGCTGGAGCGGCGGCAGCTCCGGACGCTCTGGACTTCCGCCTCTGTGCAGCCCCCGCAGGACAGCCACCTGCTGTTCGCACGGCAAGGTGGCCACGCACAGTAGGGACTTACCCCTCTACCAACCATGGTCACTTTGCGTGCGTCCCGTGCACGGCCATCCTGCGGGGGCACCCCCGGTCGGCAATCGCACGACACGGGAACTGCGGGGGACTTCTGCTCCCCCGCGGTTCCCGTGTCATGCGAACACGCCCAGGGCCTTTTCAGTGGCCTTTTCATTCCTCCCCACTGAGGAATTTGTGGAATGCTCTCCTCACTGAGGTCCTCCTGGCACCAACCTTGTCATCCTTTTGGCACCAGATTAAGACTTTACTCCCAGGCATGTGATGGGAAATGATGGGTATTTTATTGCTATCAGTTTAGCTGTTTCATATTGTTTTAAATTTTTGTACATTAAAAGTTTTATATTATGTTTTATTATGCTTATTTTAGGATTCTGGTTTTTTGTAAGCCACCCATTCTGGGTGTTTTTTGTTTTGTTTTTTGTAAACCTACTTTTTTTACTATATCACAATTGGGCAGTATAGAAATGTAATAAATTAATGAATTAACTAAATGGATGAATGGACAAGGCAGGATCAGAAACCACAGTTTGATCTTGGCTTGTTTCAAACTTTCAATACACCTTCGTTTAAGTGAACCACAGTTTATCCATGTTTGTGATGGCAAGCTGTAGATTGTTTAAACTTCGAAGTGGATGCTTCCAGGCTCCTCCTCATGGCTGCACCATAGAAGGAAAGAGGAGAGGGAGCGCATGAGCTCAAGGTTTGACCAGGCGCATTCCTCTAGTAACTAAGCTATGGTTCAACATTATGTCCTGTTGCTGCCGCTGTTTTTAAAGCGTGCTAATTTAAAAAGCAAACATATTCATAGACAAGAAGACACTGTACTCAAGTCTAGAATATCTGTTGCTGAAATGTGCCTCCTTAGATTGATTTTAAGAATCTAGGTTAGCACACCTGCATGTGCCATCCTGCGTCACTGATTAAATAATTTCCATAGCCTCAGGCGAACCAAGACTGCAATAGGTAATCATTAAACATTACCAGTTTGTCAAGCATGGAAGTTCCATCTATATATTGACAATCAGTTTCAGATCTTCTTTCATAGCACTGGCAAAGCCAGGAAACACAATACATTTGTAATAAACAAAACTTCATAAACATCCCTGAGATTGCTTGAGGATGTCACGAAAATAATACCAAGAGGCAGGATGAGTTCCTGATTCTGAATTGTTTGTAGGGGGGGGGCAGTAATAGGACCCTTACAGCTGATGTCGTTATGATAAAGAAAAGCAAGCAAGCATGTAATGATGGCTGAAAAACCTGGTTGTTAAGCTATTCTTCTTTGAGTATTCCAAAAGGGTTTCCCACTGCTATGAGACTTCACAAAGAAGGTTAGTGAAAACAGATATTCTAGCCAAAGGTGGTATCTTGCTATTTTCCTATTAACAAAAAAACACAACTTTTAAAAGGGTCCTGAAAATAGCTGGGAAGATAGTTTATTTTCTCCCAGGGTTAGTTGCTCCTCCTGAAGACAGGATCTCTTAAGAAGCTGCAAAGCCCTTATAATTAATATGGTTGTGAACCCAGCACAAATGCTGAACGCTTCTGTAAAACTTAATAGTGAATTACTTGGAGCATTGTTCAGTCCATTCATACTGGAAGGCTTGAGCTGTTCTCCCAATTACAGTCTAATGATACCACAGCATTCCCTCAAGTCACTCCCAGATATGAAAACATAACATGGCAAGGATTAATACATGCATGCAAGCTGGAGAAATCCAGGAACACTGAGTAACAAGGCTGAGTATCTCTGATATGGTGTAGGAGCTGATATAACCTGGTAGCTAAGAGACTGAGGCTGCAATCCTATATGCACTTACTTGGGAGAAAGTCCCATTGAACTCATGAGTATTTATTCATGTATTTACAACATTTGTCTGCTGCTCCATAACATAAAGTTCTCTGGGTGGCTTACAATAAAGGCATAGGATTGTGCTGTGACTAGCGTATCAGGAAGCCTTATTCTGCCATGAACTCACTAGGTTGCCTTAGGCAAGCCACTCTCTCAGCCACAATCCCCCTATCTGCAATATGAGGGTTAAGATGTAATGAGTGCCATTGTGGTGTAGTCATCAGAGTGTTGGACCAGGATTGGGGAGACTTGGGTTCAAATTCCCTATCGGTCATGAAGCTTTCACTAGGGTTGTTGTGAGAAGAACTTTGCTAGGGAGCGGCAGGGAGAACTATGTATGTCACCTTGAGTTCCTTTGGAGGAAAAGTGGGATATAAATGTAATAAATCAATCAACTCAAAAGTGAGAAGCAATTTTGGAAGAAGATCTCTGGTGCTGATCAATGAGACAGAAGCCCTCCTTTATTTTTCCTGCCTATCAGTTGATTCTGTATTTCATTGTTTGATCTCCATTGATGATAACCTATCCTCTACAGTCCAAATTACCCTGAGGGTTTGGGTGGCTAGAATCAATGGCTGGTTCACACAACCCGACATGCCAGAGCACGGATTGAGTGTGGGTTGTTCTTGAACCATGGGTTGTTGTGTTGTGTGAACCTAGCTGCATTAACAAACCATAGTTTGTTAACCACACACACAAAAAACAACCCATGAAGAAAACCCATGGATTGTTGTTGGGTTGTGAACTATGGGTTGTTTGTGGTTAACAAACAATGGTTTGTTAGCACAGCTGGGTTTGCACAACACAATAACCCACAATTCAACAACAACAACCCACACTCAACCCGTACTCAACCTGTACTCAGGCTTGTTGTGTTGTGTGAACCAGGTCAATGTCTCACAAACCTAAGAATTGTTATAGGATTAGGCCAAACATCTGTTTCCAACAGTCACCAGCTACTTTTAAGTCCTTTATCCACAGAAACACCATAGGTAAGGTATGAAGAGAGGTCCAAAGTATTCCTACTCATCCAAGCTTAGCCAGCACCAAACATCCCCCTTGTACTTGAAGTGTTACAGCTTCTTTACTATCCTTCTTTGGTACCAGAACTCTACTCCCTGTGCACCAAGTAAATTAAACATATCTGTTCTGTCCTATAATGCTAGGGGCATCCAATGAAACTGCAGTTAGATTCAGGACAAAAAGATGCAAGTACATCTTCACTCAACATATAATTAATGTATGGGATTTACTGCCAGAAGATGTGGTGGCCACAGGCTTAGATTGTTTTAAAAGAGGATTAGACAATTTCATGGAAGTGTATTAATAGCTATTAGCAATGATGTCTGTATGGAACCTCCATGTACAGAGGCAGTATGCCACTGAATTTGAGGTGAGTGAGGACAACGGAGGGACCCCACTGCCTGCTTTCCAGGAAACATCTCATTGGCCTTTCTGCAAAACAGGATGCAAGATCATCATCATCATCATCATCATCATCTTTTATTTGTATGCCGCTTTTCCACAAAAACTGTGCCCAAAGCGGCTCACAACATGGCAAATAAATAACAGTAAATATAATATTCAAAAAATAATTTACAAAATATCAGAGAATAGTAAATGTAATTTACAAAATATCAAAAAATGCTAAATATAATATTCAAAAAATACAATAGAAATAATTACAGATAACCATAAACAATTCAATAATAATTATACTAAGAAGAAGAAGGAGGAGGAGGAGGAGGAGGAGGAGGCAAAAGCAGTAGCAGCTTTTGTAGCTGGAGTCAGTCAGGCTGCACCCTCCCTGGCCAGGTGTAATGAGCCAGGGACCAGGTCTTGCAGGACTCACAGCCAGATGGTTTCTTTTGGTTGATCAAGTGAGACCAAAATACCATATTTTGGTTGATCCAGTGAGGCTGCTGAGAGAATCTTAATTTTAGGGAAGGCAGACAAATCAACCTGATTTATTTATTTGTATACATATATATTCTACCATCTGGCTTTTTACAAGCTCTTTGCCCCCTCCACCCCCCCCCCAAAGGCTGGCTTAAAATAGCATTATGGAACACGAGAATTGCTCAAAACAATACAATTAAGAAAATAAAAAATTCAACATCAGTAAAATCACATTTAAACATCCATTTGCGACGAAGCTCCATTGATGTTGGCGCTGCTTAAAAGTAATCATGTTTATGAGTTAATATAATAGGCTCTTCAGAAACAAAGAAGTTGTAAGAAAACCGTTGCAGTGGTGTTTCATTCAGGGACATTGACTTTAAGAAAGCCATTTCAGATTTTGACATTGTAAGTCATTGATTTCCCTTTTCAAAATGGTTTTTTTGTTGGGGGAAAGAGAGAGAAAGTGAGAATAATTGTACAAAAACTACCATTTTTTCCCTGAAATTGAGCAAAATTACTATACTTGTAGTCAGGAGTCGTCAGAAAATACATCTCCCCAATTGGTACTCCTTTATCCTTTTTCATATGACTCTTCAGTTAACAAATGTGGAAACATCAAAATGTTTATCCTTCCAAGATACAGTCAATGATTCTTTGCACACTAAGATAAATTCAGCACTGCTATTTTTATTTTTTTTAAAGCCACTGTTTATGTTGGAGATAAAGTAACCTGATGAAGAAAAAGACACTTTTGCCAGTGGAAAGTACCATACAATAGCACTTAACATCTGTGTGTTTCTAAACTGTGAAAATAGAGTAGCAAAAGGTTATGATTCATGTATCAACACTTAGTTTATTCCATATGAATACTTTATTATTATATGTAATGTTGTAACTCAAAGTACTTACCTTGATCTTTATTCAAATGGCTCATAGAATATTGAGCTAGATGATAGGCTTTATTTATTTATTTTATTTATACCCCACCTTTTTTCCTTCAAGGAACCCAAGGTGGCTTACATAATCCTCCTCCTCCTCTCCATGTTATCCTCACAACAACAGCCCTGTGAGGTAGGTTAGGCTGAGAGTCAGTGACTGGCCCAATGTCACCCAGTGAGTTTCATGGCTGAGCGGGGACTAGAACCCGGATCTCCTGAGTCCCAGTCCAACACTCTCACCACTACGCCACACTGGCTCTGCACACTTTGCACACTGAACAGTGCTATGAACACTGAAATGTGCTATATAAATTGCCATGTAGTATTATTGTTGGGGGGAAGGGCCATAGCTCAGTGCTGGAGCACCTGCTTTGCATGCAAAGGTCCCAGGTTCAATCCCTGGCATCTCCAGCTAGGGCTGGAAAAGACCCCTGCCTGAAACCTTGGATTGCTGCTGCCAGTCAGGGCAGACAACACTGAGCTAGATGGCTCGGTATATGGCAGGCAACTTCCTATGTTCCTTGTGCCTCTTAGAACATTTGAACAAATGGTTACATGGAGTCATTAAAAAAAAAAAAAATGGCCTGAACTACACAGAGTCTGTCTTTACTGTGGAAATGATTAAAATTGTGTAGTTCTAAGCCAGGCATTTTTAGTGCTGCCAGGTGAAGTCGGGAAATGCTCTATTTACTTTCTCTCTATTGACTAGCTGCATTCAGGCAAGACTGCCAGTGCATTGACATGGAAAGCAACAGAGACAGAACCATTTCAAACCACTGACATTATACTGCTTTATTTGCAAACTGAATTGCTCCTGTATGCACCAGTTACTTTTTATGGAGTGTTTGAATGTTGACGAAGCTTTAAAAGGGAAAGAAGTAATGTGATGGAGACTATCATAGAGAAGCTGTCATTTAAAAATAAATAAATCCATTTCACTCTTTGTTTTTTTGTTTTCTTTTATTCGTTCTTTGAGGAAAACAACAACACCCTGAATAATTTCAAAGGTCAATAGAATACATTAAAGAAATAAAGGCACTTAGCAATTCACAATTTCATCTGTATGTGTTTTTTTGAGGCATTGTGAAAATAACATTTCTGTAGTTTAATTTCCCACCCCACCCCCTTTGTTGAGAATGTTTCCATTTCTTGAAAAGATGTGATTTCCAGAGTGTTGATTTAAAAGTCATTCTGTTATATGGCTAACATTAAGGGGAAATGCACTGGAAGCTAAGTGACATATACCACATCGTCATGCAAATTGGCTTTTCTGTGTAAAATGATTGGATAATTGTATACACACACTCACTGAAGTTCAGGCTGTATCTTGATTCAAACTACCTCCAGCTTCCTGTGGTTCAGCATTAATTGCATTAAGTTTAGGAGAATATAACACCTGGTTCAACAGGGTCTTGTTGACTTGACTGCTTTAGACATAAAGACTGTTTCATTGTTCTGTCCTTCCACCTGTCAACTGTCTCCTCCATGCTAACATAGAAGGCCTTACCATACACTGTGTGTGTATACGCATAATTCTACCAAGATGTAGGAACATAGTACTCATTCTGTTACTTGGCTAACATTAAGGGAAAATGCATTGGAAGCTAAGTGACATATAAGCACATGGACATGCATATTGGCTCTTCCATGTAAAACGATTGGATAATCTATGCCACTTTGCACAAGTACATAGGTACTTGGAACGGCTTACGACATTTTAAAGTACACCATACATGCAGTATAATACATACAGTAATAAAATAACTGATCAAATAGAAGCACTGCAGCCAAACAATTAATATACTTCAATAAGTGGAGACAAAGTCCTGTTCGAAGGAAGAAAGGAAAGAAAGAAAGAAAGAAAGAAAGAAAAAGTCTTCACTGAAAGAAAGAAAAAGAGAAAACTCTTCACTGAACATCTAAAGGTGGAGCCAGGGGACCTTCCTTGGTGGATACTTCCTGACAGAAAAGGTCTTGCTTCTCATGTCCATCCACCACACCTCTTGCAGCAGAGGGTCATGGAGCACAGCCTCCAATGATGATGATAAAGTTTGGGCAGGTTCATGTGGGAGGAGGCAGTTCTTAAGGTAACCTAGTCCCAGACTGTTTAGGGCTTTAAAGGTCAGCACCATCCCTTTGAATTTAGCCCAGAAACAAACTGGTAGTCAGTGAAGATGGTGTAGTATAGGTAATATGATCCCACCTGCTGGCATCTATGTTTGAACCAACTGAAGTCTCAGAACCATCTTTAAAGGCAGCACGTTACAATAGTAATTCAATCAAGATGTGACTAGGTCATGAATGACCCAGACCAAGTCTAATTTCCCTACGTTGAGTCATAGTTGATGTACCAGCCAAAGCTGGTAGAAGGCATTTCTGTTCAGTTCAGTTCAGTTTTATTGTTTATAACCTTAGGGCAGTGTTCTCCAACCTTACACTGATTGGGGCATGCTCGGAGTTGTAGGCCAAAAACATCTGGGGACCCAAGGTTGGAGAAAACTGCCCTAGGCCATCACAATGTAGATAATTTATGTGACTACTTCTACCTGCCTATCCAAGAACAGGGATGGATCCAGGTGGGACCTCTAAGCTCATATGTGCTTCTTAAGGGGGAATACAACCACATGCAAAACAGGTTGTACACATAATCCCAGATGATTGGAACGGCCCAACCAACATCATTTCCATCCAATCCAATACTGACACAGAGCATCAGTTCAGGACCTCTCTGAATACCAGTTCCCAGGGAACAAACAACACTGCTTGTGAGCGTCGTGGGGGCATCTGATCAGCCGCTGTATGAAATGGGCTGCCGGTCTACATAAACCTTTGGTCTGATTCAGCAGGATCCCTCTTATATTAATTTCTTAATCTACTGATTTAAAGTTTGCAGCTGCAGAAATCACACTCCCCAAAAGGCAACTTGGGATAGCTTTACCTGGTCACCATGACAAAAGTTTTCCCTGAAGATGACAACAAGGCATGGCACTAATACAGTTCTTCATCTAGGAAACATAGTATATTTCCACAAGCTTGCAAGACATGGTTACTAGGTTCTGGGACCAAGACCTGAATTCCAGTGGGATTGTAGAAAAAGATGTAACATATAATCAGGGTTAAACTGATGCATTTATCCACCCCGTAAGTTTATAATACAAAGAGAAGGAGGAGGAGGAGGAGGAGGAGGAGGAGGAGGAGAGGAAGGAGAAAGAGAAAGAAGGAAGAATGCCGAGAAAGCCAGTAAACTACTACCGATATGTATCACAGAGGTAGTGTTGTGAGTATTATTCATAGACTCAAATACTCTTTGATATGAACTTAAATGGTCCCTTTCATAGTGTTTTTTCTCTCTCCTGTTGGTGCCATTCTCTTCATACTTTTAAAAAAAGGAAAAGGAAAAGAAAAAGAAAGAATCCTGGCTGGCTGGTTATCTGGCTGTGGAATTCTCTGCTGAAAGGACTGCAGCCCTTCTGTTAACACAATACTTTTATCCAGTAATCACAGCCTGCAGGAGACAAAATAACAATTCATCTGGAAAATGAGATTAACTCATTTAAGTTAGGCAGTGATCACAGAGAGAAAACCCGTTGGTGTTATCTGCTTGAACGAAAGCATACAGGTTCGAGGGCCATTCCGGTTCAGGGGGTCCGTGTAGTAGGTCCAGCTTGTTGAAAGTAATTGGGCCCTGTCAGAGCATGTCTTTGTGAGATATGGATATTACAATGGAATTCTATTAATCTCTGACAAATCCCCTCTCATCTGATAGAGACTGTATGCCCGTTTTCTTCATCAGAAACACCTTCCAAACCACCTTTGTACATGCACTGAGAAGGGATGTGTGTGTCCTTAAGCATCTGTATTATATCACCTTTTAAATGTTTTGTCTTTGGAAATTAAACAAGCATAAAACCCCACATTTCATTTTGTTTGTGGTCAGTTTTAATGCTTAGCTATGTATTTAAAGCAGTTTAAAAAAAAAAAAACCAGCACAAGCAAAAATTAGCTTTCTCCCCTTATACAGACAAATTACATAAAAAAGAACTGGAAGTATTATTTAGAACACCAAAGGCTAAGAACCCTCTTCCCCACCTTTTTTTTTTTTTTTAGGGACAGGGGCCTTAAAACATTTTTATATCCATATCCCACTGGGCATGCACTGGATAAGATATACCGTTGTGACTGATATAATGATATCTGATACAAGATAAAATGTAAAGCTTAACTATGAAATGAATACACATTCTCAACCATTGCTCTTTGTGGACTCCTGGAAGCAGAGCCTTGAGGAAGCTAATATAGTAATACCTTGGATTGCAAGTAACTTGGTTTGAGAGCGTTTTGCAAGACAAGCAAATTTTTAAATATTTATTTAATTTTTTTTACTTGATATACAAGCGACGTCTTGCAATACAAGTACTGTAGTACGACTTAAATTAAAAATCTCTGTACCATTTTTTTTGGGGGGGGGGATTTCGTTTTGATATAAGAGTGTTTTGGATTACAAGCATGTTTCCGGAACGAATTATGCTCTCAATCCAAGGCATGACTGTAGATCTTGTGTGCCAGTGGAGATCTGCAGGTTTGGTGATGAGTGGCAAATGACTGGAAGTTCAGGAGCATAAGGCTTCTGGTGCAGATCTGGAATAGATTTCATAGATCATAGAGTTGGAAGAAGCCTACAAGGCTATCGAGTCCAACCCCCTGCTCAATGCAGGAAACTAGAGGAGGGGTCTCCCATCCAAGTAATAACCAGGCCTGACCCTGCTTAGGTTTCCACGCTCAGACAAGCTGAGCCAGCGTGAAAGACACCTGTAATGTAATGTGTCGGATAGGAAGAGGACACACGGATAAAAGGTGGTGACAACAACCTTTAAAAGTTAGCCAATCTTTTCACACCCGCAGCAATTTGTGTTCATTAAAAAAAAAAAAATGTTTAGGCTGCAATCCTATGCACATTTTCCTGGAAGTGAGCCCCATTGAGCACAATGGGATTTACTTCTGAGTAGACGTGCACAGATTGCCATGGACTCTTTGTGAGGAAGGGCAGGATATAAATCATATCAAATAAATAAATAAACTGTTAAGTGTACCGGACATAAAGGACAGATACAAATAGAAGTTGCTGTAAACAGCAGCAGTTTCTCCATGGGTTTGCCCTTTCAATCTGACGCACTAATAGCTCAAGCCTAGGCATGTCTACTCAGAAGTAAGTCACATTAAGTTCTGACACACTTCACATGCATTCTGCTTTCAGCATCTGCACCAGAATCCTATATACCCAGGTGTGCATAGGATTGTATTGTGGGACTTACTTCTATGTAAACATGCATAGGATTGTTAATGTATATTTTGCGAACAGAAATTGCTGCAGTTTCCTTTAAAGGTACACGTAAGTGTGAAAAGCATGATTAAGATTAATCCCCTATTGGGTAAATTGTAAAGGAAATCACAGCAATTTTCACATGCAGGCCCTCTTCATATCTGCATATTTTTTTTGGTTCAGGTACCTGTATTGGAGTACAAAAATATGTTTTAATACCGGAGTGTAGTCACAGGAACATAAGAAGCTGTCCTACAAGAGACAACTTGTCCATCCAGCCTAGTATTGGCAGTAGGTCTCCAGGCTCTCAGGCAGAGAGGTCTTCCACGTTGCCTGATCTTTTAACTGGAGATGCCAGGGACCGAACTTGGGACCTTCTGCAAGCCAACCATGTACTCTACCACTGAGCTATGATCCCTCCCCAAAGTCAGCTTAATTCCCCAAAGTCAGAGTTATTGTGTCCAGAGGGTGGAACTATGTCTACAACATGTGCAAGAACTGTTTTTAGTTGAGACTGTTGGGCAGTGTTCCTGTTTGCGCTATTCACATACATGTGTTAACCCTATAGATACTAGGATTCAAACCTGCAGCCGGTCTTGAAATGGTAACCTGAAGGATGCTAGGCAGGGGATTCAACCAGTTAAAAGGATCAGGCCTGAGACTCTGGAGAACTTCTTTGATTCAGTAGACAATACTGGACTAGATGGACAAATAGTCTGAACTGGTATAGACAGCTTCCTATGTTCATAGATTCATAGATCATAGAGTTGGAAGGAGCCTACAAGGCCATCGAGTCCAACCCCCTGCTCAGTGCAGGAAACTAGAGGAGGGGTCTCCCATCCAAGTAATAACCAGGCCTGACCCTGCTTAGCTTTCCACGCTCAGACAAGCTGAGCCAGCGTGAGCCACAGGCCTGTATCTTCCTAAGACTCCTTCCACAGTGCTGGTTTCCAGGACTTGAGCAGAAGAGGGGGTCTGGGCAAGATGCTCTCAGTGAGCCCCCTTCTGCATGTGTCCACCTCCTTGCCACTGTTGCCGCTGCCCATTTGCTTGTCTCTCCCTCTGCGTCCAATCCAACCACTTCCAAGAGGGAGAGAACAAGGCTTATGGAAGTTACTGAACCTCCTCTTTCTCCCTCTCACTGTTGTTCTCTCAAAGAGGGCAGGCAAACAGGCAGCAATAATGAGGAGGAAGAGCAGGGCTAGCAGCAGGGCTAGGAGGCTCCAGGAATTGGCAGTGCCCCCCCCCTACTGGCTGATGGGCCTGTGCAGGTGCCCGAAGATGCCGACTTCTGACACCAGCCCTCTCTGGCCCCTCTAAAAGCTTCTGGTCAGGCTTACTCACTGGTTTGAACAATGCAGATACATTTTCTTCTAAGCCACAGTTTGCCTTCTGTTCAGGTCCAGACCTACAAAAACACTTCTGTTGGAGTTTGGCAAAAGTTGAATATATTTTACATGTAATCTGTTAACTGATCAGTTTAAAAGACCAGCCTGTTGATCAGCTAAAAGTCCAATTGAAAACACATAGCCATACGCTGAAATGCTGCATCATCATCATCATCATCATCATCATCATCATCATCATCATCATGATGTCAATATTAATATGCATGTCTCCAATGCCAGCATATTTACAATGGCTGCTTTCAAAGTCCAGGTTAAATAGCTACAAGAAGGCTTTCTCTGTGCAGCAAGTCAATTCTGTACAGCAAGGGAAAGAAGAGAATTAATTGTCTAAGATACAGATGTGGAAAAATTGTTAGTGGCTTATGTTCCCTGAAATATTAGACAGCTGAGCTTTTAATATATGTTCAAAAATTTATAAGCAGTTGCTCACAATGAAAAATTGGATGTGCCTGACTAAAATTTAGTAATCCAGGCCCCCTTGGATGAGACTGCTTTTCCGAGTCCATTTCAGTCGCGGCTTAGGCCTGGATGTGGCACAGAAACAGTCTTGGTCGCCCTGTGGGATGACATCTGTCGGGAGAGAGATCAGGAAAAGCAGTTTCAATACTGACAACCATAGAATCCTTCTGGAGCATCTGTCTGAACTGGGTGTTGGTGGGATTGTCTTTCGGTGAATCCAGCCATACTTGGGTGGCCTTTTCCAGAAGATGGCGATGAAGGATTTGTGTTCTCCCACATTGCATCTTTGCTTTGGGGTCCCACAGTCCTCCCTCTCATCCCCCATGCTGTTTAACATCTGCATGAAAACTCTGAGCAAGGTCACTTGTGGATTTGGAATGCATTGTCATCAGTATGCTGATGACATGGAACTCTGATTCTCCTTTTCTTTGGAGTCAGGTGAGGCTGTGGGTATTCTAAACCAGTCCCTGGCTGCAGTAATGAACTGGATGAGGGCTAAGAAAGGGAGGCTCAATCTTGATAAGGCACTGATGGTAGGTGGTTCCTTGGTTCAGGTGAGTGGGATTCAACCTGTTCTTAAGACGGTTGCACTCCCCCTGAAGGAGCAGGTTCATAGCTTGGCGGTGCTCTCGGATCCATCACTTCCAATAGAGACCCAAGTGACCTCTGTGGCATGGAATGCCTATCACCGTGTCTGGTACCTTCCCATTTGGACTACAGTAGTGTGTTGAATGTACAACTGGTGCAAAATATGGTAGCGGAAGTTTTACCCAGGACCCGATGGTTTGAACATATTGCACCAGTCCCGTCTCACTTGTGCTGGCTTCCAGTTCATTTCTGAATGCTGGTTTTGACCTATACAGCTCTTTTCAGCATGGGACCTCAATATCTGATGGAAAGCCTCCTCCCATGTGTACCTACCTGTGCCTTAAGGTCATCTGTGGAAGCTCTTCTTCAAGTGCACCCTCATTCTGAATAGGCCTTCTCAATGGTGCCTCCCTGATGGAATGCTCTCCCCTAGGAAATTTGTCTGGCACCAAGACTGTTTTTTTTCTGTTTCCAAGGTAAGACTTCTCCCCCCCCCCCCCTCGCATGCCTTTTAAGTCTTTGTTGCATGTTGGTGCTTTTAGCTCCTCGTTTTTTTTTACCATATTTTATTGGGTTGGCTTTGTATTGTATTTCTATCATGTTGGCTTTTGTATTTGCTTCTGTGTTGGATCTGTACTGCTGCATTTTTACATCTTTGGATTTTGTAGCATTCTGTTTTAAAATAACTGCATGACACCTAGAGAGCCCATTTTACAGGAGTTTTATAAATACGCATAATGAAGAGCATAAAATAGCAAAAAATTAGATGGTGGCCCGAATTCACTTACATTTTTGTTTGCACTTTAGTTTTGAGTTAGTTGCTGTAATTATCAGGGTTGGTGGGAGAATTTTAAAATGGAAGCTCAGATGTGAGGTGAGCAACCTTGACTTGAAAAAACACACATTTTGAGTAAGCTCCAAGTCCCTTGGACCTGATCCTGAGTCACATTGGGATTCCCACCATGCCTCTCCTGCTGCCCAGTCTTTCCCTGACATTTCCCAAGCCAAACAAATAAAACAAACAAACAAACAAACAATACCTTAGGAAGAGGGAGGAGCCAATAGACTACAGAAATATCACTTTTACATACGGGAGGTCCCTCACAGTAACTTCTGAATTGGAAATTATGCTTGGAGTATCATTTCTGGCTGGGGGTCAAGGGGATACAACCATGTGCCTTCTCCCTTCCCCAAGATAAGGCTTTTTCTCTTTCTTTCTTTTGTTTGTGGAAAGTGGGGAGGGACTAAAGAAAAGTCAGGGGCTGTAATTCAGTCGGCTGGGCTTTGCGCACATTTTTGTTGAACTCCCAAAAAACCCTTCAAGGCTTTTTGTGCACTTGGCAGGAACAGTCCAGAAGCCCAATGCTTTTCAGGGTGAGCTGGACCAGTCTCACACTTCACTAGTAAATATTCCCATTTGCAAAGGTGACAAGAGGCCTTTCAGTAGGATTTTAGCCAAATTTGGTCAATTCTCATTTCCTGAGATTTAATATTGCACCAACTAGGCCTTATTTCTCGTATGACTTACAGAAAAGACTGCTAGAGATGTTGCTAGTGTTTGGGAAATTGCAGGGGATTTGTGGTAGATGGGCAGCCAGAGAACCCAGGTAACAACAAGCAGGTTATCTCATAGTACTGGGAAGGTATGGTACCTGGGCCAGATGTGATCTAGCTGCCTGTCTGAACCAAAATAAAATTAACTAGATTTCAATAGCTTGTCCTTAACCAAACCATAATGTGTAATATGTTAAAAAAAATTATAGAAAAGATTAAAGATTGAGCCTTATGTTTCCTGTGTTTACTGCTAAACTTGTAATTATTTTTATGTCAATACCACTATTAAATCATATTTGCATGATGAATTGTATAGGAACATGGGCAATTAGTTTACACTGAAGGCTCAGGCATATATATATATGTGTGTGTGTGTGTGTGTGTGTGTGTTTCACTTCATTCAGACACTGTGTGTGTTTGTGTGGTGTGTGTGTGTGTGTGTGTGTGTGTAGTGTACCCTACAGCTAAAGGTTTTTTGTCCCTCATACCTATGTTAAACTACTTTTTAAAGAATATGCTAAGTTAGACTCTTAGTTTTGAGCTTTGTGTCTCTTGCTCATTTATCATTATGGGGCCACTTTATAAATAATCAGAATTAATCATGGGAAAATATGTCTGTGTTTCCCTGAATTTACAAAGTGCCAACTGTAGAGGGGATCACTCGGTTCACACCGTGAGAGCTGGAGAAAGTCTCATATTACTTCCATGTTTTCTTGGACACTTAATACAAAGTGCAAATGGTTCAGCACTTTAGCACCAAGGGCCAGCCTTGCAGCTCAAACCATCCAAGCAGCAATATTCCTGGGGAAAGAAGCAACATGTTCTTCCTTGGAATGTCGCAGAGGGTTTTGGGACTCGGGAGATCCGGGTTCTAGTCCCCGCTCGGCCATGAAACTCACTGGGTGACTTTGGGCCAGTCACTGACTCTCAGCCCAACCTACCTCACAGGGTTGTCGTGAGGATAAAATGGAGAGGAGAAGGAGGATTATGTAAGCCGCCTTGGGTTCCTTGAAGGAAAAAAGGCGGGGTATAAATATAATAAATAAACAAACAAACAAACAAACAAACTGAAGAGTTGTTGCAGTATCCTCTGTGACATTTAGACCTGGTTTGCATGTAACACCAGTTCATGGGTTGTTAAAACCCATGAGGGATGATAAGCATTAACAGAAAGCAATTTTTGCTTATGATGGCACAAGTCAGGGCTGTGAGTAAGGGAATAAGTGCAATGACTCCCGTGTGCTCACCGCTTCTGGTTTGAATGAGCTTTAATCAACAGTCCAGGAATGCCCTGATCCTGGGTTGTTTGATGTGATGTCCGAATCCAGAACTCTGGGTTGTTGAGGGACAAACAACCCAGAATTTGAACCCAAGAGCCAACCCTGGGTGACTGTTGGATTAAACTCTTGTTTATTTAACCCTAAACAACCCCAGAGTTCTGGCTTCAGACATCACATCATATCCTCCCTTTCCCCCAAGTATAGGCCTCACAACAAATAATTAATCTATTGAAACAAAGCAAACAAAATGAGCAAGTATTAAACAAATGAAACACACAACATCTCTCACCAATGAAGTACCACTAAAAGCCTGGGAAAACTAAACACATTTTTAATTGGTTGGTGCCTAAAACTATCTGCGGGGGCCTGATGGAAATATTTGCATGCCACAGCAGAAAAGACCCTGTCCCCAGGGCCTTTTCTGTCATGGCACCCAAATATTTCCATCAGGCAGCCACACATATTGAGCTCATCCCATGAATGTGAGGCACCTTAAGGCATCTGGAAAAGATCTTAATGCAGGGGCAGGTTCCTTTGGGAACACATAATCTTTTAAATATCCCAGTCACAGACATTTATGGTTTTGGAACAAATACGTAGTTCTAACGATGTTTAAGAAACAAAAAAACACTGGCAGTCATTGTAAGGGTCGTTAGGGTGCCCTTAGATTGCATGGTGAAGGTGATTGGAGCTACAGGGTGCCTTGGGCCAGCCTTGGGAGTGTGGGAAATGTCTTGGAGAAAGGCAAATAGCTTTCTTCCCCTTCCCTACTCTGGGTATGTTTAGGTTCACTGTGCTAATACTGGCTGGATGTTGACTTCCCCTTGCAGATTTGCAGGGACCAATGCAGAATGACGTAAGTTACAACCCTGGCCCTTAGATGGCCCTGGTACTTTCAGTGAGGCCATTTTCAAGTTCTAGTTACACGTATGGTGCAGCAACTTCCAAAACAACAGCACCAGCTCTTGCGAATGGGGCTGTAACCATATTGTATGACCTTATGCAAGCACTGCACCTCTGCAAGAGCAATTGGTATTGTGCTTGAGAAATTACTGTAAAATTAGTTTAATCCATGCCGATGTTTGTAGTGAGAGGTTTCCACCATGAAGAAGCATTTTCGTTTTGTTCCTTCTTCTTTTTTAATGACAATGACACCAGACTCATAACATCAGAAGAAGTCCTTAGAGTGCTCTGGAAATGCTTAATTTACATTACAGTGCATTATGTGAATTTACTAAATAATAATTTGCATTTACTGATACTGTAACTTCAAATGCTTTGAGTCTCTGTAATAACTTTAGACCCTGTCTGGTTTGGGATAGCTTAGGTTTAACATGGAAATCTGGTATTTTCACAGCACTCACTTTAATGTTTATAGGGATGATAAGCATTAACAGAAAGCAATTTTTGCTTATGATGGCACAAGTATATAACATCTCCAGACTGCAAACATTAGGGGTTTTCTCTTCTTTATGGGAAATGGTTCAGAACTTAGCTTTTATTTTTCTCTGCATATGCATTTATAGAGCCAATATTCAATGTATTAACCAAGCTGGAAGATGGTGAACCTATATGATGTTGGCTATCACTTAAAAAGTGACTTATGAGCTTGCCTTTAATTGTAACTTAATTGCAAAATATAGGTTATGTTTTGAGATGAAGAAGGATCTAGTCAACCAAGCTGCACATATTTTTGGGATTTTGTCTTAACTACTATTTTCCAGTTCACAATGGTGTGCATGGTACATTGTTCAGGGCTGACCTTGGTAGTGGCAGGGCACTCCCCTTGGGTTCCAAGCTGAGCCTGGTGACTGTGTTTCTCGAGTGTATTGTTGGGAGTGAGCTAGGGCAAAGAAAAGCATTACGTATCTGCAGGTTGTTTGGGTACTAACAATAAAAATGAACTTCCATCAATTAGCTTCATTATTGTTGTTGTTATTACTTAGTTTCATTATTATTTAATGAACTTATATACCGCTTACCATATTTTAAAAAATATCTCTAAGCCTTTTACAAAGAAAACACATTAAAATAAAACATTTGTTAAAACATTAAAACCAAATACAGTACCATAATTAACAGACAGCGCAGCACAATCAATCAAGGAAGGCCTAGGTAGAAAGAGGAGTCTTCAGTTGGCACCTAAAGCATGCCACTGTTGGAGCTGCCGGAATCTGCTTGATGTGGAGCGATATACAAATACTGTAGATGATGATGATGATGATGATGATGATGATGATGATGATGATGATGATAGGGTGGAGGGTATTCCATAAGGTGAGCACCACCATGGAGAAGGTCCGCTTTCAGGCTGCTGCAAGATGGCAATCTGCAGGTCACGGTACAACCATCAAGGCCTCCTCCTATGATCTTTATGATCACATAGGGTCCCAAGCTGTTCAGGGCTTTGTATGCCAACAGCAAGACCTTGAACTTGGCTTGGTGCTAATAGGTAGCCAGTGCAGCTGCTTCAACACCGGTGTAATATGTGCACAGCCAGGCACTGCACTCAGCATCCTGGCCGCTGCATTCTCCACCAGCTGTAACTTCCAGACCAAGCGCAAGGGTAGCCCCACAGAAAGCACATTACGGTAACATAAACATGAGCTTACCAATGCATGGACTATAGTGGCCATGACTACATACTTTGAAGTATGTTCCTTTTTCATTTTCCAGTTAGGTGTCATTTGTTCTAGATAAAAATGAGCGGAATATAACTTTACTTTGAGGCGACATAAGTGCTACAAACACTATAAACACTGTTTTTGAAATGATAAAAGAAACATGTAAGCTGACAGTGTGGCTGGGTGGGGCACTGCAAAAGGTGTATTTGTTCTAGGACTGGCCCTGATACTTTTAGGTTGTTTGTTATCCATGAGGAGAACTCTCCAGCTCCTGACTCTCTCCAGACTGCTGTCCATGGGCCAGTCCTTTCCAAAAGAATTTCCATATAACTTGTTATGCATTTAAAATATTCAATTGTCTTTGAAATGGCATTACAGCCTACAACCATACTAATGCACTTTCAACACCTAGATACATACAACCCCCAGTTCATCACATGAACACAAGGCCATTTCGCCTTGGGCTTGTGTATGATCCATAACAATTTTTTCTTTTGCCAATCTGGATTGAGTTTGCATTCACGGGACTGTTCCACCATGAGCCAAGATACTATATTGCCACCACACATGATTCAGGAAGATTGTGATGGCAATCCTTGGACACACTTCTCTGTCAGACAAAATTCCCCTTGTGCAAAATGGGGGAGTAATAGACAAGGGTTGTTGTGACGACAAGCTAAGGACTGCAAATCACTTTATATGTCAAGTGGCACCTAAATTATTAGTAATAACACAGCAATTATAGAACGTCAACTCCCAACATTCCATCCCACCCTCTCAATGTCACACTGTAACGTGACCAAGAAGAAGAATCCAACATAAAGACCTGGCTTAATTCTTAATGGCTTGGGTCACTGGAACAGATAGGAAATTTATTCCCTCCTCCTGTGGTTCTCTGAGTGCACCCCTTTTCCTTTCTCCCATATAACTGAAAGGTTCATTCTTACGTAGCAAAATAAAGTGTCCCACCTTGGTGACAATGTTGCCATGGGCTAAACACTTCCAATCACCATTCTGATATCGGGTGGTTTGATCACCACCAACAGGAACCCCTTGGACATATGTGGCACCCACCCCATGACCTAGGAGTGTATAGAGGCACACTCATGCATATACTTATCATAATGGCAGGCATTTTGCAAGTATAGGGATAGAGAAGTATTTGGAAGTAAATGTACACCATCCATTTCTCAAAGGCAGATCTCACCAGACCATTTTTGCTGTGTTTTCACTCCCTCCTCGAAATGGAGATTCCATCTTGGTGGTTCTCTGGTTTATTCATTTTAAACACGTTTCTCCTAAAGCTCTCTACTTCCAAGCTATTCTCAATTCAATTTGAATTGAGAAGTTTTCGTATTTGGATAATTTACATATAAAAGCTTTACTGTATGTTTTATAAAATGACAGTATACCAAAAACAAACATTTCAGTTCAGCAGTATTATTGTTCCACCACCTGAGTTACTTTCCCTTCTTTGTTCCTGCGTTGTTGTTGTTGTTGTTTTTACTAACAATCTATTCCCCCTCTCCATTCTAATTCTAAATTGTTAGTGAATGGAAATTGATGTGCTTTCCCCAAACTCTACTAACACACATCTAGATCCTCAGTGATTTGACTGTAATATGTGATAATTAAAAATGTGTTTCTATTACCAAAGTAATTTGGGGATGACAGGTACCCCAGATGTGCTGAGACTGCGCCCACCCCCTCTTCAAGTATGGCAATAGCTGATGGTAATTTTCCTCTAAATGTCGTATCGTGTGTACTCTGAATCTTTCAGATGATTCTCTAGATGGCATGTGTAAAGTTTTCATAGCCCATTCACTGCACCTCTGTGCATTATACTACAGCTTAGAATCATAGAATCATAGAAAAGTAGAGTTGGAAGGGGCCTACAAGGCCATCGAGTCCAACCCCCTGCTCAATGCACTGGGCTACTTGATGTAGCCCAGTGCTTTTCAACTGTTCTTCTTTGAGGGAACTCCTTCCACATCAACTTGCCAGCCAAGGAACCTAAGTATGGGTTCCGTATCAGAGCCCAGGAAAAAGGTACAGACGAGAGCAATCTGAGAGTATAGCTCAGTTGTAGAGCTATACATATGTAGAGCACATGTTTTGTGTGCAGGAGCGCATGTAGAGCACATGCTTTGTGTGCAGGAGGTCCCAGGTTCACCCTCTGGCATCTCCTGTTAAAAAGATCTCATGATGATCTCTCCTCAAGATGTTGAGAAGCCACTGCCAATTGGAGCAGACAATTCTGGGATATCCAAGCTGTTGTCTGATATACATGAACATATGAAGCTTATATTGTCAGACCACTGGGCCATTGATTCAGTAACGTAGCTTTATGTGTTCATATCCTTTGCATGGAGAAAGAGGTGGTGAACCTGTGGTTAGATTCATAGATTCATAGACCATAGAGTTGGCAGGGGCCTACAAGGCCATTGAGTCCAACCCCCTGCTCAATGCAGGAAACTAGAGGAGGGGTCTCCCATCCAAGTAATAACCAGGCCTGACCCTGCTTAGCTTTCCACACTCAGAAAAGCTGAGCCAGCGTGAGCCACAGGCCAAATGTTATTGGACTCCAACCCCCTTCAGATCCAGGCAGCATGATGAATGGCTAGGGGTGATGGGATCTGTAGTCCAATAATGTTTGGAGAGCCACAGTTTCTCCACCCCTGCTGTGGAAGGTCTCAGGTTTAACTCCTGGTTTCTCTAGTTAAAAGGATCATGATTTGCACAGAGGTCTCAGATAGCAAGCCTGGGAAAGTCCTTGGTGACTCGTTACTAGTCAGGTTAGATAATACTTTGGGCTAGATCAGTGTTCTCCAACCTTGGGTCCCCAGATGTTTTTGGCCTACAACTCCCAGCTTGCCCCCGGGAGTTGTAGGCCAAAAACATCTGGGGACCCAAGGTTGGAGAACACTGGACTAGATGGACTAGTGGTCTGAGTTAATAAACTGCAGTGTCATATATTCATAGCCAAAATGAACAAGCGGTTGGGGTACATTCCCTATGAGCAAAGGCTAAAGCATTTCGGCCTTTTTTGTTTAGAAAAAAAGATGATTAAGTGAGAAACAATATAGATTTATATAATTATGAATAGCATGACACAGGTTTTTTTCTCTCTGTCTTCTCATAATTGTAGAACTCAGGGTCACTCAGTGGCATAAGTGGGCAGAGTTTCGGAAGGGACCAAAAAGAAGCACCATTTCACACAATGCAGAATTAATTTGTAAATTCACTGACACAAGATATGGTGATAGATAGCCACTCATTCTAGATGTTTTCTTAAAATTTATTTGCAGCCCAATAGTTGCGAATCTCTGGGTAGAGATAAAACCATAAAATACAAGAACTATACATAATAAACAATAATGTAAAAAAAAAATATCAAATGAAAGCAGCTGTGGTATAAATCTAAAGTAAAACCAATAATAGAGGACAGCAGTAGTGCAAGGATCTAAAAAGCATTTACACCTTTTTAAAACTAAGGGTGCAATCCTATGGGATTGCTGCCTGCTAGATGGAAGCCTCTGTAAGGGACTAAAAAACCTGGGAGAATAAGAAGGTCTGCACTGAAGGGCTGAAAGAACCACAGTGTAGGCAGCACTGAAAGGGTCAAATTTAGCTTACTAGCAAAATAATTTGACCCTTCTGATGCTCTGAAGCAACTACAGAGCATTTAATGGGTCAAATTTAGCTTCTAAACAAGATAAGTGTGACCCTTTAGGCCAGGGGTTCTTAACCTGTGGGGTAGGCTGTTTATTTTACTAGTACATAGCAGCGCAGCTTGGCAGTTGGCCCAACCTTATTTCTTTCTACTGATCTTGGGAGCTACGCTGTTCATTTAATTGAATATGCATTTCTTTAGTCCAGAGACAGAGCATAAACTAAAAAAATGCAAACTCGTCCTGCCTAAGCCTAAATGTTGGGCCATTAACACATGGGAGGCATGGGTCATAAGATTTTTCACAAGGGAGGTGTGACACCAAAAAGGTTAAGAACCACTGCTTTAGGCAGTCTGAAGCAGCTGCGGATGCCATTCCCCATCCGCACCTCCAATTTTTCCAGGTCAACCTGAATTCGGCAGGGCAATGGGGGACCGCACCTGGCGGCGGCGGCGGCGGGCCGCATGTGGCCCATGGGCCGAATGTTGTCCATCCCTGGTTTAGGACTTTAAAAGGATTATATCCATCTGTTACTATTAGCCATCATAGCTAAGTGGTTGGCTCCTGTTGGAAACAACAGTGGGCTAGATGGGATCCTTGGACTTGATTCAGCAGGGCAGTTGTTACATACTTATTCCATGGAAGCCCTTCTTATTGAAGAGCAGAGGTTCCCAAACTGTGGCCCACGCACTATTTCTGATTTTGTGAGCTCCATTCGGCTGATCCACAGAAAGGTTGTATAGAATATCTGTACTTGATCATGCACTTGATTTCATTTTTTCTGACAATAGAAATTGAGGCCATTTTGACGAGGGCCAGATTATCAAACAGGCTAACAAGGTATCTTGGCTAAATACTGGCTAAATACAGAAACAGGATAAATGCTGAAACCGATCTGAGGTAAAGCTGACAAACATTACATCAAACTTCACAGAACTTTGCTCACAAAAGCAGACACATCCATTGCATTACAAAGGCAAGAGCTACAGCTATTAAAATATGAATCTTGTATCTGCTTTGATTTGTAGAACAACAATAACAAAATAAGCGGTTCATCAAGAATTTAGGGGCAGTTTGAGAACAACTGTTATAGAGGATCCTGGGGCATGTTGCAGGGCAGTGGTTCTGAACTAGTGGTACATGTACCACTGGTGGGACGCAGAAGTAGTCTAGGTGGGACGCTGGGTTTTCATGACAATTACTAAGAATTTGCTCTCTCTCAATCTGTGTGTCCACCTGCAAGTGTGATGCACGGTCTCCTGACGACCCTACCTGCCATGAATTATCCATCTGTGACCTTTTGGCATGCTAGTAGTAACCTTTTCAACCACTAATGGAATTATTACTTTCATAGATTTCATAGATCATAGAGTTGGAAGGAGCCTACAAGGCTATGGAGTCCAACCCCCTGCTCAATGCAGGAAAGTAGAGGAGGGGTCTCCCATCCAAGTAGTAACCAGGCCTGACCCTGCTTAGCTTTCCACACTCAGACAAGCTGAGCCAGCGTGAGCCACAGGTGTTTTAGTCATAGTGATAAAACGTATTCCTGATCATGCTACTGCAATTTATTCATTTATTATCTTTGTGTTTTACAGTTACCATAGCGGTAAAATTTATACTCAACAGTATTATTCCAATTTTCAAAAACTAATGGAATTATGATTTTTGTTTGTGTTTTAAAGCCATAGAAATAAAATGTACTACTGCATTTTTAATGTCCTTAAAACTTACCGTAAATGATAAATATAATAACAGAATGACTGCAAACATATACATGTCCTTCTCAGAAAAAGTGGGCTTTTTGTTTTTATCATGTGGGACCCAGGTTCTTTGATAGAGCGATCAGTGGGACATAAGAAATGACAGGTTGAGAGCCACTGTTGTACGGTACAGTTAATTGACAGGAAACTCTTGTGTCTTACCGTTATGCCACTGAACTAAAAGTGTGCCTTAGGAATCTCTCCTGTTGAAATCAATGAGACTTTATCAGGATCTTGCCCATTATACTCTCTCGCTTGCTCTCCCTCATGTTTTAGGAATGCCACAACAATGGAATGCCTGTTTTTGCAAGCTCAGTTAAGTTTATTCATTTATTTATGTTCAGGCAATGTTAGAGTCTCTTTGAAATCCTGAGAATTATTTTTTGCAGTGAGGGGACAAATAAGATCCATGGTATTCTGCACCTTACACGTCACCCTCGAGCACTCTTAGAATCCCTTCATCTTGGATGATAACTCTGTGCCCCAAGACTCACCAACATCCCAGGCACTAATTCTATTGTCTTCTCCTGCTGACACAGCATCTCTCCCCATTTGTTTTTAAGAGGTACTGGGATAGAGTAACAGAGGGCCTCATTAAGGCCCATCTTTTATCCTACTTCATATTTTATTCTGATTTTTTTAAGATGCTTTCAGCAGAAGAAAGTAAAACGAAAAGAACAGAACATCATTTTTTTATTGCTCCTCAGCACCAAGCCCTCCCTCCCAGTGTCAGAAATATCCCATAGTTACAGTTATGGAAAACTTCACAATAGGGTTGGTGCAACCAACAGGGCTACTGATTCACAGGTCATTGAAAGTATCAAGTCCTAAAGCTTCCTTAAGAGAAAACCGCTATGGAAATAAAAGAGAGGGGGACACACAAAAAAGTGGGGGGACACGAAGAGTGGAGGGCTTATTATTTAGATGTGGTTGGATTTACAACATTTCACTGTTATGCTCCTGTAGCTCATTGGAAAGGACCATGCATTTCTATATTTATATTGGCTTGTTATTGTGTCCTTACAAGGTTGTAATGGGATTGCAAAGAACAGGTCTTTCTGCTCCATAACACTTCAGCACAAATATCCCCTTTTATCCCTTCCTTCTTTCAAGGCATTTGTATATACCGGTAGCTTTCAGAAGCTCAAAGTGGTTTGGATAAAAAATGAAACACCATTTATTTATTTAATATATTTATACCCCACCTTTTTTCCTGCAAGGAACCCAAGGCGGCTTACATAATCCTGCTCCTCTCCATTTTATCCACACACCCTGTGAGGTAAGTTAGGCTGAGAGTCATGGACTGGCCCAAAGCAAAGTGAGCTTCTGGCTGAGTTGGAACTAGAACCCAGATCTCCAGAGTCCCAGTCCAACACTCGAACCACTACGCCACACTGGCTCACTATTATTATTTTAAAAAGTTATTTACAGCAACAACAACCCCCCCCCCACTCACCTATACAAATTAGTGTCCAGTGTTACGCTCAGGTCTTTGTTTCTCTTCTTTTTGCCTCCCTGTCAAGATGCGCAGGCCTTTTAACTAGCTCCTAGAGAGGTGCAGACAAGCTGTCCAAGCTGGACTTCCTTAGGCCATTGGTGGTGCTTGGTGGTATAAGCTTCCCTCACCTGGGCTACTCCTCTCTAGTCTCTTTTATTTCATATAGTCATAGATCATAGAGTTGGAAGGGACCTACAAGGCCATCGAGTCCGACCCCCTGCTCAGTGCAGGAAACTAGAGGAGGGGTCTCCCATCCGAGTAATCACCAGGCCTGACCCTGCTTAGCTTTCCACGCTCAGACAAGCTGAGCCAGCGTGAGCCAGTTGCTGCTGAGGCCGATGTGTTCAGCCACTGATGCAGATTGAATGGTACATAAGAAGAGCCCAACTGGATCAGATCAAAGGTTTATTTCAGGGGGTGGGGGGGCCACTTTCAGCCTGAGGGCTGAATTGCATTTTGGGGAAGTTCTCCAGGGCCACGTTCTAGTTCTGGGTGGGGCTGAGGGCCAAGGGGTGGGGACAGCATCAAAAGGCTGAGCCAAAGTCAAAAGTGGGTGGGCAAAATACAAACAACAACAACAACCCAGCATATTGTAGCTTAAAGCTCTTGCTGCTAGTAACTCAGTGTTCTCCAACCTTGGGTCCCCAGATGTTTTTGGCCCACAACTCCCAGCATGCCCCAGCCAGCTATGCTGGCTGGGGCATGCTGGGAGTTGTGGGCCAAAAACATCTGGGGACCCAAGGTTGGAGAACACTGTAGTAACTAAACCTTAGGAGAGTCATTTCAAACTTTTAGAATGGGGGGAAAAAATCTTCAGAAAAGCCAGGAAACTACCAAACTATCGGAAGAGGGAGGACTGGGCCCACCTGTGGACTCCAGTTTCCCCAGCCCTGATCTATTTAATCCAACACTGTGATTCATGCAGCGGGCAACAGATGCTTCTGGGAACTGAAGAAGCCACGTGTGAAGGCAGCATTCCTCTCCCCATTATGTGTCTCAGGAGCCAGCTGAATGTGTCAACGTGTTGTAGTATAATTGAGTTTTATTCTTAGTTTTTCATTTTGTAAGCTGCCTGGAGCTTCAATTTAATGGAAAGGTGGGGTTAAACCCTTCCCCCCTACCCCTCTTTTCTCTTCTCTTTTGTTGCTGTTTTAGTTTTGCTAGCCGTTTGTATTGGCTTTCAAGAAATACGAGACGAATGGATATGAACAGCACAACATAACTTGTTTCCTGTCACAATTGACTCTCCCCGTCCCTCCTCACCACAATGCTTAATGGAAAAAATGGATACTTGAGGCTGATAGATAGGCTCTTTCCCATATTCCATCAGCCAGAGAACCAAGGGCCACTGGGAGGCTGCACTCCCTGCCTCCCAGGAGAAACATCACAGCAAGGGGGAGAGCAACCTGGCCCCATACATCAGCTGGAGAGGGAGCAGCTGCAGGGAGCTTGTTTGCCCTGCCCTGGCCCCCCCCCAAAAAAAGAAGAAAAAAGAAAGAAAATCTATAAGAACCTTTTAAACTAAGAACTGGTGCCTGAGTTTTGCATTCTTCCTCCTCCCTCCCAATCCCTTTTCCTCTTGTGTCATGTCTTTTAGATTGCGAGCCTGAGGGCAGGGACTGTCTTATTATGAATCTTTGTCATCCACTCTGAGAGCCTTTTCTGGCTGAAGAGCGGGGTATGAATGTAATAAATAAATAAATACATAAACAGGGTAAAAATCTTTTAGGTAAAAGAAATAATTTTGTGGTGGTAGCTGCAGTTGTGTGTGGTCACTCAGCAACACCGTGAAGTTGGTAATTATCATTCCCACCTGCAGGAATGATTTCTTACTTTAAAAATAAAAATAAATACCCTACCTTTCAGCAAACAAGGCAGCTTGTGTTTGAGGAATGGAGCTAGCTGGCCCCTGACAGCTGTTGCAGAGTTTACAATGTATACCAGGTTCCACTGGTATATATGTATAGCATGAAGAAGAGGTGTGGGCTTATGTTTCAAGTAGATACAGAGTGGGGAGAGGGAATCGTGGCTCGCCAGTGCACGTCCCTGAGTGTTTAGAAACATGAATTCCACTTCACCCTTTACATGTTTATTATGAAAAATGTTGGCAAAGCTCCCCCCCCCTCCCGAGACAATTGCGAAATGGACAGCCCTGCTCAGACTACTGGGTGTTGTGTATTTTGCAGTCGCCTGGTATCTTTAGGGGCAATTCTTTCATAATGAATCTTGCTTGATTGGGATGTGTAAACTGCAGGAGTGCTGCCTCTTATCTGGTAGCTTAATACCTTGGCTAATATTTTACTGTCAGTGTTAATTAGAGAGATTTTTGAATGGTAACTGGCACGGCTCTTTCCCCTCCTTGCATACAACAGAGATTAGTGCATTAAATACTTTCTGCTTCTAGACCAGCATAATGTCAGATCATCTCTGTCATAATGAGGAATGTGTGTGGTTTTGTTTTTGTTTTTGTAATAGCAGTGTAAACTTCCTCCTTACACTATATATGAGACTTCCCACTTGAAATTGGCTAGCTTTGTGCCCTCAAAAATTCCTATTTAAATTCAACATTGTGTGTAGTTTGGCCCTAAAACTATTCAGGTAGGGATGGATAAATCCGTCAATGTTGGTTTCTCTCAGTTTTTAATTTTCCTAATCTTAGGGCCGGTTCACACAACACGGGAACCGCGGCAGAGCGGAAGACCCCCGTGGTTCCTGTGTTGTGCGAAGGCCGCCCGGGGGCACCCCTACATAATGGCCACATGCAGGAAGCACGGAAAGTCATCATGGGCAGTAGAGGGGTAAGCCCCTACCGTGCGCGTCCGCCCTGCTGGGCAGGACAATGGGCGGCCATCCTGCAGGGACCTCCCGTGGCCGCATGGAGACAGCAGCCCAGAGCGGCCAGAGCTGCGGCTGCTCCGGCCTGCAGGGCCAAACGGCCCCACTGGGCATCCTGAGCTGCTGCCCCCTAGCGCTGGGAGGCCCACGCCACGGTGTGGGGACTGCTGGCTCTGCCGCGGTCTGCCCACGCGTGCGGGGCGCAGGTCGTCTGTGGTGCCCCGCCAGACCCCACCCCACCCCACCCCCGTGGTTCCTCCCCTACTCGCCTGGGTCGTGTGAACCAGCCCTTAAATTCATTTTGTCCCATTTCTACATTGACCTATGCTTTTAAAAAAACATTCCGCATGAAAATTTGAATGCGTGTTTGTGCACATTTTCCTAATAGAGAGCCAGTGTAGCGTAGTGGTTAGAGTGTTGGACTGGGACTCAGGAGATCTGGCCGGGTTCTAGTCCCCGCTTGGCCATGAAGCTCACTGGGTGACTCTCAGCCTCACCTACCTTACAGGGTTGTTTTGAGGATAAAATGGAGAGGAGGAGAAGCTTGTAAGCCGACTTGGATTCCTTGCAGGAAGAAAGAAAGGAGGGATATAAATGCAATAATAATGATGATGATGATGATGATGATGATGTCATGCCTTGGATTGAGAGCATAATTCGTTCCGGAAACGTGCTTGTAATCCAAAACACTCTTATATCAAAACGAAATCCCCCCCAAAAAAAATTTGTACAGAGATTTTTCATTTAAGCAGTACTACAGTACTTGTATTGCAAGACGTTGCTTGTATATCAAGTAAAAAATAAATAAATAAATATTTAAAAATTTGCTTGTCTTGCAAAATGCTCTCAAATCAAGTTACTTGTAATCCAAGGTATTACAATAATCATAATCACAATCATAATCATAATCATAATAATAATCATCATCACTTTTTTGTATCCAGTTTAACCTAATATATGCATTTTTGCAAGCAATTTCCTCGAATATAATGCATTTTTGTATGTTATTTTCACGAATATACACATTTTTGTGTTCACTAATATACACATTTTTGTACAGATTTCTTTACTGGATGACCTCATTGCAAAATTCAGAAAAGTGCAAATACCAACATATAACTGTTTTTCTCTTCACGTGTTGGTACAGAAAGTGTGAATTCGGTAAGTTTGCCTTAAAATGCAGACTGCATGAGTTTCTCCTCCACATCCTCATATATTTATTTAGGCATGTGGTTTGGAATAGAAGGATGAAATCCAGAGATAGTTCAGACTATACAGATCAAGTAAGTTTTGAACAGGAAACAGTTGCAAAAAAAAATTAAAAAAATGAAGGAAGGAAGGAAGGAAGAAAGATTCTGGGAATGAGAGAGCCTTTTTGGACTCGGCGCCACACTTGTTGAGTGCCCTCCCCAAAGATGCACGTTTGGTCCTGCCACTGCTGACTTTTTGCCATAGTGGAAGGGTGTGGCTCCAGGTTTTCGGGGGCATCGGCTAAGTGGCATCGGGAAATTTTGGTTGCAGCGGGACCAACATCAAGGATCGCCGCGGTTGGGCACGTGCCAAGGGCCCACACCTGATCAGGGGGCCCACTGACAAGAGGCCCCCCGACCTTTTCCTCCTCTAGTCTTCAGCATTGCAGACTGCTGGTTTAGCCACGTCTCGCTCTGGCCCAGAGGGAGTGAGCAAGCAAGCAAGCAAGCAAACGGCAGTGTTGAGAAGGAGTGGTGTTGGATGCCGCTGCCTGCTTGCTCCCTGGCTCCCTGCTTGGCAAGCAATGAGAAAAGACGGGGGAGAGGACCAGTGGCATTGAGGGGGCAGGCTGGCTGAGTGAGCGGGGGCATTGTGGGTGTCTTGCCCAAGGGCACCCCAAACTCTGGAGCCTGTACTGGGTGTGACAGTGTTTCAAAGCGGCACCGGGCAACGCTATGTTAGGGGCATGATAGGAAATTAGGGCCAGAGGGAAAAGGAGGAGCCTGGGACCGGAATCAACGGGGGGCCCTGCCTGGGTGCTGAGGCCCTGACAGCTGCCCAAGGATGCCAGGCACCGATGCCAGCCAGCCCCTTGTTCCTCTTCCATAGACCACTTGGCTGGAAGCTGTTTGTATCATGGCTGGTTTTATGTGTTCTGTTGTTTGGCAACTCTTGACGTATTTTGATTTCTTGTAATGTTTCAAATGAAATTTGTTAGCCACCTGAAGCGAATTTCTCTTCCCCCCCCCCATATCCCTGGGGGGTGGGTGTATGTGTGTGTTTGAAACAAAAACAAACAAACAAAATCTGCAGTGGAAGATTCTAGAGCTTTAGGCAGGGAACTGGCACTCAAGACTCCCTCCCTGTTGACATGGATGTCCTAATATACCATCCAGCAATTCTGATTTATAACTAGGGCTTTCAGCCAGGGGTCACCAGAGATTAGCACCAGGATCTGTTTAACTGCCAGGCTTTAATTAAGGGTTTTTCTGATCAAGTGCAGAATGCCACAGCCAGATGTAACCCTCCTCCAACCAAACACATTCCCATCTATTTTGGCTTAGGGCAGAGATTCCACAAGCAGCTGCCTTTGTACATCTGGCATTTCCTACATTTCCGGGTAGAAAAGAAAAGTGATTGCGGAGTAGGTGTCAATGAAGCCACTTCTCTGCCCAGATATTAAGCGCTACTCAGAGCCTTTACCTCAGGGGTTGTCAACTTTGGGAAGTCTGGGGGCAATTTTTGCCCGCCCCAACACAGCACTCCCCTAAAGTTGCACTCTCCTGAAAAACTGTTACCGGTAACTGGGAAAATGGTATCCAGAGCACCAAAAAGGGCAAATCTAACTTGTTTGCAAGCTAAATGTAATCCTTTTAGGGTTCCATAGCAGATGGACAAGTGTTTTGTGTTCTACTTTTTAAAATGTACTGATTGTTCGCCAGTAAACATCCTACTTACCAATGTAACAGCTCCTTCTTTCCCATCCGTATTGGAAACAAGAAACTTAACCAAAAAAAATTATGAAGAAACCGCAGCCTCTAACTCTTAAAACTGTTTGCACAGGATTAGGCTCATGAACTTTCATAAGCCTCTGTGCATGTGTGTAATAAAATACCAAATACAACTCTACATCTTGCTTTGGGTTTTATCTGTGTTTTGTTTGTTTTGTTCTGTTTGTGGTTTATTTATATCTTTTTTTAAAAGTCATTTTGAGATTAGTGGGGGCGGATTTCAAAACTCCCTAGTGGCTGGTTTGCATTTTAATGGGTAGGTAGGTAGAGCCGACCTGCCTTGGCATTCTCTGTGCAAGATTTGTATGTGTTTTTGTCAAAGAGGTTATATTTATCGTTTGGGAGCAGTAATTGTTATTGTTTTGTCAGGTATTTGCACAATCATTTCAACCTGTAGGATACATTCCTACAGAAGAACCCAGTTGACTTTGAATTTGCTTTCTTCTCTCTGGACTTAGCTGTCTTCCAAGGGGCTTAATTTGAACTGGGCGATGGGCCTGGAATATGACAGTGATATAACAGGGTGATTTAGAACAAAAATAAAGCCTGCTTCCATACTGGGAATTATTGAGCGTGGCTTCCAGGTATGTATGTATGTATGTTTCAAATAAAAGAGAACTGGGCTTTTGTGTGTTCACTTGGAACAGTCAAAATGCCGGATACAATTGCCAATCCTGGGCTCCCAATAATAATAATAATAATAATAATAATAATAATAATAATAATAATAATAATATAATTTAATTTTAATTTAATTTTAATTTTAATATTTATGAATCGCCATCTGGCCAGACATCCAGCCACTCTGAGCGATGTACAGTCCAATAAAATACAAGCGCGGGGGGCGGGAAACACACACACAGTATAAAACACAATTAAAAACAGTACAAAACTTAAAAATCCTAACCCACCCCATATTCCCTCCTGAAAAGCCAGGTTTTTAATGCCCAGCGGAAGCTAATCAAGGAAGGGGCATGGCGGAGGTCACTGGGGAGAGTTCCATAAATTGGGGGCTGCCACTGAAAAGGCTCTCCTCCTAGTCCCCACCAGCCTGGTTTCTCTGGCTGATGGGACAGGGAGAAGGCCGTTCGTGGCAGATCTTGTTGAGCTGGCCTACTTGATGTTGCTGGAGGCGCTCCTTGAGATAAACTGGACCGGAGCCGTACAGGGTTTTAAAGGTCAACACCAACACCTTGAATTCGGCTCGGCAAACAACTGGTAGCCAGTGCAACTCTTTGAGCACTGGAGTGATGTGATCATGCTGGCGGCAGCCTTTAACCAGGCAAGCTGCTGAATAATAATAATAATAATAATAATAATAATAATAATAATAATAGCATTTCTATACCGCCTTTCTGGAACCAACCAAGGCAGTTTACAAACAATCAGAAGAGAAAAATCATAAACAAATAAATAAAGACATAGTAAAATGTTAAAAGGTTGGGTGGGGGGGGAAATACACACACACATGCTTCGTGCATCACTTGCCACTGGCCTCTGCCAATGGATTGCCACTTGGCCCTGCCATCACTCGCTATCCTGCCATCACTGGTACCAAGGCGGAGAAGTTAGTAGGCAGCAGCAAAGGGTTAAAGCTTCATGATCCACAGAAGGAAAATGCATCTTGTTGCAGCATCAGTTGCTGCTAGCCTGTACAAATGGCTGCAAAGTGCTACTCCTTTTGCATTCCCAACAAAAGGTTCTCCCACTCCCTTGTGGAATGAGAACTATCAAGAAGTGGCAGCGATGGATTGCAGACCCAATGCAGGTCCCAGTTTGAAGGCAGGCATCAGAGCAGTGGTGGGCTCTGCCAGGATGCTGGAATGTCCACAGCAGCTTGAGGGTGCCACGTTCTGATGCCAGGCCATCTTGGGGGCTTACCACACAGAGGAGCAGCCTCTCGATCTGTGGGCTCCCAGTTCTAGTCCTGGCGGCTCCTGATGAATTCAGATGCCTCTGCTTCGTTCATTCAGTATAGTGACGATTCAAACATACACACAAACAAATATAATACCCATTGGATTAAGAAAAAATGCTGCGTAATGTTGTGGGCCTTGCTCCCTCAAGACTGTTTTGCTTTTTGTTTGGTTTTGCTTGTATTTTGCATGTAACATTTAAAAGCCCTTCATGGCTGGAGGGTTTTTATTGTAAATATAAAACATTAATTTAAACATTAAATATTTTACAGCTACTTTTTAGTACATAAATTTTCACTGACACTCCAAGATGGTAATTTTTGTTTTAATATTTGCTTTTATATTAACTTTCTCCCCCACTAGGGCTCCAAGGTTGTTGGGAGGGGGGGGACACAGATTATATATAACCCAGTGTTTAGATTAGATCTTTCTAGCTCAAAGAGTAACATTCTTAACACAGAAAAGAATTTCTGCTAAATAGGGGATCAAATAGGAGCTCCGCTAAGGAAAGCAAATATTCCCATAACTTTCTCTTGGTGGCAAACATCCAGAGGATATTTGAAGGAGGGAGGAACAGTGTATTTAGAGATATTTACAGATCACAGTTACATTTTTTTTTTAAGAGAGAGGGAAATTAGGACAGTTCATCGAAATTACAGCAAACGAAACAGCATTTTCAGTATTTCAGGTGGTCTAATGGTGGGTGGGCATTGGGACAGAGTAGCATTCAGTCACATTGAGCCCCCCTCTGCAGTCTGAAATGGTACAGACCACCTCAGACCTGAGAAAAACATAAAGGGAGGTTTCCTCTCACTTGTGTCTCTGTGTAAGGAAGAAAGAGAACAACAAACGCCGCTCTAGCATTACTTTCTGCCTCCTGCGGAAGACTTTGCTGTAGGAGGCTTTACAAGACTTCCACATGAGGTAGAAAGCAATGCTAGTGTGGTGAGGAGACCACGCACAGGATGAGTCACAATGTGAATGGGTTGTTAACAACTGTATGCATCTGCCCTTAGGAACTTAGACATGGGAAGCATTAAATGTTAAGAACTAGGAACTCGACATTGTTATAGAAAAAGACTGGCAGGCATTCCAGGGACAGTTTTATCTGCTGTGTTAAATGCAAAGGTCCACCTAGTACAACAATGAAGTGAGTCCCTCCCATCATGCTTTTACCTGTCTCTTGTGTTATTGTCTTTATTTGTTAGCCAGGTATGAATTGTTTAAATGAGTGAATTCTTTCTGTCTGTCTTTCATGCTAAATTTCTATATGCATATGCTTTGAAATGGTACAATCCCAGGACCTTTTTCTGTGCGTTTGAATCACGTCTCTTGGCCTGATCTATAAGACACTTGTCCTGGAGGTCTTGTCTTAGTTTACTTTTTTAAAATCTAGTTTTAATCATGCCTTTTAACCTGCCCTGAGCCTTCAGGACAATGTGGGAGAGAAAAGCCTTAAAAGTTTAATATTTAAACAAATAAGACACACACCCACCCAAACCCACAACAATGAAACAAACTTCCAAGGAATTAGAGAGGCTTCATTACACTTCTAGTGAAAAGCAAATGTGTACAGATTAGTAATGACAAGCAGTTGAGAGTTCCCGGAGATTGGTATGGCTTTTCTTGTAAAAGGGTCCTTAATCTTTTCTGACTTGGAGTCCTGATAGTCTACTATAAACAGATTAGGGAAAATACAGGCACTTTAACCTTGTAAACAGAGTGGGAACCGGTTCAGAGAAATCACAAAAGGCTGAAATGAGGTGATAAATCTGTGTTGAATTTTAGGCTGATTAGGAAATAACATTTCCCTTGTGGAGGAATGCACATTAAAAACAAAGTTACAGTAGAATGTCAAGTCTTTGTAGACTTCACAAGAAAGAACCTATTGAATAAGAATCTGTTTCACTGCCCATGGAGATTTCCTGGGAAAACCAACCATACAACCCCACCCCCTTTCAACTATGATGTAACACACACACACACACCCTGGAATGTCTCCATGGAAGAAATGTCTTGTGTTGGAATTTGCCCATAGGGCCAGTTCTCATATGACCCTCCACATTGTCAACATTGTCTCAGGCTTGGGAGTATGGGTTGGAGGACGTATGGCCCTCCAGGTGTTATTGGACTGCAACTCCTATCATTCCTCACCATTGGCTATGCTGGCTAGAGTTGATGGGAGTTGTAGTCCACACATTCCCCACCCCTGATGTGGAGCCACAACCAGCATGTTTGCTTGTTTATTGGGCCACATTTAAACACAGGTGCCTTTTGAGTGCACTTGAGCCTCCACATGGCTGTTGTGAATATTATTTTTATTATTTATTTCATTTCTAGACTGCCCAATAGCTGAAGCTCTCTGGCTGGTTCACGGCAATCCATAAAATACAAAACTCAGATACAATAATAAAATACAGATATTTTTTGGTGATGATGCTCTGCAGAGCCAGCCAGAGACATTTTACTGCCTAAGGCAAAGGACAAGAAGGTGCAACCCAATCCCTTGCTCTCCCCGCTGCCCCCAATTCCATGTACTAGACTCACGAATTTTACTTCAATACAGGAGATGGAACAGCATCCTGCACTGCACCTGAGGGCAGTAGTAGACTATCTCAGGGAGCACAGGGCAGGCTCCATTTTGTGTACAGTTCTGTCCTCCAACACCTTAATTCAGATGAATTGGATAAATGGGAAAAGAAGTGTAGGAAGAAGAAGAACATCTTGACTGAAAAATGTTAATGAATGGGTTGTGTGGGCAATTCAACATCATTGTTTAGTGCAGCTATATCTAAAGACTGTTTAGCCAGAATGATGTCCAACCTCCAGTAGGAGAGGAACAACAACAAGAAGAAGGAATGAGTTCAGAGAAGGGCAACATAGATGATCAGGGGACTAGAAACAAGTCCTTTGAGGAAAGTTTGAAGGAACTGGGTATGTTTAGCCTTGAGAAGAGAAGACTGAGATATGATAGCACATTTCAAGTACCTGAAGGGTTGTCACTCAGAAGAGGACTGCAACCTGTTCTCTATCCTCAAAAACACAAAATAATGGGCTTAAGTTACAGGAAGGCAGATTTCAGTTGAACATCAGGAAACACGTCCTATCAGTCAGAGCAGTAGGACAAGGGAATCAACTGCCTAGGGAGGTGGTGGGCTCTCCGTCCCTGGAGGTATTCAAGCATTGACTAGACAGCCATCTGTCAGGGATGCTTTAAACTGGATTGCTGCACTGAGCAGTGGGCTGGACTTGATGGCCTAAATAGCCCCTTTCCAGTCTATAATTCTGTGACCTTGCCGCCACTCTGCACTACCCCCTTCCGCCACTGTCGCCTGAGGCAGTCGCTCACCTTGGCTCATAGCAGGACTGGCCGTGATGCTCTGAATAGTTTGCATTAGACCAAGAAGGGAGGAAGACAATCTCAGCATGTGGGTGGAGGAGGTAGTGTGGCAGCCTGAGGTTTGGCATTATGTCCCAAGAAAGCCAGTTTCTCCCCTAAAATGCACTGTGTACGTTTCACAAATATATAAAAAGTTTGACACGAATGTAAATTGCTTGCAAGCGGGCTACTAACAAGATTTGCATTCTACTCTGTTTCCCCCCACATTACCAATACTTTTTTCTTCAGAATTTTCTGAGTTTATGAAATGAACTCAACTGGAATGTATTTCATCACTCTAATTGCGCAGCTTTTTAACGATCCAGCTGTTTTTCTCCTTATGCCGACGATTTAGTAACGTGTTCATCTTTGTAGCTTGTTAACTAATCTTTCCTAGAATTGGATAATGAATGCCCCCATCCAGAATTAACTGTGGTTATAACCATGTTCCTTCCGGGGGGTGGGGGAATCTGATAACATCAAATTCGCTTGATATACTGCACATTGTGACGATTGCAGATTAGTATCTGCTAACTTTTCATAGCAAGCAATAGAGACATCAGGTTTTTCAAGAACATATACCCATGTTCCCATTTGGTGTCTCTCCTAAGCGAACAGAGCTAGACTTCAACTGCATAGCATTTTGGAAGACCTCGAATGCTGTTCCTAATCATGGCCTAGATCTAAAAATATACTTAGGGCTCACTTAGCATTTAAGCCCAAAAGCCTTCCACAGAGGTAGATGGATTTTCACATGCATTTGTACATTCAAGTGCTTGACCTGCATAGTTTTTTGTGTTTTTTTTAAATTGTTTGTTCCATTTTTGTCCTGTCTTTAATCTAAGGAGCTCAGGGCAGCACATATTGTCCCTCATGACATGCTCACAACACCTCCCCACCCCACCCCCACCCCTCGCGAGGTAGGTTAGGTTGAGAGAGAATGACTGGGTTCATACAACACGATAAGCCATGGTGGCTTATAAGCCATGTTTGTTTCAGAGTGGCTTGTCATGTTGTCTGAACCCGGCCCTAGTGGCTTGTGCGTGGTTAACAAACCATGCTGCTGGGTTCAGACAATACAACAAGCCACTCTGAAACAAACATGGCTTGTAAGCCACCATGGCTTATTGTGTTGTATGAACCCAGTCAGAACCTGCCCAAGGCCACCTAGTTAACTTCATGGATGATTGGGGATTTAACCTAGGCCTACCCAGTCATATCACCTCACTGGTTCTCATGACGTAATTTGTGCTGTTTGGGGGCATGCACAACCCAAGACTCTGCTCATAGCTCAGTGGTAGAGCAGCTGCCCTATACATGCCAAAGGTCCCGGGCACCTCCAGTCGAAAGGATCAGGTGATGGATAAGATTTCTCTCTGTATGTGTTCCTGGAGAGCTGCTGCCAGTCAGATGAGACAATACTAGATGGACCGACGCTGTCAGTATAGGGCAGTGATGGCCAACCTTTTTGAGCCCGAGTGCCCAAACTGCAATACAAAACCAACTTATTTATTTCAAAGTGCCAACACTGCAATTAAACCTGAATACCGAGGTTTTCGTTTTAGAAAAACAACTCATACAGTTATCCGAACTAATTAACATATTTTGTCTTAAAAGAAAAACCACAATAACAGGGCTTTCAATGATACAAACAGTTTTTTGTTGGGAAAAAAATCAACTCAAAAAATTATTATAGTACTACATTGTACACATAGCCTGAAGGGAATTTATACAAACTTTTTAAATAATAAGGCACATGTATTTTTGGATAAGGGATTCTCAACTTGTAATATGATTATATGCCAGACTGAAATTGTACTGGGCAAACTTTACTCCGGGTCCTTTCCCTGCTTCTACAGGTGTCGGATTAGTAAAAGTAAAAGTCAACCTGTACTAGGATGAGCAAGATAAACAAGAAAACTAAACATGCTTAACACATTTTAAACACTTTATGTCTTGGACTGCAAACACTGCATTAGGTTTGCATTGGGCATGCTTTTGCACAATTAATGTGATTTTTGCTATTGCATGCATGCTGATAATTTCTCAAACCTTGGCTCATACTCCGTTAGTTTGAGAGCAACACATGCAGCACTCTGGTCAACTGTTAGGGTTTTACATCCAAGCCATGCTCTGTGCATCATTCTTCAAAATCTTTTAAATGTGATAACAATGTAGAAAAGAGTTCTGTAACAGGAATTCTAGAATAAAATCATTCTGTTCCACACTGTGAGAAAGAACAAGATCATTAGAACAAGATCATTAGAAGGGGACGGTCTTTTCGCGATCTGGTGACCAATGGCTTGAGTGCCCACAGAGAGGTCCCTGCGTGCCAGCTGTGGCTCCCGTGCCATAGGTTCGCCATCACTGGTATAGGGCTTTACAAATTACCATATTACCACAGCATTCTCTATTCCTTTCAGGTTGTCTTTTAGTCACATTTTGGAGAGATATGCCCTTCACAGTAAAATGTCAGAAACAAATGGTTAGATACCTTCATACCTTTTATCTGTTCTGTAGCAGCAGTGGGTTTTAAGATTCATGCTCTTTTCATGAAGGCCATTTAGCCTGCTGGTATTAATTTATAACTGAACCCCATGTACCATTTTGCATTTGTTTTCTAGCTCTCCATCTTCTTGATAGGCATTTTAAAACAAACTTTTAGCTATAAAGGGCACATTATGTACCTGACACTGTTGAATTAGGCAGAACATCCTTCTATAACTCATTCCTTGTAGTCCTCTGTGGTTGTTTCATTCTGCAAAACCAGGCTGTATGTGATGGGGTGTGGATTGCATTCACCACACACAGGTAGCCAAGAATCTCCTTTTTAGTATCACATGCTTTCTGGAGAGTGAGGGGAAAAAGTAACACCACCACAGCACTATTAGAGAGTTAACCAGGGTGCACCTCAACACTGAGGTTTGTCGCTGTGCTCACAGAGAGAGCATTCATCGTAGTCTTAAGAGAGATGAAAAGTTTCAAGTAGAACTTCTGCTCTGAAATACTGAAGTTATAGCCATGGGTTTTCCTCTGCTCGCTTTGGTCCCTTTGCTATTTCACAACTACCGGTATGTGCCATTCTACCCTGACCTCATTAAAAGGTCTGTCTGCAGCAGCAGAGGTATTAACTTTCTCCCTGTGTGCCTCACATCATCTGGATAGATATCCCGAGAGCTATTGCTCCCTGGCTTACACAAAGTGAATGTATTTGCCAAAGGGCACACCAATTTGCCCATTGGAATGGCAATTTAGTTGCCTACTGACTTAGTAAAGGTTTTTGATTAATATTTTTTTAAATTCATTTTAAAAATAACATGAAAATTTCAACCATTGCAAATTATTTATCCACCTGTGCATCAGTATTTTCCAAGACATGAAATTCCGCCCATAATCTCCCCGTACAATAAATGTCATTTATTTTGACATTTACGCTGTTGATTACCTTCAGCCCTAGATTTGATACAAGATTTGTAATCTTTTCTATCATTGTAATCGCCCACACCTCAGCCAACTGTTTTGTAATTGTAATATTTTGCATCTTTCCAAAATAGATCCAAAGAAATATTATCAAAGAGTTACTAACAGTGTGGAATTAAATAATCAGTATTGCTGCCATGTTTGTGGAGGCTTGTGGGGTGGAGTTCACTGGCCTGGCCCTTTGCTGCTCTCTCCTCCCCCCATTGCCACCCTGCCATGCCATTCCCCTCCTCCTCCCGCTAGGCCAGTGTTCTCCAACCTTGGGTCCCCAGATGTGCTGGCTGGGGCATGCTGGGAGTTGTAGGCCAAAAACATCTGGGGACCCAAGGTTGAAGAACACTGTGCTAGGCTTACCAGGTGGAAAGGGGTCCCTTAAGCTTTATTTCTTCTTTGATATCTATATACCTCTATCTCTGTCTCTATCTCTACATATTTCAGGAGCTGGACAGCTGGATGCACTGCAAACTTAAGTGCTGTCTGAGGTTGCTCCAGCCACTCACTCACCATCTTCATTTCCCTAGAAGTGCCCAGAGGCATTCTGGGGAAATGAGGAAATGAAGATGGCAGTTGAGCCTTGGCCAGTGCTTCACTCTGCAGCACACTCATCCAACAGAGGTGGTGGTGTTAGGGGGCGGCCCACTAAGGCTGGAGCCCTGAGACTTTCATGTGGAGCCCTGAATCTCTGGGAGGCCCTCTGCCCCACCACCCTGCTGTCCATAGGCACTTGCTGAAATAAAGGTACAGGGGCCCTGATGATTTCTGTTGTGTCTGATCCCCCTGGACTAGCTGGCTTTTTGCCCACATGTACTTCGCCTCCTGCTGCTTGCCCCCTTGAATCTTTCTGCAAGAGATTCCCCCCCCCCAAAATCAAATGCCCTCCTCTCCCCTGTTTATACATCCCTTTTTACAAATAGGGATGTCCTCATGAGACAGGGTCCTTTCAAGACACACACACAGACTTTAGAGCATATGTAGACTAACATATACAGATTTGTGCATTTTTTTTCTTGTCCTGTGGGCCTGAGCCCTGGATCTTTTCAGTACGTAGCACTGCCTCTGTTGACTGACCACCTCCACTAAATTTCTAAAAAGAAATAACAAAAAGGGGATGTTACCATGACGGGTGTCAGTCCCAATATGTCCTGTGGCCAACCTGATCCCCCCCCTCCATTATCTGCCACTCTCTGGTGTTTGTTTAGGTGGGGCAGCCTCCAAGAACCTGGACTCGCCTGAAGTCCAGCCCTAATGGTGCCACTATAAATCATGATGCTCACAGGTTACATTTTCTGAGATACCTCTGGTGCATCTGGCAATGACTGTTCTGCTATAATAAGTTATAATGTGTTGGATATATCCAGCTAATATTTTCTCAGTGTCAATTTAGGAAACAAAGAGTCCATTTACCTATTGGCTCGTCAACGGTTCTGTCCCTTGTCACTTCGCTCTGCCCTCATTTCGTTGTTATTCGTTGCTGGTAAAATTTGGAAATCCTACAGAAAAGCAGCCTGGACTAGCAATTGAAGCCTCAGAGATACTTCAAAGCAAATGCAGCAGAGTGCAGAGTCTCAATGGACTGCCTTCAAGAAGTCAAAGGCTAGCCTACCCCAGGGGGTGGTTGTCATGATAAACTGTGATCATCCTGTACATGCTGTTGAGATAGGGTGCTAGCCCTAATCGAGGCCAATGAAATGTCTAACTGAATGTCTTGTTCTGGATTTAAACCTAGTTCCCGTAACTAGTCATCAGAGCACCCACCAGCAGCGAGTTCTGATACCTAACTAAGGGTACAATCCTATGCATGTGTAGACAGAAAAACAAGTCTTTCAACTCCCTACCACTTCCCCTCCTCTCTCCTCTGCACATAAGGGAGTCGGTAGCAGTGAATGTGGAATAAAAGAAAAGGGATCAGCACTTTCCTTCTCTCCTTCTCCATCGCTCTGATACTGGCTTAACAAACAAAATAAAAAAAACCAGGAGGGGCAGAGAGCCTTGTGTGTGAGGACACATTGGTGCCTACAGGCACCACATTGGACACTCCAGGCCTAGGGGACTATGGGAGAGGAAGTTCTCCTGAGCACAGCTCTTGGGAGGACTACATCTCCCATATTCCCCCCATGCCCCAGTGTGCTGTTACACCATGCATCCAGGTACCAGAGAAGAGATACGGTAGAGGGGGTTCTCTGCTTCTCCCGCTGCCAGGGCTGGTTCTGGTTCTGGGGATGAGGAAGGGAGACAGGCAGGTAATGTTTCCAAACCCTCAGACTGGCTTGGAAAAATTACCTGGGTTGGTGGGAGATTCAGGACAGATCACAGGAAGGACTTCTTCACGCAGCGCATAGTTGAACTATGGAATTCACTTCCACAAGATGTAGTGATGGCCACCAATTTGGACGGCTTTAAAAGGGGATTGGACAAATTCAAGGAGGAGGAGAAGGCTATCAATGCCTACCAGTCCTGATTGGCTAGATGCTGTCTCCAGTGTCAGAGATAGTATGCCTATGCACACCAGTTGCCAGGGAACATGGGCAGAAGGGTGCTGTTGCACTCCTGTCCTGCTTGTGGGTTTCCTGTGGGCAGCTAGTTGGCCACTGTGTGAACAGAATGCTGGATGAGATGGACCCTTGGTCTGATCCAGCATGGCTCATCTGATGTTCTTATGTTATGTTCCTGTTCTGAAAAATCAAATGAACTCAGGTAGTTTTGCAGGTAATCCGAGGTGAGCTTGGAAATAGTCACCCACCTTTAAAAATAAGCTTGTTCCCCCCCTTCCTCTTCAAAACTCTTGTTTTAGTCATATGGAAATTTATTAATTGATTTAATTAATTGATTAAGATTTCTTTACTTGAGTGACAGCCCTGTTGTTGTTATGACCTGATGCAAAATGCATAATACTTCACAACTGTGGGTGCCCCAGTTCTAGATGGAAACAGAAAACGGGGGATATTCCAAAGTATGTGCAATAAGACAAATTTAAAAAAAACCCACAGAGTAACTCCCCAGCCCCAAATGTTCCCCCACCTCTGTTTACTGCAAAAGTGCAAAGAGTCTCTCCCCACACCCCCAAAAATTAAGGTTTCGAATCTCAGATTCTAGCTGGATTGAAAGTGAGCATCGGAGCCTTTTAGCTACCTTGGGGGACTGCACTAATTGAGAAATAACCGCCATAAAAAAGCTAATTCATTAATAGTATATAAAAGTGAAAACAATAACTGAGGATGACTAGCTCTTCAGAGTCAAGCAAAGTATGATGAAATGCCCCGTGCTGGTCGGAATGCTAAGTGGAATCATAAAATGACAGCCGCGGTAATTCCCTTTCACAGGCAGAAGCATGGCCAGCCGTGAGAGCCGGTACAGCCGATACCTTCTGACGAGGAGCAGCTGTGTGCTTTTCCGTCGGTTATAAACGGTGCAGTGATGGAGTGAAGCACATTCTGCCTTCTGCCTCCACCTTGCCTAATGTACGCCGTGCTACATCTGCAGCCCCTGATGCCTTGAAATGCTTTTGCCTGTGGTATTGTCCAGATACTACTAGGCGATCACTTGTGACTAAGATTGTCTTCCAGGATAAAATTACAAAAAGAAGACTATATAAAAGAAATTGTATAAAATTGTGTAAACTCTAGCGATGGGTCCGTAAGTGACTGTGGAGGCCAATTCTAGATCCACACAGCTTCCCACAGTGAGGACACAGGTTACCAGATAGAAGATGGTCCTGTAAAGGATTCATTTGACGTGCTTTTTGCTTAGCACGTTTCTCCCTTTCACCTTGCACTCGGGCTTCTTCAAAGTCCATGGAACCTTTGTGAAAGGCCAACCTCCAGTTAGATCGTTCATGGGCCAGAGCTTCCCAGTTTTTGATGTTTATGTTGCATTTTTTTAGATTAGCCTTATGAACATCTTTAAACCTCTTATACTGACAACCGATATTCCACTTTCCATCCTTGAGTTGGGAATAAAGTAACTGCTTTGGGAGACGGCAGTCAGATGCACCCTATGTTAAATGTGCAGTCGCATTTGCACATGTGGGGCATTGTTTAAAATAGCCATGTGGGTGGGGTGGGGAGGAACAGTCCAGATCAGGACTGCGATGCAGGTAGAAGTGGGTTTAACTATTCCTCCCACACCACAGTCAACATCAACCCCCCCCATCCCCATCCCAGTTGCTCTTTACCCTGAGAGAAAAATGGATATTGCTGACAATAGCCATGTTAAGGTGGGGAGTGATTTTCATTGAGATGGTGGCATGATGCATGACATCCCCTATACCTGTGCATGGTATCAATCTGCATTGGGAGGGCATGGCTGCTGTGCAAACATGTGTGTGCGTGCATGTGCGCGCACACACACACACACACACACTTGCATATACATGCAAATTGTTATATTCTCCTTCTCCTCCTCCTATTATTATTATTATTATTATTATTATTATTATTATTATTTCATTTCTGTACCATCCAATAGCTGACACTCTCTGGGTGGTTCATAGCCATTCACAAAACACAAAACACAGATACAATAATAAAATACAAATGCAATAAAAATGCAGCATAAAAATACAGATATGATAAAATACAGCATGAAATTTCAATATGCAACAATTAAAATAGTTGAAACAGCTAAAGCAATTATATATATATATATATATATATATATATACCAAACTAGACCTGTTAAAACAGCTGACATGTTTAATGGCATATGCCATTAAATGCCCAGGAGTAGAGGGCAGGCAAAATGTTGGCGCCAGGTGGACCTCTGTGGGGAGATCCTTCTATAATCACCCTTGTAATGTAACCTGTCATTTGGCTTTATGACACAGGCAGGCCTGGCTCCTGTGCTGGCATGCTACAAGCCCCCTCTGTCTATGCCACTTGTGGCATCCCTGCTGCAGTGTGTCACATCTGTGTCTCTCATAATGCTAGAACCCGGGGACATCCCTGGAGCTGATTGGTGGGAGACACAGGACAGATAGAAGGAAGCCCTTCTTTATGCAGCACATAGTTAAACTATGGAATTCACTTCCGCAATGTAATGATGGCCATCAATTTGGACAGCTTTAAAAGGGGATTGGACATATTCTTGGGGGAGAAGGCTATCAATGGCTACTAGTCCTGTTGGCTATATGCTACCTCCAATATCATAGGCCATCTGCCTATGTACACCAGTTGCTGGGGAACATGGGCAGGAGGGTGCTGTTGCACTCAGGTCCTGCTTGTGGGTTCATTTGTGCAGCTGGTTGGCCACTGTGTGAGCAGAATGCTGGACCAGATGGACCCTTGGTCTGATCTGGCACGGATCTTCTTATGTTCTTTCCAGCACAAATCTTCTTGTGTTCTTATTTGCAGCCCAAGTGCCCTTTATTGTTAAAAGGTGTTGTAGAATGCTCACTGCTGCTTTTTCCTTTGCAGCCTACAAGGGGGAAAAGAAAAGTTGGCAACCCTGTATCAGTTCCCAGAGTTCACCACAAATATTTGAAAGCAGTACTTTGGGTTACAGAGTGAGAACCTGAGGCTACTCTGGGACCTGGCCTTGTCTCATGCTAGTGCTGGACCGCGGGTGGAATCTGGTTCAGCCTCTTAAATGTCTGTAGTAATTACAGAAACGCAGCCAACAAAACCGCCAAAACAAAACTGACCACCACATTTTCTAGACTTCTCTGAGGGTTTTTTCTTCACTCTTTCCTAAAACAAAAGGTGTCTTTGCATTTTAACTCATGGAGGTGTGTGGCCTTTATAGGTACTGCCATCAGCCGTCACAATGCAGAAGTCCAAGCAGAAATGTTTGGACTTGAGGGGGAAAATGTAGGTTTCATGTTTAAGCTGGATTTCTACTTTTCTCTTTAGATTTGTTCTGTAATCAGACATGATTTGCCAGAGGACAAGGGAGATAACCCTGAGTTTGAGTTAGTAAATATTTTACTTCACATGAATTATTCCAAGGGATCTTTCTGTTGGGTTTATAGCTATTTTTTTCATAACCACTCCTGCATTTTTAAAGGTGTTCCAAACAAAACTTAATTCCATCTCTCTTGGTCCCAAGGGTAGCCAAGAGCTACACAAAGAACCAGTGTGGCTTACTACAGCTTTCCCCAACCTGGTACTCTCCAGTAGTGTGGAACTACAACTCCCATCTTTGCCAGCCTGGTTGTGGATGATAGGTATTATATTCCAACACTGCTGGACTGCACCAGGTTGGTGAAGGCCAGTGTATGGTTTAGACTGGCAGACTAAGACTGGGGGTGCAGGGGAGACAGGTTCAAATCCCTGCTCAGTCATGAAGCTTCAACTGGGTGATTTTGGGCCTGTCCCTCTCTCTCAGCTTAATCTGTTTCACAGGATCGTTGCGAGTAGGGGTGGGCGACCCACCCGGCACTTGACTCGTGGCGTGCGAGCCAAGCTGAGCACCAGCTGAGGCGCTTGCCAGACTTCCGGATCCCCGGCTCTATGTTGTTTACATAAGAAATAGCGTAAAATACGTTAAAAACGGCCACGATTTGTGCAAATTATGCAAATTGTGCCTGTTTTTACTGTGTTATCTTACGCCATTTTTCTACATAAATGATGTAGCGCCAGAAACCAGAAGTCACTTTCCCCAGCTCGGCTCGTGAGTCGATCCGGGGAAAAGGTAGGGCGAGTGGAGCTCGGGGGGCTGAGCCCGGCGAATATGTTGGACTTCCACCACCACCACCACCCCAGTCGAGCTCCATGCACATCCCTAGTTGCGAGGTTAAAATGCACAAAGGGAGAACCATATATGCCCCCTTGAGCCTTGGAGGAAAAGCAGGATATAAATGGAAAACTAGAAGTAGCTCAGTGTTGGGAGTCCCTGCTTCTCATGCTGAAGGTACCAGGTTGAATCCCCAGAATCTCCCATTAAATGGTCAGGTAGCAGGTCATGGCCAGTGTCAAGGATAGGCACGTTCAAGTAGCTGCTGAGGGCCCACATTTCTGTAGGGGCCCATAAACAAGAGCCCCCTGAACTTTGTCCCTCCTCTTCACCATTACATCCTGCTTGTTCACCTGCCCCTCATTCTGGCTCAGACAAGGGTGGTGATGAAAAGGAGTAGTAGTAGTAGATAGATGCCCCTGCCTACTTGCCCACTGGCTCTCTTTCTGTCAAGCAAGCAAGTGGTAGCAATGATGAGAAAGAGGAGGAGAAGGAAGAGCAGCTGCTGGTCATGAGAAGGTAGACTCATGGAGGGAGGAGAGCCCATTGAGAGCCCTCAAAAAAACATGGAGATGTGATGGAAAAACACTGTGATGGAAAAAAAATCTCTGCTGGAGAACTGAAGAGCCATTGCTAGTTAGCGAAGACAATCTTGGGCTAGATGAACCAGTGATCTGACTTGGTGTAAAACATCTTCAATCTCCATAAGTCTACTGGAATAAATAAATTAATAGCCACACATAATAGAGCTTGCCTGGTCTTTCTCCAGGGTTCTCCCCTTCTTTCCGTGTTCTATGCACAGAGCCAGTCCAACCCAGCATAGCTGTCGGAGGCACGCTGGGAGTTGTAGGACTTTTTTCTGTCGCAGCTTCCATAGGATTGCACCGTAAGTCTTCCTCCTCCCTGTCACCATATTAGTATACATATTTACAAGTTAGCACTCTCTCCAAAGCATGAATCCTTTCAGTAAGTGTTGCAAAATGGGACAGTGTGTACCATTCTTAATAAATAGCAAATTAGGATCATGAGATGCCGGGTGGAATATTCACAGCATTTTTCATTTTACTTTATTAGCTGTAGGCCAGTGGGTTAAAAAAGGGGGGGATTTTGCCTCTGAGAAAAACCTGAATAGAAATGTTTAAACAGTAAAATGCACATTGGCCTATTTTCGTATGTTAATATGCCACTTGATTTAATCATTGTGGGCTAATGATCTGCAAAATTTCATTTCCAAAGGAAGCCATTTTCCAGCTGCTGAGATGTTAAAGTAACTAAAATTAAGGCAAAGCCTTTCCCCAACTTAAGAATGCCTGAGCGGACTGGGCTTTGGGATGCCCGGGTCGAATCTCATCGATGTCTTTTACGTTGTTGTTCTTGAGGCGCTTGCATATGTGGTTTTTAATGGAAAAAAGCAACCCTCCTAGAAACAGATTGAACATGGCTATGAACAAGCCATTTAAATCTTGTGATGTTCAAAGAATTACGTGACCTCGTTCCTGGGGAACGTAATCAAGGGAATTCCAGAAATACGTTTTGCATTCAAGTAAACTCACATTCTTTACTTTAAAACATCAGTCGCTTAACACCCCATTTCTAGCAGTGGCAGTTCCTGATGCAGCACAGTAAGGGTTGGGAGCTGTGATATGGGATTAGGGGGGCAAGAGAAGCACACCCCTGTGAGGGTCCATAGCTCAGTGGTAGAGCACATACTTCATTTGCAGAGGATCCCAGGTTCAATACCTGGCATTTCCAGTTAAAAGGGATGAAACAGCAAGTGATGGGAGAGTCCTTTGTACCAGCCAGAGTAGAGTCCGTAGACCAGGGGTAGGCATCTCTCTGGCTGTCCCTCGCTGTGGGAGGACACAGCGATTTATGAAAGACAGCCTGTCTTGGACCCCCTAACGTAGCCTGTGATGGAGGATGCTATCCCATCACCACTGTTGAAGTAAGGTTCAATTACCAATTCAGTCAGCTTCTGCACATGGACTGGGCAAGGGACACCATCTTGTCTTTTGCCCCAGGCAGCAAAATTTCCTGGGGCAGGGCCTGCTGGAGTAAAGAAATGCAGGCACAACACAAACTTTTCTATCCTCCCCCGCTGCACAAGGCTAATAGAACTTGGTGGTATGTGTGATTTCACTTGGCAAAACTGTTATTCACCAAGTGAAATCAGACACAAATCCCATGTGCTGCTGCTCCAGTAAGGAACCAGAGCTCTGTGGATGTTTTAAAGCTTTATAAATATATAAAATATATATACTGAGAAAACCATGATTGCATCTCCTGACACACACCTCTCTCTCCTACACACACACACACACACACACACGCGCGCGCGCGCGTTGCTCTTAGCATCACATCTGTTTTAGCCTTAACCTTTGGTCTCTACTTCTAGCATCCCTGATGTGCTGTCAATATGTAGGGAGATGTGATATGGGACAGGAGAGTGACATCTGTGGGACTGAGAGCAGAATGTGTGGGATACGTCTGTGAGAACCAGGAGCAGGTGGGCTGTGGCACATTGACGAGCAGTGGCCTAGGTCTAGGACTCATAATGATCCTTAAGTCCATTACTGCCCATCATGAAGGCTTTTCTTTTACTTGGCCTATTTGTTTGGATAGCTAGACATTTTTACCTCGGAACTCCTTTTGATACTTTGGTGAAAGAGGGTGAACAATATATGCAGTTTCCTTATTTGCACCCGGTGTGATGGGTCTCAGCACACCAGGCACGGGGGCGGGGGGCGGGAAAGAGACTTCCTCCCCACTTCCCACTGCCAGAGCAGCAGCCACTAGCAGATAAGTGGGTGGGAAGGAAGAGCAGGAGAGAATTTGGAGGCCGCCACTTACCGTATTCCAAAAGAGCACTGGCAGCTGGTTGCCACAGACACCCTGGGAGCCGTTTCTGATGTGGAAGAGAGTGGGGTAAAAATACCATAAATAAATTTTTAAAGCAAGCTTTCCGAGCCCCTAAGACTAATTTCTGAGCCTGGAATTAAGAGTCTCTGTGACATCTCTATTGGAAACTGACAACTGACCTTGCTTTAGCCAGCTGTGCATGACTCTTCATGGGGTGCAGGTGAAGTGAGTGAGTGCTTGGCAGGGGGTGTGCCAATCACACTTTCCTGCATACACAGTTGTGTCACTTCATTTGGATCCTGGCCTTTGGAGAACATCTGACAGTCCGGAAGAGTCCCCGTGAGTTATGCCAGACAGTGCAACATTGTGCAATATATTTTATCTCTTAGCAGGCTCTCTGTAGAAACTAGATTGCATTAAAGATGGGGGGGTGGCTATATGGTGATGCCTAAACTGTGAGTGAGGGATGTACTAATTCTCGCAGTGCCAGTTCTGGATTTCTGAGGGCCCTTGGGCAAGACACCCTGTATGGCCCCCCTCCTTCTCCATGCCTACCTTCTCACTGCCATGAGCTCTCATCTCCCATCCTTGTTGCTACTTGCATGCTTGACAGGCAGAGAGACAGGGAGCAAGTAGGCGGGGGCATGGTGCTGCTGCTCCTTCTCAGCACCTCTGTTACCTGGGCCAGAGCGAGAGGCAGGTAAAACAAGCAAGTTGCAATGGCGAAGAGGAGGAGCAACTCCAGGAGGCTCTTGTCAGTGGGTCCCTGCCAGGGTGTGGACCCTCGCAGGTACCCGACCATGCCTACCCTTGATGCCTCCCCTGCCTCAGAGGGTCATTTAACTTGTCTTGGTTTGTTTGTTTATTTTCTTCTTGTTGTTCACCACCTTTTAAAAAAAGGGGGGGAGGGGAGCTTCCCTTCTACCTTACCCTGGTCACTGCTGCATGAACAGATAATTTAATAAAACATGACTGCTGGTTCCCAGCCCTTTGACTAATATAAAGTGTGGTTTAAGCTTTAATGTGAGACATTTTCCATCACTGGAGGAACCTGATGCAATTTTAATAGGCCTTTTCCAACTGAATTTATCTTCCCTTCTTGTAGCCAAATAATGGAGAGCCAGTGTCCTGCCATGGCTAGAGGCCGGACTAATACTGGGGAGGGTGTGGTTGAAATCACCTCGTGGGCATGAAGCTTACTGGTTGAGCTTGTGTTAGTCACTGTCTCTCAGCCTAACCGACCTCACAGGGTTGTTCTGAGGATATAATTGGGGTCGGCGGACCACATGCATTCCCTTGAACTCCTTGGAGGAAGCGTGGGATGATGATGCTTTCCAGTAATATCCTATTAATCCAAGTATTATTGGGGATTATTCAATCAAGGCAGGACCTTGGGGCAGAAATGAAGGTGCCTATTCAGCAACGTGAGCAGGAGGGACCCCCACACGCAGGAAGGCTGGCTTAGCACGTTTGGTGGGAAGTGAATAAATACATCTGACCACCTAAAGAGGGAGTTGGGTGTAAGCACATTAAGTCCTGAGTCCAAAATGACCTAACTGCATTCAATTTATTCATCTTTCTACCTTCTAATCCAAGGATGCAGTGAACAGTATGCCAGGTATCGATTGGAAGGCCTGGGTTCAAATCCTTGTTCTGCCATAAAGCCCACTACAGGCCTGTGGCTCACGCTGGCTCCGCTTGTCTGAGCGTGGAAAGCTAAGCAGGGTCAAGCCAAGGTTATTCCTTGGATGGGAGACCCCTCCTCTAGTTTCCTGCATTGAGCAGGGGGTTGGACTCGATAGCCTTGTAGGCTCCTTCCAACTCTATGATCTATGAAATCTATGAATGGCCTTGGCAAGGCACCCTCAGTCTGAACTGATAGTGGTTAATGTTAACTTCATATGGCTAATGTCAAGAGAGAGTATATTTCAACTCGTATTAAGAATCAGGCGAGAGAGAGAGAGAGAGAGAGAGAGAGAGAGTAGCCCTATGCAAGTATCCGCCTGCTCAAATGTAGGACAAAAGTGGGGAAGAGGATGTGAGTGTGCATGTAGGCTCCGGCTCCAACATCCCTGTTGTGCCAGCTGCAGGTCAGACCTTTGTACATTGAGTACAAAGGTCTAAAAAGGGTTATGCGAGCGCATTCAGCAGAATGCGCTTGATGAGATTCCATGGTTGCCATGCCTGCCTTATCAGGATTTCCTCCTGCGGGCAGCTACTGAGGCCCTAGCAGGGCCTGCCACCATTGACACATGCTCAGGGTACTCATGCTGACCGCTGACAGCAAATGAGCAAGGTGGAGGCCCACCGAAGGACTCTCCTGAGGTCCCCCTCAAACCGGGACCCAGCCCTGGTTACCCTATATTAATTCAATTTCTGCTAAGTTTTACAAAATAGCACAATGGCGTGTTTGCAACCAAAGGAGTCACCAAGCTTCCTTGTACAGTTTTCCAGTGTTTGCTTTACGTAGTAAGTGTGTGCGTGGAGTATGTGTGTTTAAAGACACTTGTACTGAGTCTCTCTTTACAGGTTTGTCTTGAAATACTTTTTTTTTTTTTAAAGGACTATCTGTGTCTTAGGAGTAAATAGATATATTAAAATAAACTATGGGATGTATAGTGCAGTATAACAATGATAAATGATGTTGTGTGTAATTTTTCTACTATTAACATAAAGTAATATAAACTGAAGGACACTAGTCTATTGAGAGAGTTAGTAGCTAATGTTCCATATCAGATGTGGACAATGTCAGGACTGAATACAGATTAGGCAGTGTCCTTTTCTCCCCGGGGGAATTAAACTTTGAGACACCACTGGCTGCCAATGGTTTTACTGCATTTTGTTGGTGCCTCTGGTGCCTTTCTTGGTCTATTAATTCAGGAGCTGTAAATGACAATGTGAGTAAAAAGCTTTTCCAGTGGGATGCATTTCATTTATGCATTCGTATATCCACAATACCTGTTCAATCCATTTTGTCACAATAACTGTTTAAAAATTGTGTGGATTAACTACAGTTCTTCCTGGCTCTCAGCAATTTTTCTTTCTTCTGTTTTCTTTATTAGAAGGCAGTAACACCATAATTTACCAGAATGGGGAATATGGATCTTTTTATCTCTTTAAAAACAAACAAGCACCAAAAAAAAAAAAAAAAAAAAGAGTACTGACATGCACACTTCAAAGTAAAAACATAACATTGTACACATTCAATCAAATCAATCAGCTTCTATCATTTAAAAATAATAGAATACTGATAACCTGGATTTCTCCATTGCTCCGTTGTTGTTCTTGTTCTCTTGCACTTTTAAAAATGCAAAGTACTTTGCCACCTTCCCCCCCCCCGCTCTCCTCATTTAAAACAATTTTTCAAAGTAGAGCTATACAATTGCCAGATTGCCAGTTACCAACTGATGAACTAAGGCCAAGTCCACATAATTTCTTCAAGGCCAATCAGTGAGGTTTTCGGTGAAATGAGATTGAATCTAAAGCCTGGTACAGAGGATCATCTCAATTGTGGCTTAGATGAGGGATGGGGAACATGTGGCCCTGCAGATGTTGTTGGACTGTAACTCCCCATCACCCCATGCCATTTGCTTTGCTGGCTAGGGCTGATGGGAACCGCAGTCCAACAATATCTGGAGGACCACATATTCCCCATCCCTGGTTTACATTATTGGGGGTGAGCAAAACTCACTTTAGTTAGTTAAAACAAACTAGCATTGAAATGTGGTTGATCCTGGTTTGTTTTTCACTTACTACTAAAGTTAGTTCAAACCAAAGTTCATACATACTGGGAAACTGCAGTTTAGTCAAAAGCAGAAACTTTTGCTCTTTTGCTCTCACACAGAGGAGGAAAAGATGAGAGAGGGAATGCATGAGCCTAAGGTTTGCTACAGCTGATTCTTGATCATCTGGTTTAGGCAATCAGTTGAACTGGGCTATTATCTCAGAGGTCCAATCACAGGGTTCAGTTCCTGAGAGCTCATTGGTCATATAAAGTGCAATCCGGTACATGTTTACTCAGAAGTAAACTCTGCTATGCTCAATAGGACTTACTCCAATACTCCAGGTAAGTATGTATAGAATTGCAGCTTTAGTTATCCAAATATTGCTTGGTTCTCTGTGCTCATATGGTCTTCTTCCTCCTCCATGCATGCATGATACCAAAGCATGGTAACACAACATACAAATCTACTCCCTTTTATCCAAACTTCAACAATAGTTGAGAGTGGGGAAATTGCTTACAGAACTCCACTCTAACAATTTTTCAGTAAGCGACAGGAAATGTGCAGAAGTGAAACCTTGTTCAGGAAATTTTTCTGACCCGGTTTTAGAAAAACACATCCATCATATATTATAGGTTGTTACAGGATATGCTTGTGAGAAATCTACAGTACCTTTAAACTACACATGGAACATATTTGTAGAGAATTAGACTTTGCTGATTGCAGGACGTATTTTTAACCATCGCTCTTAACAACTGGCATATATTTCTGTTTTCTTGAATTGCTTTTCATGTAAATCTCTGTGCATGCGCACACACGTGCACATACTTGGCTCTTAGGAAGCAAGGGCCAGAGTTTTTCTTTTGACAACCACATTATTTTAATTTCGATGGCCTGATCAGTGTTATCCTTGGACTAAAAACAGTATGAGAATTCTTTCAATAAAATGTGATTCAATAAAACAAAATGGCAATAAAACTTAGGATGAGAGGGATAAACAAGTACTTAATGCTGAGATAGATTTTTTTTTAAAATAGACTCTCTGAATGACATTTTAAAATTTGCTTTCCTCGCCTTCCTTTAAATCCAGGTTTAGCACAATCACACACATGGGCTGTTGTAGGGTTGTTGTTTCCCCCTCTAATAAGCCGTGCTGCCTGGGTTCGGATGGGACAACATGACAAGCACCGCCTGAGCGGTGATTATTCAAATAGTGCCCCTTAGGCGCCCGGGATGTACCACGATTTAAATAAGCCACTTACTTTGATCGTGTGAACCAGGTCATTGTTTCATTAAATTTTCATATCACTTAAATTTCAACGTGAGTAGAAAACATCAGAAATTGGCAAAGCTTCACCTTTCTCACAATTAGTCATTTATGGTGCAACCCGACGGAAAGAGGGACTCCGATTTCAGAACTCTCCATCCAGGGCCGGCTCAAGACACTTTGCTGCCTGAGGCAAAGAGCAAGATGGTGCCATTCCATGTACAAAAGCCAAATGAACTGGCAGTTGAATCTTTCTTTGACACTGGCAATGGAGCAACATCCTCCATCACACCTGAAGGCTCTGTTAGAGGGCAGCAGGCTAGCTTAGGGGCACAGAGCTCTCTCCTCCTATATACCATGCTGCCACCTCCCAACATCTGCCGCCTGAGGTGACCACCTCACCCTGTGTAATGGTAGGACTGGCCCTGCCTCCACCTATCCTATGCCCTGCCAGCAAGAGCCAGGCAGGGTCAGAGGAGGACGGAGGTGATCTTGCCTCCGTTCCTCTGTTTAAATGGCAAAAGGTCATGCTGACTGGGGAATGCTGGGAGTTGTAGGACTTTTTTTTTCTGTTTAAACATGAATACACCTTATTTATTTATTTCTTATATATTTATTAATCGCCCATCTGGCCGGTCCCCCGGCCACCCTGGGCGATGTAATAAACAATACAATAAAACAATACAATAAAATATAATAATTAAAACAGTATTAAAAATTATTTTTAAATTCTAACCCACCCCATAATTCCCGCCTGAACAGCCATGTTTTTAATGCACGGCGGAAGCTCATCACGGAGGGGGCATGGTGAAGGTCACTAGGGAGGGAGTTCCATAACGTGGGGGCCACCACAGAGAAGGCCCTCTTCCTAGTCCCCACCAGCCTGGCTGCTCTGGCTGATGGGATAAGGAGAAGGCCGTCCATGGCAGATCTTGTTGAGCGGCCTACCTGATGTTGCTGGAGGCGCTCCTTGAGATAAACTGGGCCGGAGCCATGTAGGGTTTTAAAGCTCAAAATCCAACACCTTGAATTCGGCTCAGGCAAGCAACTGGTAGCCAGTGCAACTCCTTAAGCACTGGCATGATGTGATCACGCCGGCGGCTGCCCTTAATCAGGCGAGCCGCCACGTTCTGTACCAGCTGAAGCTTCCGAACCATCTTCCAGAGTAACCCCACGTAGAGCACATTACAGTAGTCTAGGCGAGAGTATAGAGTATAGATAATGAGATAATCAAGGAGGTCTGGAGAACTTTTCACAATAGACGTTATTGACAATGATCAAATAATCATAATGCTATGTTTGAATAAGTATTATAAAGCAAAAGAGCTAGTATGGTACTGGATCGAGTGTCAGACTAGGACTGGGGGAAACCCAGGTTCAAATCCCACACAGCCACAAAGCTCACTGGGTGACCCTTGGCCAGTCACTATCACCAGGCCTAACCGGGAAGCCTAACCTTCCTTCCTTCCAACACTGAATCAAACGGCAAACCTCTGAGAAGGAGGCATTTATTCATTTATGTATTTTGTATCACTAAGAAGCTCATAGGGTTGGGAGAACCAGAGATGCTCAAGTTCGCTGAGATTCTCTGAATTCAAACCTCGAAGCTTGGCTCATCTCCACGCCTGTTCCCGTTTGCAACCTGTTTTTATTTTTGTTCGAGTAAGAACAGTGTGGGTTTTGAATGGGGAAAATGTGCACTTCTGGGCTCATTTTGCAAAAGTGTGCACTTTCCCCTCATTGTCTAAAGCAGTGTTCTCCAACCTTGGGTCCCCAGATGTTTTTGGCCTACAACTCCCAGCATGCCCAAGCCAGCTGTGGGCCAAAAACATCTGGGGACCCAAGGTTGGAGAACACTCCAACACTGGTCTAAAGCATATATATATATATTAAAGTGCACATTTTTCTAACTCGATTTCAAGTTCAAGAATTTGTGAGGGTTCCCCCCCACCGAAAAAAAAATGTCCTCCCATTTGCATCCAGGATAGTGAATGGGGCAGATTTGAATTATTTGCAAACTGAAACTAATTTCTCATAAATCCCTAGATGCTGGTAGCTAGTGAAACCCTACAGTACTATTTTTTTGTTTTTGTTTTAATTTGTGTTTTTTTTCCCTAAATTGCTATTTCAAGACATATAAATTTCCGGCTGGATTGCACTAAAAGAAAGGGAGGGGGAAGCCTACGTATCAGATTTAAAACTGTCTAAGAGATGAAAGAGTTTGCTGATAAAGACTACTCAAACTGAGGTGTTTTGGTGGAGGAGAAATTGAAAGTGTTACCAGTTGGAATAAACCCTTTCCAGATGTTATAAGGTCCATAGATGCATATTGGGGTGGGTGGGCGGGCAGGGGGGACATTACAGCAGAAGCCTCCTCCCCTGGCCTGTGCACGATTGTTGGGACATATGAAGAAAGCTCGTCCAGCATTTATTTTGTTATGTGTATTTATTTATTGCAAATTCCATTCATCCTCATATAGTTTCATCCAGGGAACTCAGGGTGGCCTACATGCCTCAATTCCCCCACTGGTTTCATCCTCGCGGCAACCCTGTGAGATAGATTGGGTTGAGAGAGAGAGAGTGACTGCCCCTAGATCATGTGGTCAGCTTTGCAGCTGAGGGGAGGGGTGTTGAACCAGGATCTCCCTACCAGTAGTCCAGCCTTCCACGACATGGTGCCCTCTAGATGTTTTGGACTGCAAATCCCATGCCATGCTGGCTGTGGAAGGCATGATATTAGGGAAGGCTGCCCTAGTCTAACACCCTAACTGCTATGTCCACTATTTCTTGCCTGCCTCATCTCAAAGGGTAACAATCGTTTCAATATATTTTGCAGGCAAATAATGTCACCCTGTGTGTGTGTGTGTGTGTGTGTGTGTGTGTGTACACACAGCTCACATGTATCACATGTGTACCAGTACAAAACAGGTATTCTTTAAAATGTAAAGTCAGAAAGGTCAGTGCCGGTTCCAGGTTTTTGAGGGCCCTTGGGCAAGACACCCTAAGCAGGTCCTGCTAGTTCGGTGAGTCTACCTTCCCACCACCATTGTCCTCAGCTTCCATTGCTCCTCATCGTGTTTCTCATCACTGCTCCCATTTGCTTGCTTGGCAGGCAGAGAGCCAGGGAGCGAGTCGGCCGTGGCATCTCCTGCTCCTCCTCCTAACCACCTCTGTTGTCTGGGCCAGAGCGAGAGGCAGGCGAACAAGCAGGTTGCAATGGTGAAGAGGAGGAGCAAGTCCAGGGGGCTCTTGTCAGTGGGCCCCTGCTGGGGTGTGGGGCCCTGGCAAGTGCCCAACCATGGCTGCCCTTGATGCAGGCCCCGTGAAAGGTGTTTCCCTCTCATTTCATCACTTTTTTAATTGCCCCAGTTAGAACTGAGTGTTTCATAGGTCGTGCTGACTGTTTGCTGTGCACCCTCTTTTACAAAAGAGTTGGATTTACTTACCGTAACATCCTCCTAGGGAGGTGGGTGTTTGTTTTACAGCAAACAGGCGCCTTTAGTCCTTCAATTTTGGAAACTGAATTATCGCCCTGCTTTGTGCCACCCATCTATAAGCGCTCTTAATTAAGGCAGACCACAATTAATTTATCTGTGTTTACTTGTTGTGTGTCAGGGTATTTAGACAGGTAAAACATAATCTTGGTGCAGGTGCTTAGCAGAAAAGCAAAAACAAAACAAAAACCAAAAAAGCAGCCTACCAGGTTTTTGGCCCTCCACTTCCTATTTTCCATAGAACCCTTTGTACCCTCCATAATAAATTCAGAGGGCTGACAGTGTCTAAGTCTGCTGCTCCTTTGCCCTCAATTTCAGCGAGATGGGCCATTGAAAACTCATTACAAGCTGTTTAGACTCTGACTTTGACTTTTGCTCAGCAGTGAACAAAATTAACAGCTCTTGGAGGTAGCAAACGGGGGGGGGGGGAGGCACGGCACTGAGCCAAAAGGAGGGGGAAAGAAAGAAAGAAAGAAAGAAAGGGTGTATTTTGGTGTAGTCATGCAAACACGTTGAAGTTTCAAAGTACATGAGTTCTACATATGTCCTTAATTAGGTGCTCCTTGTTCATCACACCTCTTGCCCACCCCCTTCCCCACCCACCGCCCGGGTCCCTTTCCTGACTTTTACTACCATGAAGGCAGACGTGCCGGTATGTCAAATACACACCCTCACATTTGCTTACATGCCAAGCAACACACTTGGAGCGGTGCAGAATTGCTTCATAAATTTAACTATCCCTTTCAAATTCTGTTTTTTTTTCTAATTTAGTGCTTGATAGTTTTTTATGTGATAATTTTAAAGTGCTGTTTATAGCAAAAGTTACCTTGATAAGAGGAGAGGAAAGAGTCTCTGCCATACTAAATTACTTTTAAGCCTGTCCCCTGTGCAGCTTCTCCTAAGAAACCTTTTACCGTCCTTTTTGTGCAAGTGTGATGAGGGACGAAATTCCAGTTTGCATTGTGAATCGCAGGCACATTAAAGACTGCAAGCAAATCCATTTTCCTATATTTCTACTATGCATCCCTAAAAAAAAATAAATTCCGACAACAAAATTAAAACGTCCTGGCCATCTCTTGCTTATAAAAATCTGTGGTGTTTCCTTCTTCTATCAAGTGGTCCTCCCACCACCCCGGTATTATCAGCTTTCCTCTGTTATGTCGGGCAATTCAGCATTAAGTGATCCTCCCAAATGCTGGAAATAATTAGGATCAGTGAAACATTTGGAAGAAAGCTCAATCCAAAAGAACTCTAGAATCAACGTTCAGTTCGATTGGTGCATTAAAGTTTACAGTCAGTGTGACAGCAGGTCGTATATACCTGAATATAGGCAAAGAGATAACTATATACTTAATGTTCCAGGGGGAGAAGAAGAAGAAGAAACAAATCCACAACCACCCTTCTCTCATATACTACCGTATGTTTGGTTTAAATAAGCTTGAGCTTTCGACCCAATTATGTAGCCAGGTTGGTGTAAAGCCAAGGAGTGGACGAGTAGTTTCCTCAAGGTCACAAGAGGCTTTGTCCAGACTCCACTGGAATTGTACCAATTGGAGAATCCCCACAATTAGTCAGCTACTCAAGAAAAGAAAAGCGGGGGGGGGGGGGGACGACCCTTGAAAGCCATGTCTGCCAGACTTACAGTCCATTGCTCAGATGCTTAGGCAACAGTGTCTGTAATTACTGGCTAATTACTTTTCTTTTCTCCTTTTCTCTCTCTCTCTCTCTCTCTTTCTTTCTTTCTTTCTTTCTTTCTTGGAGTCAAGAAATATGTGGTGTTGTAGTGACTTAGATAGTGGAAACACAAGTTTAAATGCCCAGCTGGTTATGAAGCTTATTGAGATGGCCTGGATCAAATTCACCCTAAACCATTCCACAAGGTGACCTCTAAAATGTCACACTGAGGTCCATGAAAGAAACCTGGAATTTATTTGAATGTAGCATATTCTAATGCAACATGTACATTCACTGTAAGGGTGTGTGTGTCCCATTCCCTGCACATGCTTGGAGGGCCTCCCTCCACCCCCAGTGTGAATACCGTCTTTTTCCCACCAGGGATTCTGAGACTGGTAGTCTCAGTTTCATCCGCCGTGCGGAAACATGCTCCCAAGGCTGCCGATACCTCCCTGATGTATGTGGATGGTGCCCTTTTGGCTACATAAAAATTTGCACTTGGGAGAATGAGCTCACTGTTAATATTTAGAATTGTGAAGGTGTTACTCTGTAGAAGCAGAATTTTATCCCCCTCCCCCGAATGCTCTAGAATTCCCCGTCGCCGCCCCCGGCAATGAAATCTTGTTGGGTTTCTCAGATTTTCCTATGAATACTAGTAACAGCATGCACCAAATGGATGAAGGTCATTTGGGAAATGGATTAACAGTGTCTTAGACTCACAATGTCAAATTACTTTAAAGTGTTTACAGTAGCCAGTGATACGCAGTGAATTTAAGGCTGGCAGACTGAAGGCAAAATCAAACCATTCTTATTTCACTAAACTAGAACAGAGGCCTTGGTGTTTTATGGCTGTTTTAAGGTCCATTAATCCTTGAATCATAGACCATGTAAAAAGTGACAGCTTTAACATTCAGTCCCTCGATTTATTTAAAATGTTTTTACTTCCACACTGTTCCTAATTAATATCAGTGAGTCTGTAACCTGATTCAGATGTACCAAAAAGCACAGACATGCAGAATGCAGCCTGTTAATTATTTGGTAGGACGTTTCATATTTATTTGTTTGTATTTATGTATTTTCCATTTATGGCAGGAAGCTACATTCTGAATTTAATGAGATTGCTCACTAGCAGAGGGTGAGGGTGGGTGGGGAGATTATTGTTCTATCCTTAACAGTAAAACTGTACTGTTTTATCTTTTGCATTTTTATGAGCTTATTTTTGAGGCTGGGTGATGGGCATAAAATGTTGAAGTGGGGTGACAGGACAATCAGAAGTGCCCTCTCCTGTTTTGAAGGGAGTGTGGGTCATGGGAAGTAGTGAAGACTGCCATGTTTTTCTTTATTTCTGCTCTGCATAATTAGCAACCTGTGTGTTTTGCTTAAGACTTCAGACAGATCTGAGCAACCTCTGGGCTTTATCTTTTTTCTTTAATGGAGGTCAGCCATTGTTGCTTTTTCCCAGAATCCTAGGAACAACCTGATACCCACAGCACCTAGTTGAGGCTAATTCAGTCAGTCTGCAATCTCCATTTTAAGACTGGATCTAAATGCAGACCTTATGGCTACAACATCCAGACTATTTTTTTATTTTTTTTGTGCTCTTTGCGTAACATCCAGCCTGATTAATAGTTCTGGAGAGCTTAAAAGCTTTCTCACTATTTTGCTATATCTTGGTTGGTCCAAATAAAGGTTTTCCCCAGCTGTAAATTTTGGAGGTTTTTTTTATGCATCAACATGGCTACATTTGCTTATTATCATTCATGTTATTCCCAGTGTTCTGGCTGTGAGTGCTGATGTTTATGTAGCCAAAAAACACCCCCACACACACAAGAGTGGCGTTCAGAGGAACCCTGAGGTTTGCAGAAAACACAGTCACACACACACACACACACACACACACACACACGAGAAAAAAGCCCTAAAGTGGGGTGAGGCACAAAAATAACCCAGTGAGGTCTGAGTGTGTTTGGTGGTCATGGAATACTGACTGACTGAAGAGAAAACCAGCGGGTGGGGAGTGGAAATAGAATTTAGAGGCAGGAATCTTGAACAAGGGGCACTCCACTGGTTCCTTACTACTTGGCCTGCCTTTCTGAAATTATTTTTTTCTTCTTCTGTGTGTTTGTTCAGACATTTTTACCCTACATTTCAATGTTTCAAAAGTCCTAGAGACAACTTAGAAACAACAGAAAACACAATAAAAAGATAATATCCAATTTACAATGTCAATAAAGCAGCCAATGCAGATGAAGCTGCAGATGAAAGCCAAGATAAAAGGGTCTTCAATAAAAGAGTAAAACTTGACTCAACAGGTTGACCTAAAAGAGTAATGTTGGCTCCAGGAGAACATGTCCAGGAGAGTGAGTTCTATGGCTGGCTGGGATGCCACCCAGAAAGGGCACTTGGAAAAGAGCCTTGGAGCGTGATTGCCATTGATAGGCAGTTCATAGGGGAGAAGGAAGGCATTTCATTACCTGTCAGTGGTGAAGGAAATGTGCCTTTATATGTCACTCCAGAAAGAGCAATCTACAGCATGATCCAATGTGGCTGACCATGACCCTCCGAACTCGGAGGATTATGGGCATCCTATCGAGGACGGAAGGAGTGCAGAGGCGAAGGTTGCCTCTGCGCTGCTCCTGCTCTGCAAAAGACATAAACAGCCAATTTCAGCCATCTAAGCCTTTGGTGCCTGCTTGCAAGGAGGACAGGCTGAGGTGCCTCCAGGATACATCATATCCCAGCGGAGCCTCACTCCTCCCCTGCCCACCCCCTGGAACACCCACCCAACACCAGCTCCGATGTCGGTCTCCAGACCTTGGAGCTGCAGCCAATGCGGTTCTTTCCACACTGGCTGCGAGGGCAGAGAGAGGGCTCTCCATACTCAGAGTCCCAGCTCCAACCTCAGAGCGAGTTCCTGAAGACGGAGCTGGGACTCCAAATTATCCTGTGTCCATCTAGACTCTTTCCAACAGCCATAGGATTGCGCCCCTAGTTCCTGATCAGCGGAAGCAAGTAGGACCTACAAGAAAATGTTGCAATGTATCCTCACCACCTAAATGGATTGCTCCTGTTAGGGTGGCCACTTATGCATCATCAAAAAAGAGAGTGGATCTGCATAAGCTAATTTACATGTGCAGATTACTGTCATTTAAATAGAAATATGGTACACCTCACCATAGTGGGGAAGACTGACCAGGTGCCATGTGTGCCTGCTCAGTCTGCTGCCCAGGTGCTCACTGTGGGTGGGCAAGTCAGTGCCCTTGCGCTCCCTTCCTATGGTTCTTGATCTCTACAGCAGACTTGGACAACTCTTCAAGCAGAAGACTCCTTCAAAGAGAAGACTACCTAACTGGCCACTGTTGGAAACATACTATTTGACTAATACAGGCCTTGGTCTGATCTAGCAAGGCAATCTTATATCTACTCCAGTTGGCAAGGTTCTGCTACATGCATGGTTTATATGCCTGTTGGGTCTTTTGATATCATCTATGTATCACATTTGTGTTTTGGCCTTCCGTGGAGGAGCTGAGCTCAGAGAAATTAATATTATCCTCCCAACAACTCTGTAAGGCAGGTTGGCCACATAGACAGCAGCTTGCCCACAGACACTGCTTTTGCTCTAGAACGGTGTTCTCCAACCTTGGGTCGCTGGCTGGGGCATGCTGGGAGTTGTAGGCCAAAAACATCTGGGGACCCAAGGTTGGAGAACACTTTTCTAGAAAGAAGACACACACACACGTGCACGCGCGCGGGGGGGGGGGAGATACCTGGGCCTCTGTCTTTCCATAAATAACCACTCTCACCGGAAAACCTTAATTGCTGCAGACAGACAAGGGTGAGGGCAATGCAGTTTGCACCCCCTCGGGGCCACTTTAATCTTTTTCTTACTGACTTCACAGATGCCTGGGTTAAAACGATGGACCCTGATGAGCCCTGGTGCAATCCAAGCCAGCCTTCCCCAGCCTGGCCCCCTCCAGAGGTGTTGACTGCAACTCCCATCATTCCCAGGCAGCATGTCCAACACATATGGAAGGCACCAGATTTGGGAAGGCTGAACTAGGCTCTTCCCCAGGGCTGGGCAGGTCTTGGCCTGCCAAATGTTTTCGCCTGCAAAAACTCCCATCAGCCCTAGCCAGCATAGCCAATGGTGATGGATGATGGGAGTTGTAGGCCCAAGCATCTGGAGGGCCACAAGTCACCCAAACCTGATCTACCAGCAGCTGCCCAGTGAGCTTCAGGGTGGAGTGAGGGAATTCTGTCCTCAGTTGTACCATATAGCTACACTACACCATACTGCTCCTAATGATGATCCAACCATGGGCTTGGATGAGCCTCTTACGACTCTCCTTCCTTGGCCACAGTCTAGTCAAGTCCATGATTATCTCTGTACTTTTTTGGGATGTTTTCCCCAGTTCAATTCCCCCACCCCCCAAAATCAAGAAGCTGGCTTGCATGTCCCTTTTGCTCTAGAACGGTGTTCTCCAACCGTGCTTTGACTCGGGGATGTCCAAAACTAGGCACTGCCAAGTGCTCCAGTAAGCAAACTCGAGGCAATATCAAAAGCAATTTGGAGGGCAGGGAAGGGACCACAGGTCAGTGGTACAACACGTGCTTTGCGTGCAGAAGGCTCCAGCTCCAGTTCTTGGCATCTCTACTTAGAAAGATCAGACAGGCGTAGATTGGGGGGGGGGGGACTCGAAAGCCATTGGCAGGCAATACTGGGCTGGACGGGCAAATAGTCTGCCCGATATAAAGCAGCTTCTCATGTGCTGCAGTTGAAAGAAAAAGAGGCAAGTAAAATCCTCACATCCACATGATCTCTAGATCAGGGGTCCCCAACCCCTGATTGGGGGGTTGGGGACCCCTGTGCACCATGTGGCCCGGTTCTTAAGAGGTCCACATGGTGCACAGCCGCCGCAGCGCCCGGTTTTACCAAAATGCTCATTGGGGAGGCGAGCAGAGGGACGAGCGGCGGGGGGTGCTCGCTGGAGCTCGCAAGCATTCCGGGTGCCAGGAGGTGCTCGCGGCGCGTTCTGGCGGGCGGCGCGCACCACACCCGGCCACCGCACCACTGCGCCACACGACAAGCACCCCATCCTGGCTCTCGGGGTGCTCGCAAGCACCCCCCCGCCGCTCGTCCCTCTGCTCACCTCCCCGACTAGCATTTTGGTAAAGCTGGAAGTGACGCGACGGGTCTCCTGTCGCATCACTTCCTGGTTCTCCAGCGCTGCTATCCGGGCCGCACTGCAGGTGAGCGGTGGGCGACTCCCCCCCCCCGGTCCGCGGAAAAATTTATTCCACGGACCCGGTCCCTGGTCCCAAAAAGGTTGGGGACCGCTGCTCTAGATGGTTGCCATCACTCCTAAAGATTTCCCTCCCCGCTTTGGCTGCTCCAGTGCCGGTCCTACCATTGGGCACAGTGAAGCAGCCTCTTCAAGCAACAGGTGCTGAGGAGTGAGAAGCAGACAGACAGAGTCATGTGCCTGCCCTGGGCCCGCTAAGCTCACATTGTGCCCTTGTGTGCAGCGGAGGACGCTGTACCATTGCCACCGTTGAAGGAACATTCAGCTGCCAGTTGGATCGACTTTTGTATATGGATGGGAGGAGGTGCTATCTTCTCCTTTGCCTCAGTCATCAAAATATCTTGGGCCAGCCCCAGGTTGCTCTCAAGTTCACAGCAATGCTGTTTTTAGCAAAATGCTCTTCACTGTTAATTTTTCCAGCGCTGACCACTTGAGAGACTCCTGTTGCTGTAATGCTAAATTTAAGGACAGCTTAGTCGGATATGGGGTGGGAAAAAGGTTTTATGCCAGTAGAGTGATTGTATATATCAGGGATGCTTACAGCTCTATTCTTGAGATGTCAAAGCATTGATTTCTTCTTCTCATATCCAATAACATTTTTTTCTTCTTCCCCTGTTTTGCTTACTGGAGCACTTGACAGTGCCTAGTTTTGGACATCCCCGAGTCAATTTTCTCAAGGGATGTCTTTTGAGTTCTAAACATAGCCATCTGGACAATCCCCTATATATATCTGTGTTCTGGAAACAATTACACTGGACATACAAGGCCAGACTTTCTGAATGTAATTATTTTATTTCAGTTATGGAAGAATTCATCTTGCACATTAAGACCTGGATAAATCTTTTATTTTTTAATTTAAAAAGGAGCCAGTGTGGCGTAGTGGTTAGAGTGTTGGACTGGGACTTGGGAGATCCGGGTTCTAGTCCCCGCTCAGCCCTGAAACTCACTGGGTGACTTTGGGCCAGTCACTGACTCTCAGCCTAACCTACCTCACAGGGTTGTTGTGAGGATAAAATGGAGAGGAGGAGGAGGAGGATTATGTAAGCCACTTCGGGTTCTTTGCAGGGAAAAAGGTGGGGTATAAATGTAATAAATAAATAAATAAATAAATAATTTTTTTACAGAGTTACCAGATGTCAGATTCACTGAAGTATCACACACCATATATTTACAAATTTGTATCATCTTCCCCAACATCTTTGAAACTTGGTTTATGAAAAACAAAAACAAAAAAAAGAAACATTGTTTTTTGAACAAAGTCAATTTAGGGTGCAATCCTATGCAAGTTTAGACAGAAAAAAAGGCCTACAACTCCCAGCATGCCCCAGCCATCTAGCTGGTTCATGCTGGGAGTTGTAGGCCTTTTTCTGTCTAAACTTGCGTAGGATTGTGCCTTTAGTTTATCTTACAACGCTTTAAGTTGTTGCTGAAATTGAATAAGAACCTACATTTTCATTATTAGCTGCTCCTGTGTATATTTTATCTCAAAAGGCACTATCCTAGGAACAGGTCTTTTTTTATCCTCATTGGTTAAGGGAGAAGATATATTTAGGGTGCAATCCTATGTCCCTCCGACCTTGTCTGGGGTGGGGGAGCATAGGATTGGACATAGAAGCCCCTGCAACCTTGAAAATCCCTTCTGAAGTTGCAGCGCCGTGGAGTGCCCTTCCCTCCACACACCTTGTAGCTGGTGCGGTTCTTTCCGCGTCGGCAGGGAATTGAATATGGAAGACCATGTTTGGTTCCCCCATGGGGGGGCATTCCTGGGGACGGGGAGGGGAGGGGTGAGGCTCCGACGGATTCTGAGGATTCCAGGCAGTGTCTCAGCCTCTCCTCCTCATGAGGAGAGGAAAAACATCTCGATGGCCGAAATCAGCCGTCCAGCTGTTTTTGAGGGCGATGGAAGCATGGCGGATATCCTATCCACCATGCTTCTCCTGTCCTCAAAAGGGTGCCCATAATTCTCTTGAGTTCAGAGGGTTATGGGCAGCCTCATAGGATCGTGCTGCCCATCAAATTATTCCTTCTCCATTTTTGAATTGAATACTGGTTTTGTAACTGAGTGACATTGGTAAATCTAATCTAATTTAATCTCTCTCTCTCTCTCCACACATGTGTGTGCGCACGCACACACACACACACACACAGAGTATTCTTAAGTTTTTGTTCATTGATTATATACTGTCATTTTTTCATTCTATCATTTTTATTTGATTCTATAAGGGATTTGTACCTTATGCAAATATAGCTCCTTTTCATGGACCTGTGGGCTTTGCACCACCATATGCCGGAATTTGGCTTCCTTTAAATGGAATTTTTCAACCAATTACTTAACTTAGAATTCTCCTCACCCCCCACCCCATATTTAGTGTATAGTTGCTTCAGGAATTATCTGTTGCTTCAGGTGCAATCATCTGCTGTGTGAATGGATACATTAATACCTTGGATTGCAAGTAACTTGGTTTGAGAGCGTTTTGCAAGACAAGCAAATTTTTAAATATGTATTTATTTATTTATTGACTTGATATACAAGCGACAGTCTTGCAAGACAAGTACTGTAGTACGGCTTAAATTAAAAATCTCTGTACAAATTTTTTTGGGGGGATTTTGTTTTGATATAAGAGTGTTTTGGATTACAAGCACGTTTCCGGAACGAATTATGCTCTCAATCCAAGGCATGACTGTACTTCATATAACCCTACTAAACAGAAATTAACCACATTTTCTCAGGGCCAACTTTACTGCCAGAGGAGATACGTCAACTTGTCAGTCTTTTGGAATTTAAAGAAGCCGTAAAGACTGAACTCTTCCTGGCAGGCCTATCCGGCGGAATTTTAGGATGTTTTAAAGATGTTTTTAAGATGTTTTAAAGATGTTTTTAAGATGTTTTAAGATGTTTTTTAGGATGTTTTAAGATGTTTTAATAGTATATATTGTGTTGTTTTAGTTTAGGTATTTTATATTTTCTGTTGTTCCCCGCCTCGATCTAGATGGAGAGGCGGGTAATAAATAAATAATAATAATAATAATAATAATAATAATTATTATATTATTATTATTATTATTATTATTGTTACGAAGAGTGAGGCACAGGCCTGTGGCTTATGCTGGCTCAGCTTGTCTGAGCGTGGAAAGCTAAGCAGGGTCAAGCCTGGTTATTACTTGGATGGGAGACCCCTCCTCTAGTTTCCTGCATTGAGCAGGGGGTTGGACTCGATAGCCTTGTAGGCTCCTTCCAACTCTATGATCTATGACTCTATGAAATCTATAGCAGATGCCGGGGGGCGAGGGCGTTGAGTGGTTCCAAGGTGTTGGAGGACAGAGCTGTGTGCCCTGCACTCCCTAAGCTAGCCTGCTACCTTCTGGTATGGTGGAGGATTACCTCAATGTCGCCAGCATTGAAATAAAATTCAGCTGCCAGTACAGTTGACTTCTTTTATGTGAAATGGGAGCGGGATGCCATCTTGTCCTTTGCCTGGCAGTAAAATGTATTGAGACGCCCTGAATTTTCTGTTTCATGCCTTGAGTTTCAGAATGCAGACAAGTAACAAGGCCAGTATTTCATTTGCCCTGCAAAAAAAATTCAAGGAAATTCATCCCTGCCACGCCCCGCTACTCCAAAAGAACTGCTACTTAAATTGAGCACACACTATCATTTCCTATTGTATAGTGCTTTGAAATGTGGCCGAGAACTGCTGGATTCTTACGAGAAGCTACCAAATGCCAGGAAGCACATTTTGATAGCCTAACATAGAGGGTGACATTAGCCTGACATTTCCATGTTTCTTATGACTTTGATCTGACTGCTCTTAAACGAAACAAGGATAAGTGGAGTGGATTCTCTGTTGTGCTTATCTGCCAGGGGTGGAGGTTTGTCCCACTCACCCTGGCTTTGTAAAGCCTTCCGCTGGCATTGTCTCCTTCTAAGCTATTGCACATCAAGTCTCTTTGAACAGAGCATCCCATCTTGTCGACCAGTGACAGTGGAACTATGCTGTCTGATAAAGTATAGAATATTAGAATATCAGTAATGGTTGGCAACTTCTCCTGGAGGACACCTTGCTTGATTTCCCTCTTCAGTGAGCAACTGCAGAAGAGTGCTGTTGGGTTCTAGGTCACACTGTCTGGTCACTTGGGGTGATGCTGAGATCCAAAAGGCCTGGTTATTATGCTGCATAAACTGAACGTGAGCTCTAGAACATGCCCCAGGAACTCTGGTGCCATGCTAGGATTCTAATGCAGAAGTGCAGAGCTTCCCCAACAGATGAATCAAGGTGGAAAAGGTTCCCTGGAAGTAGAAGATCTGAAAGCTCAAGCCATTGTTGTTGACCTGGGGTGAACACAGGCTTGCAGAGTCTACTTATTTTACTTACTTATTAAAATATTTATTTAATAACATATTTATTAACTGTTCTTTATCCAAAGGATTCTAGGGTGGTGTACAAAAGTGTTAATGCAAGTATTCACACAACATATAAATGCAATATAATAAGCATATAAATACAATATAATAACAGAATACAACAACCAATTAAGTGAGGGTGGGAGAACAGACTAAGGGTGCAATCCTATGCACATTTAGACAGAAAAAAGTCCTCCAATTCCCAGTATTCCCCAGCCAGCATGGCTGTCTGGAAGGATGCTGAGAGTTGTAGGACTTTTTTTTTTTTTGTCTAAAGACGCATAGGTTTGTGCCCTAAAGTTTAAAAACATACAGTAATACCTTGGATTGCAAGTAACTTGGTTTGAGAGCGTTTTGCAAGACAAGCAAATCTTTAAATATTTATTTAATATTTTTTGACTTGATATACAAGCGACATCTTGCAATACAAGTACTGTAGTACGGCTTAAATTAAAAATCTCTGTACAAATTTTTTGGGGGGGATTAAGAGTGTTTTGGATTACAAGCACGTTTCCGGAACGAATTATGCTCTCAATCCAAGGCATGACTGTACATTTTACTAGATTCCCTGAGGTCCATCAGACAGAGTCAGTCCCAAAACACCAGTCTAATGGTGGTAAGAGTCAGTCACAGAATGTAAATTATTTCTCCTTCTTCCTTTTCCCTTGTGTCTTATTTCCCCCCTGTGATGATAACATTATCAATATTGCTCTGCACAGTAATGTACGTTTTTTTGAGAGAGTTTCAGCAATAAATAAGTGGAAGCTCATGTGTTTGTATGGCAGATTTATTGGGAGGGAGCATATTCCAAATGCACATCCCAAAAGGCAGTGCCGTTATCCTGGCTTAACCATGAGGTGTGGCATAATCGGAGGAAACCCCACAGTGTTTATTGTATTCAAGGATGTAAGAGAAAAAGCATGTGCTGTGAAGCAAAGACTGAGCAAGTGATCAAACCTACAGTGCTCATAATAAGGTGTGGTGTCTACTCCACACACCAGCACTGCATCTCCCGGGAGCTGGAGCAACACCGGCACTGGAGCAGACCCGGTCCACAGACAAGGTTAATTTGATGGGCAGGTCTCAGACACAAAGGCAGGGAGAAGTTTGTAGATGTGAATACATCACAGCCTGCTTGGTTTCATGCACCAAATTTCACTTAGTCCAATAGGGAAATCCTTTTTCCCATGAGCTTCTGGCTACTGTTCTCTTCTGTCTTGCTGCTGACATTTCAGAAATGGAGTCACCTCTTCTTTGCTTTTGTCCCTTTTATCTCCTGGAAAAGGCAACTTTTGGATCATGTGCATTCCTACTGTATGTGCGTGCATTCTAGAGAACAACATACTTTTTGTGCGGGTGCAGTCGAGATGGAAAAATGAAATGATCAGCAATTTTGGTGGAAACCCGTTTCTGTTGTTGAAACATGGGTTATTGTGTCGTCTGAACCCAGCCGAGATAACAACCCATGGTGAACAACCCACAGTTCACAATCGAACAACAAACCATGGGTTCTCTTCATGGGTTGTTTGTGGTTAACAAGCCATGGCTTGTTAGCGCAGCTGGGTTCAGACAACACGATAACCCACAGCCCACAGTTCAACAACAACGCACACTCAACTGATACTCAGCCCCTAGGTATAGGTGTCTTGTCTGAACCCAGCCATATTGTTCCTTGTTGTAATGTAAAGTATTTTGGGGTGGCTTGGTCTTGAATGGGCAATTAAGACCCATTAGCTTTACAAAAGACCTACTCTTAGCAGATGAAAACCTCTAGAATTGGTTTCATAGATTTCATAGATCATAGAGTTGGAAGGAGCTTACAAGGCTATCGAGTCCAACCCCCTGCTCAATGCAGGAAACTAGAGGAGGGGTCTCCCATCCAAGTAATAACCAGGCCTGATCCTGCTTAGCTTTCCACGCTCAAACAAGCTGAGCCAGCGCATGGTAAGATATGGTTTGACACAGCTGCCTGAATTTTTGGACACCACTGATGGTAAAACAGTAGTACGCTGTAGCAGCTAGCACATGTTTTCCATGATGTGACATCTGCCTTGTGTTTTGAAAGATATGCTTCAATTAAACTTTTTTTGCTGCATGTGTTATTAAAACAGGCAAGCCAAAGTGGCATCATTTGGCTTTAAGGATTCCTCCCTCCCTGCTTCAAATAATCATCCTTTTAAAAATGATCTTTTTAAAAGCCACACAAACTTAGATTCCCTAAGCTCATCTCTCCCCCCCCTTTTTTCTTTTGCCCATGAATCATCTTCCGTAGTTTTCCTAATACCTTTTCAAGTGAAATATTAATATTGTTTTATAAGGTGGTGACACATTATTTTATCTGGGTTTTTCCAGTGAATTAGATAATCCCGTCGTGACTACAATGGGTGTGCAGTTCCTTTCTTGGTAGCTCAAAGTATTGATCCTAGACATAGGGATGTCCCTTTTTCTTTTTATGAAGCATTGCCCCATTATCTCAAGGTCTTTTTTGAATTCCTCCGACTCCAGATCAATCATATTCATTGGATTTGGCACACCAAACAATGTGCCACATTTTACATGTGTCAATGTTAATTTTTGGTGTCGTGTATCAGCAAAGTTATACAGCAGACCTGGTGGTTGGTTGGATGTTTGTTTTCTATTGGTTTGGCTTTTTTTCTTTTGTTTTCTGCATGTTTGCTATCTTCACTAATTGTGCAGTGTCAGCAAATTTACCTGGTTTGTATTTGCTTTTCTGACTAGGTCATTTATCTAGATTAGAACCTATAGCAGTTTGAATATCCTGCTTTGGGAGACTACAACACAGGTGTACGTATTTCACAGGTGAACACTCTTCAGTGTGCTTTCATACTGTCACTGTGGTGCAGGTATAGATTGTATTGATTTGCAAAAGTTCCTTTTTCATGGAACTTAGGTAGAAAAGTGTTTGAATCCTCAGAACTGAATATCTGACATTAGATTAGCAATATAGCTGAAATGTTGTAAAGCATGTAGGTTTGGTTTTGCCTTCCTAAATTATTGCCCACTGCTTTTTCTGGGATGTTAATTGTAATAAGAGGGGGCCAAAGATGAGAGCAAAGGTGTATTTAAAGAATACAAGTGAGAACTGCAGCAGATTAAAAAAAAATACAATTAAAAAACAACAGATTAGCCATAGACGGGACACAGGCATATGTACTTGTGTGCAATGAATGTTGCGGGCTATGTTCTTGTTTATGAAAGTCCCTCTAGTTCTCTATACAGTTATGCCTTGGATTGAGAGCATAATTTGTTCTGGAAACGTGCTTGTAATCCAAACACTTGTATATCAAAACGAAATTCCCCAAAAAGAATTTGTACAGAGATTTTTAATTTAAGCCATACTACAGTACTTGTATTGCAAGACGTCGCTTGTATATCAAGTAAGAATAATAATAATAAATATTTAAAAATTTGCTTGTCTTGCAAAATGCTCTCAAACCAAGTTACTTGTAATCCAAGGCATGACTGTATTGGCATTTTAACATTTGTCAGGACTACAAGAAGCAGTTAGCAGAGTGAGGGGGGGAAATGCATATTTGAAGTTGTTTGGGAAAACAAGATCAGAGGTAAGGATCACCAAAGATTAACTTTGGTACAGTGCCTTGTCTCTAGATATTTACCAGCCAGAAAGTCAAGATTTTTCCAGGGATGAAGTGCTGGGAACGACATAGGAAAACTTGGTTCTGATTTGCTTGTCTACTCATCTCAGTAGCTGTGTGAACATTGTGGGGAAACAGTTATCTGCTTAGGTGTTTCAGCTCCACATACGCAAAACAAAGAAGAAGGATCACAATAAATATGGTAAGGCGTGCAAACAACTATATCCAATTACAGTGATGTCCAATTAACAGGAATGAATTTTCCATAGAATTAGAAAAGAGAGTGATTCCCACTTAGTACTACTAGTACACTTAGGGTGCAATCCTGTGCCCCCTCCCTGACATTGTCTGGGGGGCCATAGGATAGCTTGCAGTTGCTGCTACAACCTTGGAAACCCCTTCCGAGGTCGCAACAGTGACTCTGCACATGGAGTTCCCTCCCTCCCCTTGCAGCCGGCGTGGTTCCTTCCACGCTGGCTGGGATCCGAAGACAGAAGACCATCTTCAGTACCGTATGGGGGGTGGGGAGGGCAAGAGAAGGCATCCCCCATGGAATCCAGGCAGCGCCTCAGCCTCTCCTTCTCGCAATGGAGAGGAAAAACATTTAGATAGCCGAAATCGGCAGTCTAAATGTTTTAGAGGGCAAGGGGAGCGTGGCAGTCCTACCCGCAGCACTCCTCCTATCTTCCATTGGATGCCCATAATCCTCCAAGTCCAGAGGCTTACGGGCACCCACATTGGATGGGGCTGCCCACCATAGCACTAACTATGGTTTGTTGCCTTTAACCTGTATGTGGAAGATCCCAACTCGATACTACTAAACAGGGCCGGCGCTACCGCTAGGCAGACCCAGGCGGCTGCCTAGGGCACATGGCGGAAGAGGGCGCAGCGTTTCTGCGCCCCTTCCTCGCCTCCGGCGTGCTCCTGCCCCGCCTGCCGCCTCCGCCGCGCCTCCCCACCTGCCTGCCAGCCGCTGCCACTGCCGCTGCACCTCCCCCCCCGCGCGCGCGCGCCCGCCTGCCCGCCCGCCACCTACCTACCTACCTTCCCGTCGTTTCTGGAGCCCCGCCAGCGTTGTTTTGGCGGGAGGAGGAACCAGGGCAACAGGGCTTAAACAGCCCTGTTGCCCTGGTTTCCCTGGCAAAAAAAAAAAAAGCGTGGGGGTCCCGTTGCGTCGGAGGAGGAGGAGGAGGCGGCGGCAGCAGCAGCAGCCAGCAGCGGGGCGGGGGGAAGGTAGGTAGTGGTGGGGCGGCGGCGGTGGCGCGGGGGGGGGGGTTTGCAGAGCAGGGCTGCTTTGCTCTGGAGCCCCCCACGGCACGAGGGGGGGGCGCTAAATATAATTTGGCCTAGGGCGCCAAACAGCCCTGCACCGTTCCTGCTACTAAAGGATAAGGCAGTTCTTCTCCAGACTGAGAAAATACATGCAATGATTTGACCAGAGATTGAAGGTGTATGATCCCTTATGCGTATTATTTATGTGAAGTGGGGAGGGAAAATCACAGCAAAGAAGTGAAGGAATGGAAAACTGCAGGAAAAGCAAACTCAGCATATTTATTATTAACATTTATATACCGCCTTACCTGCTAAAAAGCCATCAAGCCAGTGTACAATTTAAAACAATAAAATCCTGCAACATTAAAAACAAGAGCATTAAAAACAGTAAAAACAACAACAACATGAAAACATTAGAAACGACACATTTTAAAAGGCTAAATTAAAAAGATGCATCTTTGCACCCTTTCTAAAGGCCAAGAGAGTGGAGACCAATTGTAGTTCTTGAGAAACATCCCTGCCTGGTTCCTCTCTCAAGTGGAAACCCACCTGGAAAACAAACAAACAAACACCTGTTAGTCATAACTCTAGCTCTTGGAAACTAATATAATATTCTAAGCTTCAAAAATTCTAAAGGAAAGGCAAATTTAGTCAAAGTAGCAAAAATAAATTGTCAATAAATTTTATCAAAGCCTTTTTCAGCATCCAAAGAGACAATGATGAATGCAGGGAAAGGAGGGGTGGAGAATTGTAGGGTGGCCACGTCTCCTACTTTACAGACAACAGTCCTCTATTTGAAAGGCTGTTAGAGGAGAGTCTTCTATTTAAAGGCATCCTTTATTTGAAGGGCTGTCCAAGTCTGCTTTAAAGATCAAGAACCATAAGAAGGGAGAGCAACAGGGGCCTTGAAGTAGACCATGAACAATGAGCACCTGGGCTGTGGACTTCACCAGCACACAGGTCACCTGGTCACAGTCTTCCCCATGAAAGCCAGTGTAGTATAGTGGCTAGAGTGTTGGCCTGGGACTCAGGAGATCCAGGTTCTAGTCCCCACTTGGCCATGGAGCTCACTGGATGACTTTGGGCCAGTCACTGACTCTCCACCTAACCTACCTCACAGTGTTGCTGTGAGGATAAAATGGAGAGGAGAAGGATTATGTAAGTCTCCTTGGGTTCCTTGCAGGAAAAAAGGTGGGATATAAATATAATAAATAAATAAATGAAATATGGTGAGATAAAGCGGCGAGCCTACTCTGAAGAGCGAAAGAGAGGATGAAAAGGAATGTGTGCTCTTGAAGCTGCGTTCTGATCTCAAATCATGATTTACATGGCACCACTGCTATGTTTGGACAGGGCCTATGTGTGTAGACAGCATTGATACCAACAAATGCATGTGTTCGACTGACAGACTCTGTCAGATGGCTTTAAATATGGCTTAGGGTCGAAAGCCAGCTTTTACTGCTGTTCAAGCGGAATAGTAATTTCCTGGGTCTGCAGTTCATCCAGCCTTTAGCAGAACTAAGGCTGTGATCCAGTGTACACTTACTTGGGAATAGGTCCCTTTGGGCTCGATGGGACTTTCTTCCTAGTAAATGCACATGCAATTTTAAAGCCATTCCCGTGTCAGTTTCTACCCAACGTTATCTTTGCTCCAAACTATTTAGCCTTGATCCTAGCAGAGAGAAAACAGAGCCAGCAACAGTTTCATTCTGCGGTTTCTTCAACAAAGACTGAGTTTGCACCCCCTTCTGAAAAACAATGTTGCATTTTCTCCAAGGACTTTGGCGGTTGTTTCCCTTTTTTTTTTGTTTTAATTTCTGAGGTCTGCCTTAGCCCCTAGCAGCTATTTGGAGGAATCTTCTCACTGAAAATACTTAAAACAAAACAAAACAACAAAAAAAGTACCCATATATTTTGGTTCTTCTGCCTGGGCTGGAAATGCATAAGACACAAAACAAAACTTGGCTGAACCTTGCCTTACTTTTGCCAAGGAGAGTGTGCAAAATGCAGCCAAGTTGGCTACAGAAAAAAAAGTCGTTGAGCCAGCGCTAATTATGTCAACAAGTAGTTCATGCTTAGCCCTTGTTTAAGTCCTGCACTCCTTTATTAATGGTGTGTGTGAGAGAGGGGGGGGGAGCAGAGGAGATGAGCCGGAGGACTCTCAGGAGTGGAACAACTGCTTGGCTTAAGGGTGTGCTAACCTTGCAACAACCTAGTGACATCATCATTTTTCACCTTAGATTTCTTCTCCTGGGGTATGCCTTCAAAGTGAGACGGAGGTGAAAAGGTTTCCCCGGCAGCAAGACAGGCTGCATGACAAATGGGCCAAAAAGTCAAAGAAAATTTTTAACCTAGCCTGGCTTTAGCGTGCTCACTCTTTGCACCTTTGAACAACGTGATGAATGCATTTCTTCAAAAAGAGAAAGCTCGGGGGGGGGAGGGGCGGGGAGAGAGATGGAGGCCGCATCACAGGGAGAACCTTCACTAACTCCTTATACTTACTGTTCCTTTGTGGGAATCAAGAAAGCACATTAGTCTGTGAACAGATATTATTACGTTTTCTCCCAATAAGTGTTCTAGCAGTTGTTTAATAAATAATAACGATGTAGTACTTAGCACTTACATTAACACATCTCATGGGTTCAAAGGCATTTCACATGCGTTAGGATAGCAATCCTTACAACACCCCTAGAAGCTAGGTCAGTATCACTACTATTACCCACACATTGCAAATGTGCATAGACTGAGTGAATAATGGCTTGCTTTAAGGCCACCTAGCCGCCGTTGTGTTTTGATGTGCCAGCAAATGTTTCTGTATTGATGTCATTTTTTAGAATGCGAGATATCCCAGAAAGTCAGGGTGGAAGAGTGGATAGCTAATTTGGCTGAGACTGGGATGACCTGGGTTCAAATCCCCCATCAGACAAGAAACTCTTTGGACCAACTCCTTGGATACTTTCTCAGCATATTTCAGACTTGTTCTGAGGATAAAATCCTTAGATCAGCCTTCCCTAAGCTGGTGCCCTCCAGATGTTTTGGACTACAACTCCCAGAATTCATGACCATTGGCCATGCGTGCTGGGGCTGATGGAAGTTGAAGTCCAAAAATCTAGAGGGCACCAGCTTGGGGAAGGCTTGTTGTTTGGGAGCAACAAACCAGGATCCTGGGTTGCTAAGAAAACAATGACCTGGTCTGCACAATCGCAGGATGGTTAATCAGCCACTGTGGCCAGGTTTGCATGATCAGTGGGGAAATTAAGCCACCGTGGTTTCTTTTCCCCGGCCCTGCGTGTGCCGGTCGCGCACTGTGCGATTTGCATCATTACCAATGCAATGCGCGGCTTCCCGTTTCATCCAAACCCGCCGAGGTGTGCGTGGCGGGGGGTGGCTTTGAAACCATCCCAGAACCCATGACTTGTTGTAGGGTTCTGGGGTGGCTTCGAAGCCGCCCCCCCACTGCACACCTCACCAGGTCTGGACAACATGGGAAGCCGCACACCGCGTGGCAATTATGCCAATCACACTGCACGTGACTGGCACGCTTGAGGTGGGGAAAAGAAGCCACCATGGCTTATTTCCTCCACCATGATGGTGCAAACAGGCAAAATGTCTTGTGCTAGCAGGAGGAGCCAAGTGGGAGTGGATGGGCTGCATGCAGTAGCATGCAGCTTGTTCGCAGTAATCCAGAGGGCACAACAATCCTGGCTTAGTGTTCCGTGCGAATGTGAGTAGCATGCGGTATGTGATTTGCCATTGATCTTTGCATATTCCAAAATATACTTTGCAGTCTTTAATGAAGGGGGGGGGTTTGCACAAAAGCGAAAAGTGATTATGGGATGCCATTTTACTTAAATTTAGGATGTACACAAATGTACCTTGGCATTTGGGTGGCAGAGCATATGGCAGGTGTTGGAGTTTTTGTGTGAGTTCTTATATTTGTTATGTTCACAGAGCATTATCAGGGTAGGGGGAAGAGCTTTCAAAGTGCCACCACATTCCTTCTATGGCTACTGAAACTTCTTCCTCGCCCACGCTGTTTCACAATGAGAATAAGTACTGCCCGAACACCGCGGGAAGTTTATCAGAGTAGCAGATAGTGGCCCTTTTAAAAATGCAGACCAATTTGACAACTGGAAATGCATCTTCTACCTATACAAAGGAGAAGGCTGATATAGCAAGTTGGTTGAAGGCACTTGGAAGCTAGTTGGGGGGGTGGAAAAGTGTAATGAGTCCCTCGGAGATGAGTTATGTAGCAGAGGGCAAGAAGCACTCAGCTGGTCAAAGATGTATGATAAATGCACTTACCACATGACTCTCTGTGGTTTAATATATGACTAATACGCTACATATTAAGTATGCCTCAGTATAATAATGAAAATGTGTGCGTGTGTAATCTGTTTATGGCATTGAAAACATATAAGGAGACTTAATTTATCTGGGCTTTTATATAATAAATCTCATCATAAACTGAAAATGGTTTGTGTCGCTCTCTCTGTGGTTTCTTTTACTCCCTGATGTAGACGCCCATGTATCGCCAACACAATTGACATCTCACATGTTCTCAAAGGGCAATGGGGTTTGCTACAGAGAGGGGATGGACTGAATGTTTTGCATCACTGGTGCCTACATAAAACTGAACGCAAGACAGGTCTGGCTTGGTGCTTCAGTGCCAATATGTAAGTGCATGGGTGTGTGCTGTCTCTCTCATGCGTGCTCCCATGCACTAAAGAGAAAATATAATTACCGTATTTAGGATTACACATATAAGCATTAATTAATATATATGGAAACTGTAGACAGATGTGCTATGGCCAGAAAGAAGTACACATTGAGTATATGTAAAAAAAAGGGGGGGGGAGGGGAGAAATTCAGATGTGCATTTTTTATTTATTCATTTATTTATTATATCTATATCCCACCTTTTTTTCCTGCAAGGAACCTGTGGTGGCTTACATAATCATCATCCTCCTTGCCTTGTTTTATCCTCAAAACAACCCTGTGAGGTAGGTTAAATCATTTTTATCATTATAGGGACATATCCATTTCTTCCCACCTTTTAACAGCATCTAGTATCTTCTGCTTAGGGGTGCCATTTCTGATTTCTTTCAGTGGAGCATGATCTTTTAGGGCAGAGGTGGGGAACCTATTTCAGCCCGAGGGCCAAATTGGCTCCCGATAAGCATGTTGGCCAGTGGCCACATAACAGCAGTGGGTGGGACCAGATCCACAGCTGGCATGCACCCCCAATGTGCTTGTTCCTCTCACACATGCACACCCACCCACATGCGATTCAGCTTGTGCCTCAAAGCACCGGCTGACTTGCGCATTGGCTTCACATGCCGCTCACCGTCCCAATAGGGGCAGCAGGAGGTGAGCAAAATAGACTCTGAGGGCGCGCTGAGGAGTCGCTCCTCACCTTGCTGGATGAGTCTGAAGCTGTCTTTGTTTGTCCCTCACTTCTCTGGCCAGGAAAGGTGAGGGAGGAGTGAAGCCGAGTGAGGCCATGGCTCAGTTGCTCTCCCACCCCTTCACCCTTCTCTGAAGGGCTGGGGCTTCACCCAAGGCCTCCACAGGCCAGCCAGGGTGGCCTGGCAACCTGAATACAGCCCATGGGTGGGAAGTTCACCATCCCTGTTTTAGGGGGCGCACAAGTTTCTCACCAGGGCTTAAAGGAGGGGTGGGCAACATCTGGGGGTCTTGGGGCCAATTCCCTGCCCCTGAACCCATCAGGGGATGTCCCCACCGCTGTCAAAATTTGTTTGGGCAGTAGAAAAAAGGAACTGATTCCCCCCTTTTTAAGGTAAACAAGTGGCAGTTTGCTGCCAGTGTGCCAGAAAAAAGGCCTATTTCCTCCCTTGTTTTAATGAAAAATAAGCCTTTTTTGTTGTTGCTGCACTGCCAAATTTTGGTGGCAAATTTGACTGTGGCAGTAGGAGGTGGTGAGGACTATAAAAATAAGTAAATAATGCCAGCAGGTGCAAGCGGGCTGCCAGCTGCGTGTTTCCCACCTCTGATTTATTGGCTTCCTCTTGGATAGATTGAAGATTAAATTGGGGGTGGGGGATATAGTTCAGGAGAAAGTTTTGTGTTTACTTTTTCTATATATAATTGATCATAATTATAGCAAAGTCACCAATGTGGATCAGGATCAACATGGGTTGGTGGTTTTGTTTGTTTGTTTGTTTGTTCTCTCTGTGTGTGTCTGTTTGGGTGCATGTGTGTTTAAGCAAAGTGATCTGTACTTTTGGTAGCCATGACAAGCATGCTGTCTCAACTAACCATCAGGGATGGGGACTCGGACTCCAGGACTCAAATCGTGAGTCGGACTGAGTCCCCCCTCTGACTCGAGTCAGACTCGAGTCCCAATATTTTTAATCACTGGGTGACTTTGGGCCAGTCACTGGGTGACTTTGGGCCAGTCACTGACTCTCAGCCTAACCTACCTCACAGGGTTGTTGTGAGGATAAAATGGAGAGGAGGAGGAGGATTATGTAAGCCACCTTGGGTTCCTTGCAGGGAAAAAAGGTGGGGTATAAATATAATAAAATAAAAGAAAGAAAGAAAGAAAGAAAGAAGGCATTTAATGATCTTTGTCACCCAGTCTGCCAAGCCAGACCACATTGGCACCCTCAAATTCATGAGGCGTCTGGTATGGATTATGCCCCCCTAGATGTATTATTCACTATGTGGAACGATACGGTATTTGATGGGCATACCTTATTTTTAAAAACAATGTTTTATTTTATTATGAATGTGTGTCTTAGACATTTCTGATGTCTCAATTATTACACACACCCCATCTGAATCCTACGTGGTTGAACAACCATACCTTTAGCTCATTTAAGTTGGAATAAAAGTGAGCATTTCAAAGCTGCATGTTGAGAATTGCTGATAAATTGAACCATCCCCTCCTTTAGGGATGTAATCAAACTGCAGCAAAATCTCTAAAGAGAAGACATTAATACATTAAGAGTTTTGTGTGTGTTGTTGTTTTTAAATGAGTTGTTAAATGAAAGATTCATAATGCTGGATATTGAGCAAATAGTGTTGGGAATCCTTGGACCTTGTTTGTCAATTGATGAATTAATCTGTTAAAGAAATATTGGATTTATATTTAACTTGAAAAACAGGGGAAGATCTTTTATTCTGCACTTATAACTTTGAATACACTTTTCGGTTGCTCTTAGTTATCTCAAATTAAATCTTAAATTGAGCTTGTGGTTCTGTGAATTAATACCCTAGCCTTTCAGCTCTTTTGCTGAGGTCATACAAATCTAATGGTAGAAATGGTCACAGGGTCAGACCTTGGCACGTCGTGTATAGAAATGGTTTAATGATGCCCACAGATGTTTGCATTCTGTGCATTAGAGCCTTAATGCGTTGGTGGGCTCTCTGAAGGCATTTGATTATCACCTGATGGTATCTCTGTTTTCACTGAATCCATTTCCACTGCATTGAGCCGTAGAATTTTTTAAATGTATATTATTTTTTAATATATAAAAAGACCCATGCTTTTAAATAAGGGGTGGTTTATTCCGGAAACACATGCAAATTAGAAAGAGGGCACTTGTTATACCTTGCATCCACCTTGGGTTCATCTGTTTAAAAAAAATTATCCATGCAGAGCAGCTTGGGAGGTCACAGCTTACCCACCACTTTCCAGTCACAATTTGTGTTGGGGCCACACACCTTTTTCAGCCACTTAGTTCACAGAGATTCTCAGCGGGAGGGATCATAGATCAGAGAGTTGGAAGGAGCCTACAAGGCTATCGAGTCCAACCCACTGCTCAATGCAGGAAACTAGAGGAGGGGTCTCCCATCTAAGTAATAACCAGGCCTGACCCTGCTTAGCTTTCCACACTCAGACCCAGTGAGCCACAGGAGAGCAAGTGCAAAGTCAGACATTGTGTGTGTGTCGTTTGTGGGTGTTTGGACCACTGCTCATATCATATCATATCATAAATCAGCTGTTACTGGCAGATAATATTTGGTGATAGCAAGATGATGATGATGATGATGATGATATTATTATTATTATTATTATTATTATTATTATTATTATTATTATTATTCCTGATCTTCCTCCAAGGATCTCAGGTCAGCATCCCCACAACAACCCTTTGAGGTAGGTTCTGTGATGTAGTGGTTAGAGTATTCGACTGGAACTCAGGAAACCTGGGTTCCTTGTCCGCACTTGCCCATGAAGCTCACTGGGTGACTTTGAGTCAGTCATTTCCACTTACCTCACAAGGTTGTTGTGAGAATAAAATGGAGAGGAGGATTTTGCACGCTACCTTGGGTTTCTTGGAGGAAAGGTAGAATGTAAATGTACTTAAATTTATATTAATTAAATAATAAAAATAACAGCTGCTGCTGCTTCTTCTTCTTCTTCTTCTTCTTCTTCTTCTTCTTCTTCTTCTTCTTCTTCTTCTTCTTCTTCTTCTTCTTCTTCTTCTTCTTCTTCTTCTTCTTCTTCTAAATAATAATAAGTTATTTTATCTATATCAAGGATGCACATCCCACTTTTAAACTTCAAATGTTTCCAAAGCAGCAAACTGCAAAAGTTGTTAAACATCAAATTTGTTTGTTTGTTTAAAGTTTAATTTTCTAAACTGCCTTCCATCCAGTGGATTTCAGTCAGTGTGCAATAGGCATGCACAATATTTAAACGTAATAAAAATATAATAAGACTATATCCTTCATAACAATTACAGACTAAAAGGCAGCAAAAGACAATTAAGACAACAAGCAGACTGTTGGGGCAAATAGAAAAGTCTTATGGAGAGGGCATTTCAGAGTCTGACGCCACCCCAGAATGCACCTAATCTAAGGAAGGCATTTGGAGAAAGGCATTAACTGAAGATCTTAAGAAAAAGATCTTTAGTTGTCATCATTCAGCAATGGTTTCTTGCTCCTAAATAGTGATGCCGCTGAATTTCGTGATAAGCCAGCTTGCTGGTCTAAATTCATGGGTTTGTAATGCTCACCTGTGTAGCAAGTCTGGATAGCTGTCTTACACATTTGTTATTAATTTTGGAATTGATTGCCAGCATCCAGAGCATGCACAGTCTTCATCTAAACTGTGCCACTTCTGCACATTCACTGAGTTGGTTGGTTTAACCCTTTTATTTCTTAAGGAAATGTGATGATGTCATTTTAACCCTTTAGTGAAAGGACTTTTCTTTTCTTTTTTTGGTTTGGTAAGTAAAAGTGTACTTTAGTGGGTGCTGGAGGGTGGCACTGGCGTATGTCTCTGAGAGGGATACTGGAAAGGGAATCCAAGTTGTAGTAGTAGTAGTAGTTTATTTATTTATTTATTTAATTATTACATTTATACCCCACCTTTTTTCCTACAAGGAACTCAAGGCGGCTTACATAATCCTCCTCCTCTCCATTTTATCCTCACAACAACCCTGTGAGGTAGGTTAGGCTGAGAGGCAGTGACTGGCCCAAAGTCACCCAGTGAGTTTCATGGCCGAGCGGGGATTAGAACCTGGATCTCCAGAGTCCCAGTCCAACACTCTAACCACTACGCCACACTGGTGTAGTTCTCTATGGTGTGGCACAGGCTGGTGCAGCTGGCTGACATGATGGAGTGCAAGGCTTTGGTAAATGTTGTGAGTTAGACTTGATTATGTCAGGCCATGTGAAAACAACCAATCAGGAAGGGGTACATAATGTGGTGACGCAAGATGTCATGTTGCATTATGCGATTCCAAACTATAGCTCCCAAGATGCACTTTGATATTGTGCAGAATGTGATCTCGAATTAAAGGAGAACTTCTCATCCGAGAATACACAGATGAATCCGTTACTTACTGTTATACATTGAATTGGAGATGGTATTTAACTCCAGTAAGATTAAATCGAATAGATAAGAATTGCTCCACATTGTGTTGGGGAGGGCCACACTGTAGTATGGCTTAAATTAAAAATCTCTGTACAAATTTTTTTGGGGGGATTTCGTTTTGATATAAGAATGTTTTGGATTACAAGCATGTTTCCGGAATGAATTATGCTCTCAATCCAAGGCATGACTGTATGGGATATAGCTCTTAATGATAAATTGACTTGTAGTATTAAATGTAAAAAGGGACAGCTAAAGATAAATAATTTTAAGGATATTTGGGGTCAGTTCCTAGATTATGTGTTAATAAAGGGGAAAGGGAATATGCCTTGTCAGGATATGTTATATTTTTGAAATACGGAACAGTAATTGTTTTTTGGAATGGAAGCATATTAATTGGTCCCTAGGAGGGTGTGGGGTGCACTGTATGATTTATTGTATGTAGTTTTAGTTTAAATTTTGTGTTTTGGTATATTTTGTCATATTTTGTTTTGCAAAAATTAAATACCGTAAAATATATTTTTTAAAAATGAATCTGTTACTTTCCGAGGAAATACGGAATTCACTCGGGGTAAGTTCCCCATCACTGCTCCTAATAGTTTAACAATAATAAGTAAACGTGGAAGTTATATACAGTAAAACCTTGGATTGCAAGTAACTTGGTCTGCAAGTGTCTTGCAAGACAAGCAAATTTTTAAAATAAATTTTAACTTGATAAACAAGCGACATCTTGCAATACAAGTACTGTAGTACGGTCAAGAAAAATGAAGACTTTACACTATCATTCTTTATTACAGCTTAAATTAAAAATATGTGTACAAATTTCATATGGGGAATTTCGCTTTGATATACAAGTGCTTTGGATTACAAGCATGTTTCTGGAACGAATTATGCTTGCAATCCAAGGTATTACTGTATAACTGACATCTCTGGCCTTGTGCTAATTGCTTATCCCTCACCTGTAAAGTGAGTAACAGTTAGTTTGCCTTTGACCAGATCTTTGTGCTACACATCTGGCCACTTTTAGAGTTTTCTGTTTAGAACCTCCAATTTATAGCAATTCAGATGTAGATTTGTTCTTAGCTAAGCAGGTCATCCCAGGGCATGGCTCATGGGGTGCAGAAAATGTAACCGGCTCTGCTTCCTGAGCCGCCATTTTGAATCTGGCTGCACCTCCATTCCTTGCTGTGCACCTGGCTCCAATCGGTGAATCTTAGGGTTCTTGTAAAAACACAAAAGCAAAGTAGATCCAGCAATTCTTAAGTCTGCCCAGCTCTGTTCTAGACCTCTATTGAACCTCTTAGTACTCCTCTAAATATTTTCTAACTTGTTGACTTCTCTAAACTGAACAGGTTTCCAAATGAGATCTTGCTGTGCTGAATAGAGCACAATTGTTATCTAATACATCTTACATACAATGTGGGTGCTGATTTTATTAAATGTATTTACAGCTCCTTCTGTTAGTGCATATATGAATTGGGGTGAGGGTGTTATTGTTGCTAAATTTCAGGGTTTTTTAAACAATAAAACAAAACCTTAATACCCTTGAATAATTAAATAAATGCAGTAGAAGGATTGGACATAGCTGCTGTACTGATAGTTTTATGTTACATTTCAGCTCAGCTAAAATAAAGATCCCTCATTTAATTTTCAATATTATTATCCGATTTCAGTACATTACAAACAGAGTGATACACCTTATTGCAAACTGGTCAGAAAACAGAGGCCTTAAAGATGCTGTGGCTTGTTGTTTTTTCTATATCTCCTCCACACTGAGAAGACCTTACAAGGTCAACAATTTAAGCCTCCCTACAATCCAAAAATTGAATCTTAGTACATCCATTTTCCTAATAGAATTTCTGCAATACCAATTGGTGCTGACAGTTTTGGTCTCATCTCTCTATTGTGCTGTATGGTTTTATTTGACACCAGAGATGGCATCAGTATGTATTGGAAAGAGCATCTGAGTAGTGGCACTTCTCTTGGGATTTGGACTCTCTTTCACATCCTTTTCATCACAAATGGATGCTTCTGTCATTGTCCTATTTTTTTGTCTGTGTTTGTGCACACTTGGGTAAAGGTATCTTTGTTTTAATTATTAATTGAAAGCACGAGAGTGATCGCTGAAAACAAATGTACCTTCATACTGACCTGAATGTTTCAGTCGTAGTAGCTGCAAGAGCTCTCAAAGGAGTTCGAGGGTGCAGGGTGGGCGTACTGCATATGGATTTAAAAAGGGGGGGTTGGACTCCATTTCTCTCTTGGATTATGATCTGGAGAACACAGAGCATCCAAGGCAGTGTTCTGCACATCTTAGGGCCAACTACGCATGACCCTAAATGTGTAGTAAATAATTATGCCAGGTTTTTAATTGAGGAACGGGTTCAGGGGCAGTTTTCGTCGGGACCACAGTGCTGGTCACTGGCAGCTGGTGATACAGTCCAAGCTGGTGATACAGTCCCTTGGCAGTGGCAACCCCCCCCCCAGCAATTAGCTGGTAATTTTCGGCAGCAAACTACCATGAAAAGCAGAAATGGCCACATTTAGCTCGAAAACAAGCTAAATCTGGCCATTTTCGCCTTCCGTAGTGGTTTGCTGTGGAAACTTGCTCGCAAACTGCCATTTTTAATTTTTGTTGTTGTTGTTGTTGTTGCTGTTTACGCAAATTTCTGCAGTGTGGCAGAGCCACCCCAGGGGGCAGCTGGGCCATAGGCAGCCCACGGGCCGCAGTTGCCCACCCCTGTCATAGGGGCTTGCAGACAGTGGAGCTGCTAACACACCAAGGCGGCCCTCCATTGATCTTTACTAAGCGGACCTAAGCCTGGGTGGTACTAATGCACACGCCAAAAATACTCTCCAACTTACCCCTTTCTCTTACGTTCTTCAGCTCTCTTCAGACGTTCTTCATTTAGGGAGGCTAAGCACGTGAGGACAGAGAGAGAGAGCGCTGGCCCTGCCTCCCTCAGTTGTCACATTCATTGTCCCCTACTTGTGGAAGGCAACTTTCTGAAAAGGAGAGCCTCCTGTACCCATGAGGTACGCTCCCTTCTCCTGCCGCATTTAGTCTCCCTCAGCAAAGAATGCCTAAACTCTTCTTCACTAACCAGCCTCTCTTTCCACTTAGGAGGGGCAGCTTGCTGGTGCTGCCGTGTCTCCTGCATATCTGCTCCAGATTTTATTTATTTATTTATTTATTACATTTATACCCCGCCTGTTTTCCTGCAAGGAACCCAAGGCGGCTTACATAATCCTCCTCCTCCTCTCCACTTTATCCTCACAACAATCCTGTGAGGTAGGTTAGGCTGAGAGTCCATGACTGGCCCAAAGTCACCCGGTGCGTTTCATGGCCGAGTGGGGATTAGAACCCGGATCTCCTGACTCCCAGTCCAACACTCCGAACTTTTAAGCTTCGGCTATTGGGAGGTGTATAAATGAAGATGAAGATGATGATGATGATGATGATGATGATGATGGAGCTATCCATGGTGTCGAGCCTATTTTGGGGATAGGATTCAGCACCATGGATAGCTCCATCAAAGTTCACAATAAAATCCGGAGCGGATATGGAGCCCGCTGACATTTGGGTCACCAGCCTCCTCTACTTAGATGCTGCTTGAGTCAGCGGTTGTGCTACTGCTTGTCGCAGTTCTATAATTGCCAGCCTTTGTCCCATGCTCACCTCCAGCTGCTTCTTAATAAAAGCATGTTTGCTCTAACAAACAGCTTGCATATATGGGCTGATTTGGTCAGAATGGCCCAACCATGGTTTGGCCATAGGGTCTGAGACTCCGGCTCACGTGTCTCTCTTTCCTTCCCTCTCTCTTTGTCTACTCTGCTGAAAGTTCTCTGTTTTCCCCTGAAAATTTTAAACTGATATGGAGTCTTCCATCTATTTTTGTTTAAACTAGTGTACTTGACAAAGATAGTGTGGGGTTTGTGCAACGTTGCCTTAAAGTTTGGTTAAAAATCCCATCCTCAGAGCATCTTTTAAGTCCCCTGCCTCCTTCCCTTTAAAGCAGCAAAAACATATACCTGAACAAGTGGTATTTCGAAAGCATTTTGAAAATGACATATTTCATTTTGAAGAGATTTTCCCTGAAACACTATTATTTTGAGTATTTAATCAGAATGAGATAGTAGCGAGAGATGGAGAATTCTGTAGCTGACTCAGCCTCTTCGACTTAAAGAATGTGTACACCTTTATGAAAGCCATCCTCATGTTTCAGGACTCTGTATTTTGTGATTTACTTTAAATTGTATGTGTCCCCCTCCCATGACAAGCCATTATCGAGGAGGATCAAGAGGGAATGGCAAGGGACTTGATACTAGAATGTTGATCTTGAAATTTTTGCAATTAGGCAAGGTCATATTGCATCTTGTAAAGATGGTAGGGGATTCTGTTTGTTTACTTCACCCTCCATGAGTCTGCCTTAAAATGCCTTACCTTTTAATTCTGAACATTCTGCCCAATCCCACATCCCTAGCCCTAGCACGGTGCTGCCTCCTCTCCTATGAGCCTACTCATTTATTGAGTTGACCATCCAAGGCCCTACTCTTGATGCCTCCATCTTTTGGAGGTTAGGCAGATGGTGCCTAAGATCCGGGCTTTCACAGTGTTAGTACTCTTACTCAGAACATCCTCCCCAGAAATATTTGCTTAACACCTACTTGTTTGTCCTTTAGGTGCCAGGTGAAAACAAGTTTGTTCTTTCGAACCATTACTGTTCTGCCCTGCTCTGTTGCTGCTAACCATTAGTTGTTTAACTTGCACTTGTTACATGATTGGACTGATTGCTGTCAGATAGTAGTTTTTATATTGATCTTTGAATTATTTTATTTTGAATTGTAACCTGTCTCAAAGACCTGACACTGGGAAGGTGGGATACAATTGTTTTAAAAACTGCATTTAGCAAAAATGGAGCTTCTTGGAACTAAGAAAAGAAGAAGGCTCAAAAGTAAAGACTATAAGAAGGGCCTTGCTGGGTCAGACCAAAGTCCTATCTAGTCCAGCATTCTGTTCCCACAGTGGCCAGCCAGATGCCCATGAGAAGCCCAGAAGCAGGACACAATACAATAAATAACACCCTTCCGCTCTATTCCCCAACAATTGGTATCTTGAGATGTACTGCCTTTGATACTGGGATATCATTTTCATCTTTAGATAAATGATTTAGCCATCATGACTAGAAGCCACTGATAGCCTTACTGTCCAGGAATTTATCTTATCACCTTTTAAAGCTGTCTATGTTGGTGACTATCACCACACCTTGAGGAAGCGAATTCCATAGTTTAACTATGAACTGCGTGAAGTGGTATTTCATTTTGTCTCTCCTGATGAAGCATAGCAGCAGGCTAGACCTAGGTGTTAGTTACATGGGGCGTTTACAGACCAGAACTTTGTGTCCAGCGTCGTTCTTGCCAAAGAGACAGGAGGCACTTGGGATAATTGTATGTGGCCCATCTCTGAGTGAAGTTGCTTTTTGTTGGGCAAACATCATGTCACATAAAGGAAGTGTTTTTGATAACACTTTCCTGTTCCAGTCAATATGTCACAAAGTATTTAAAGGAAATTTGGAGTGGATACACTTAAAAAAAAAAAGTGGTCTTCAAATTATGTATACCACCAAATGCAAAAGATGTGATAGCACCTATATTTCTCTAAAAATGAAAAAAGTCTCTCACCAAGATGTTCCTGTGACTATCCAAATTCTTATAACCTTTGTCTTGAAGAATTTTTCCCCCTTTTGGTTTAACCCTGTTTGAAAGAGGAGAGAGAGAGAAAGAGAAGAGAGAAAGAAAGAGGAGAGAGAGAGAGAGAGAGAGAGAGAGAGAGAAAAGCACATTACCAGAGCTGTGCTTCCCCTAGCTATACTTCGAGGGCAAAAGCTAGGTAGCTGAAAAAAGTTTTTTCTCTGTAACTGTAAAGACTTGTACGCCTTAGAGTCACAGGGGGCCATTAATGCGCTTGTAATAAACATTATTTATGACTGTTAATTGAAAAGCATTCAAAATTGCCACGGCGTATTTATTTTGTCATTTAAATTTCTCTGTCTCCCCCTGTTGCTTTGGCAATAAAGGGTCATGGAGAAAATGCACCCTGGGAACGGTTTTCATTAAGAAACTCCACGTCAGGGGAGAGACACTTTAGAAACAAAATTATTACAATTATTATACTGTCTTCTCCAAAAAGGGCAGAGTCATTAAAACATTACAGAGCTGTAGTCAGCAGATGGTCCTGGAGATACTTTTCGGAATGTTTGTAATTAAGGCATTGGTTTTAATAACAAAATAGGGTCATTACCAGCTCATGGGGGGGAAAAAGTTGGATATACTTTGCTATTGTTAGCTAAACAAATAACTTGTAACACATTTTTCAGCCAGAGTGTGGGCCAGTACACACACACAATGCTCCTGATTGCTGAACCATGGTTAAGCAATCATATGCAAGCTACTCATGTGGCTCCTCTGTTGTGTGGAACATGAGTCCCCGCTGCAGGCCTGAACCATGGATAAGCATTATATCACAGTTTGAATCTGGTTTCAGATCCTGGTTGAGAGGAAACTCTGCTTAGCATTAACCATGGTTAGCATAGGAGACCCAAAAAATTGTAACTGTTAACTTTTGTAACACCTGCTTTTGAAGGAGAAGAATTACATGAATCAGCAGGCCTGGCCCACCCAAGACATCTTGCTGCTGGAGGCAATGACAAGATGGTGTCTTCCATGTATAGAAGTGACGGTTGAATCTTACTTCAACATTGGCAATGGGGCAGTGTTTTCTACCACACCTGAAGGCAACAGAGTAGCTTAAGAGGTGCATGATGGGCCACATGACACACACAGCTCTGTCCTCCAGCACCTAAAAGCCACTTCCTGCTCCCAGTATCTGCTGTCTAAGGCTGCTGCCTTACTCTGCCTGATGGCAGGGCCGGCCCTGCAAATCAGGCACCCACACGGATCAAACATGTGATACAAAAAGCATTATGTGCATGTTGGAGAGGAGGGATGAGGGTGGTTCCTCTATCATATCAAACTGCTGCTGCTGCCTGAAGAAGTTTCCGTACTGGGCCAAAGATGACCATCTTTTCCCATGAAAGGTAGTGTTAGGAGTGGCTTCTCCAATTAAATGGGTGCAGAAGCTCAGGGCCGGGGGACAAATCCAGCCCTCTGCAGTTCCCAAACTGCCCCTCTGGGGTTACCCAGAATGCCCCACCCCTTTCCCCTAACCACCAATTGTTTGGTGGGTTCCTGGCTTTCGTGCAGTTCTTCCCCCCCATTCTAAAAGGTTGAAATGCCTCTCCTAAGGCCAAGTTACTGGCAGTGATAACTTTTAAGCTAAAATATGCTGGCATTTTTGTTGTTTGGGCCCACCCCTTTTGCCTTCGGCCCTGCCCACCCCTAGAACGTGGCCCCTGAGAACTGCTCCAAAATGGAATTTGGCCCTTGACTGAAAGAGGTTCTGCATCCCGGAGTCCAACAGATCAGGCAGCAGGTGACAAGAAATACCTTTCTCCATGAAAGAGCCATTGCCAGCCAGGCAGTAATAATCCTAGGCTAGATGGACAAATACCCTGTCCTGTTATAAGGCAGTTCCCCATATAATATTCTTAGGGCGCAATCCAATCAGGATGTCCATAAGCCGCCAAACTAGGAGGATTACAGGCATTCTATGCAGGGCAGGAGAAGCGGTGGAGGCTATCTCCACCTTCCCACCCCTCTCACCCTGAAATTTCGACCATCTAGCTGGGTCGCACTGGAGGGGGAGAGAAGAAGGCTGGAGTACTGCCAGGATACATTGTGTCCTGGCGGCCCCGGTCTCCTCCCATCCCCGCCCCTGGAACACCCCCCTGTACCCTTTCTCCAAGGTCGCTCTTGTGACCTCGGAGAAGCACCTGGCACAGTTATTTCCATGCCGGCTGTGAGGGGGCAGGTGGGGGATCCTACAAAAGTTTCCCCAATTGCCCAGGGGAACAAAGTTGTGCTTTGTTCCTTCCTTTGTGTATTTGCCACCTCATTTTGAGTGGTCGCTCCTACTTCTAATGCGGCGTCTCTCCACATCTGACATCTTCTCAGTGCCCCTGCTGCCCACTACGCTACTAATCAGAGTGACACTGAAAGCATAATTACATTTCCTAATTACGTGTAATTAGGCGAAACCCAGATGATGTATACAGTGAGCTTTTAAAACAGCCAAGGGTCAAGGACTTCTGGAATTTCATACCAATTTTCTAAATAAGCAACATTGCACCGTTAAAGCCAAGATACAGTTGTGTGTAGCTTGCTTGATAAACCCGCTTAAGGCTTAAAATAGATGGATTCGTTTATTTAGCTGAGTAAGGATATATTTCAGTGTGTGTGGTCGCCAAACCCCTCTCCCTTGTTGCATCCTTCTTAAAAACTAGGTTTTTGGTTTCCTGGGCTTAACACAGGAAAGGCACTCTACACCCAGCACCATAAAGTTGTAGATGCTGACAGGCTAAGTGATATTTATTTTTCCAACCTTAATCCTTTTGAAACATGGCGAAATAAATACATCCTCTTATCTAGCATGTGCCTGGGACTGGAAATAAATTCTTGTTTTCTTGTACTCCCGTACCAATGGTTTGCAATGAATAATTCGGGCAGTCTCCGTGAATAGGAGAGGAAGAAGCTTCTCTATTACCTGTGATAATTATAAAGCTCATAATGGGAGCGCGCTGAAGCCCCACCATCAATCAGGGAGGAGAAACAATGGGGAATGATAGGGATGGGAAAGTGAAAATGGTGAAACCACATATGGAAACGCAATAGTTTTTTTGCAAGGTTATAAATCATGGTGGAGTCGTACTTTTCAGAGCAATTAATATCCCACAATTAAAACGTAACTTTTGTGTAAGGTATTTAGCGCACACATGCAGCAGAGCCCGCTGTTTCAGATTGGGGTGCTCTGTGACTCAGGTGTCTTTTTAACTATTTCAGCCAGCCACAGCATTGGAACTATTTCTCCGCGGGTTCATGCCACAACACAGCCCTATAGCACTGAAAGAGCCATAAGTCACCCTGGTGGGGCAAACCACGAGTGCCTCTAATAGGAAATTGTTGCCCTCAGTCCCAGCTAGGCAAGAACAATCCTCATAGGGACGTCACGTGCAAATCAGCAAAATGCAAGCTTGCCAAAGTTCTCTGAATTCCATCTCAAAGTTTGTGAGGGCTCCCCCCCTTTTGCATGAAAACCCATGCATAGTTTTCCAAATGTATGCTCCAGTTATGCACATCTTTGAAATGTGTGCATTCTTCTCCCACTGAGTAAAGCATATTGGTGTGCATTTTTCAAATGTATGCATTGCAAGCTCAGAAATCTATGGACTTAGATTGCAGATTGAGTCTGAATCCATATTTGGCAGAGGTGGTGTTAGGGGGTGGCCCACTAGGGCTGGAGCCCTGGATCTTTCATTTGGAGCCCCAAATCTCTGGGGGACCATCTGCCCCACCACCCTGCTGTCCATGGGCACTTGCTGAAATAAAGGTACAGGGGCCCTGATGATCTCTGTTGCAGCTGATCCCTCTGGATCCCTCTGGATGGTCCTACGATGCTGGATAGTGGGTTCCTGAAGAAGAAGAAGAAGAAGAAGAAGAAGAAGAAGAAGAAGAAGAAGAAGAAGAAGAAGAAGAAGAAGAAGAAGAAGAAGAAGAAGAAGAAGAAGAAGATATAATATGCTCTCCCCCCTTCTTATGTCTCCTCCTTCTCAATGGAAGGGCTAACTGTATTTGAAAAGACATAGAGCAGGGATAAGCAACCTTTTTGGGCCATGGGTACATTTGGCAATTTGAGAAACTGTCCTAGGCACCACCACAAAATGGCTGGAGTGGGAGATGTGGCAAAGGACAAGTAACCCGCCAAAAAAACTGGATACATGGCACAGGTGGGGGGTCTGATCCCCAGCACACTAATATTGAAGTATGATATTGGAAGTTTCATTTTCCTTTCTTTCCCTAATTATGCCTAACATGGCGTTTGACTTTTCCACAGTCTCATCGCGCTGTCCACCACAGCCCCAAGATCTCTTTCTTGGTCAGTCACCGCTTGCTCAGATCCCATCAGCATGTGTTAATTTTTTTTAAAGAAGTGGGATGGGTGGGGACATGGTGTTGGGCAGCAAGAAAGGGGTCCGGGAGTGCACTGATGCCACATTGCCTACATGTGCAGTAGAGGAATTCCAGAATTCTGCGAAATTGACAATTTCCCCACAGAAATCCACTGTCCAGGACTAGAAAACCAATTTCAGTGCTGGAATTCCTCAAGTTTTGCATATTACTAATATCAGTTATTGATCATTCCCTTATGCTTTGAATGTTTTCCCCAAACAAGGGAAAATGCTAGACAAGGAAAGTGAGCACAGACACACGTACAAATTGGAACAAGTCCAGTTTCCCTTGTATACTTTTCCAAATTGAGCCCCTCTTCAGAAACCCCAGAATGTAGAACACAATAGCAAGAATATGAATTCTTCAGTAATACTATCTTCCATTATGTAGAAACCATTGAACATTTTCCCAGAAGCAAATATATATATATATATATATATATATATATATTATCAAAATGTTTCAGTAGGCAGGGGGAGGAGGGAACCTGAAGGAGATACCAGTAAGCTGGCTTTCTTTCTGCCAAAAGCATTTCTCTGCAAATGTGTTCTGTTTCCTGCTAAGTTTTTCATTTACTGTGTGTGCGTGACACAAAGTGTTCCTAATCGAGCAAAGAAATAATGCCACTATGATTCTAAGTGACAAATGTGTCTATATTTGCAGCAGTTGGTACTGTTCAAATGTGTGTACACGCACACAGGCGCAGAGAATCTCAAACCAGTCGGATTTGTTTTAACTGATTTAGCAGCCTTCCACGGCTTAGTGAACATTCGGTGCTATAAAGTTAGAGACCCCCAACTGTACTGAGCGGGGTGGGGAGCAGGATCCAAGGTGCTTTGAGGGAGGGAATATCTTGGGGAGGCAATGGAAGCCCTGACAAAAAATATGCTAGAGACTGGAGGACAATGAAATGTTACATTTGAAAAACAAACGGATATGGTGTATCAACTTAAAAGTCAATATATCTCCAGCAGCAGCAGCATGTATAAAACGAGAATGGTAATTTTAGCGGGTCAGAGGTCAGGCTGGAGCACACAACGCTCTGTAGTCTAAAACTTATAAAAGAATCATAAGGCATTCCACACGTTAGCAACGAACATGGACAAAAGCAAAAGTCCCATTCTGATGCCTTGCCTCTGCTTTGTAAAATATTCATTTGATTAATATTTTAGTTTCAGGGAAGTGTGGACAGGAAGAGAAAGTTCTCCTTAATGACCCCAATTGTGCTAATGCAACAATCTAATGAAAACTGCACTTGGTTATTTTTGCATAATTTGACATGAATGTGTTGGGGATTTTTTATTTTTTTTAATTTTTTGGCTGTAATATGACGGGTATAAATTTCAATGAAGGGATCTATGTTGTTTTACCTCCCATAGCGCCTCTGGTTACCCTTCTGACAGTCTCAGAAAAACCAATCGTTTAATGGGCAAAGGATCATGGCTAATTAGCTTAAATGGCTCGGCAAGTCATCCCAAATTTTCGCTTTTTCCCACCCCCCACCCCTTACATATGTTTAAAGATATTTCTGCTAATTTACAATCTGAAAGATAGGTGAGGAGTTGAGAGTTTGAAAAATAGATTACTGTCTTCATTAATACAGGTTTGACCTACAAAGTCTTCACGTACTTAATGATTAAAAACCAAAGTACTAAATAATAAATTATAAGAATTTATAGGAGTCATCATCTTGAAATTAGCTTACCGAATGTTCTTATCATAATAAATCTGAGTGGGGTGTCTAATTTAGTGTTAGCTGCCTAAAATTATATGTTGCAGGTAGATATGAGAAAGAAGGAAGGAAAGGAAAAATAACTTCTTTTTTTTCAAGACCCCAAAAAAGCCTTTGTGAATTTAATTACTGGTGGCCGAAGGGAGATGGCATTTCATTGTTTCTTTGCTGCAGAAACTATGGATGGGAACAAAACTGAGGTTGATTCCAAATTGAGAAAAAAATACAATAAAAAAAATCCTCAACTAATTCAACAGAGTTTAATACTAATGCAACTTACATAAGCAAGAGCTTGTCAAAGTCGAAGCACTGAGTAGGAAAATCTACAACTGTAGCGCAACCAACATACAATGCAACTGCTTGCCCAAATCCTTTTTATCTCAGTTACTGTAAGGAAATTCGTTTTCATTCCCACACCACCCTGAGAGTTACTCAGCATTGATCATGACTGAAAATCATTTTCTTTTTTGTTTTTAAAAGCATCTTTTAAAAGGATGTTGCATCACAAAATATTAGCCTTGCATGTATGCACAGGATGTTGCCATGTGGAGTGCTCCTGTTCATGGTTCCAGCCATAACCCTTTCCAAGATACTCCATCCCACCCCGCCCAACTGTCAGTCCGTATTCCGTGCCCATTAAGCATGCTCAGCCCTCATTGAATTGTTCCCCCCCTGCTAAATACTGTTTTGTGCTTCTGCAAACCTTGGGGTTCCCCAAAAACCTGCTGATGGCTCTTTCTTGTGTTTAGATGGTGCTGTTTACTGTTTTGACTACATAAGGATCCACACTCAAAGAATGAGTTTGCTATTAGTATATAGGATAATATGAAGCCAGATCCTAAGCAGCAACATTCCAGCTATTTCATGAAGATGATGTAGATGTGATCTACCCCTTGCATCTATAGGCTTAGGCGGGGTCCAAATTTGGGGGAGGTGGGGAGGGAGAATACAGGTTGCTTTAACAATTGGCTTTGTGACGATGCACAATCGACGTACACATTTTCACTGCTTAACCTAACATGGCTTACAGTACTCAGTGCCAACGTGCATTCCGCAGTCATCTCTTCATGATCTCTAGGGATGGATGAATCCATAAATGTTGGGGGGGGGGGTTCAGTTTTTGTGGAGAGAAAGCCTGATCGCCCATCACTCCCTGAATGCTGACATACCTTTGTTCCTTCCTGCTTCCGCATTTCACTTTGCTCTGCATAAGCCCCACCCAGCATAATCCTCACCCTGGGCAAGGGAGGCACAGTCATAACAGGGCACATCTACATTTTACACAAAGGGCACATTTACAATTCACCCCAAAGAGGTGCAAAACATCTTGCAGTCTCAAAGAACTGCAAGATGACCCTCAGGAACACCCACCCGGTACCACCCCTCCGCGGGGCGGGATTCACCTGACGAATCACCTGGGATGGGGAGGAGTCTGGAGAAAGGGGTCTGGGCAAACATCTGGTTGTTGGAAGCTGGTGCACTGCACTGCATGAATCAAGCCCCTGACTTCGGTCAGCAAGCAGCCCTCCAGCCCCGGGCGCGGCTGCCGCTGGTCGCCGCAGGAGAGACCGAGACTAGTAAGTTAGGGTGTCTGGTGTTCCGTTACTCTGTGTCTAGTAAGCCTGTTACATAGCCTGGCCTACGCTCAATTGATCCCCATTGTGTGACTCATCTGTTTTTACTGTAAAATTCCTGTAGTTTATTAGTCTGCTCCATTAAAGGTGTTGTAAACAAACGTAGATTGCTGTTTGGTCTATTTCCTGTGTCAATCTGGGTCGCAGCTGAATTTAGCTTTGGCAGAAGCCGCAAGGGAAGGGCTTCCTCCGTGCTGGTTAACCCTTTCTGTTCCGAACTCACGCAAAGGACCTGTGGAGGTCCTTCACAGTTTCTCATTCTTCAAATCCTAAATTCAGTTTGTCTTGAACCTTGAGAATTTTTTTTTTTAATGCTCACATGAAAATTAATGCCCATTTTTGTGCCTATTCTCATAATACGTACATTTTGGTATTCGATTTTGCCTAATAGACCCCCCTTTTTTGCAAGCGGTTTCCCTAATATAATGCATTTTAAACATTTTCACTGATATATACAATTTTGTATTCACTTTCCCGTAACCTACACATGTTGTATACATTTTTTGATTGGATAACTCCATTGCAAAATTTTGGAGAAGTGTGAATTTGGAAGGTTAGCTGACTTCCGGTTTGCATATTGGTCCGAAAATGTGAAATTAGATAAGTTTGCATTAAAATGTGAGCCAAACTAATTTGTCCTTCATCCCTAAATGACTCACCAGTGTTTTAGCTATGGTTTAGTTCTCGTTGAGATAGTAAACTGTGGGACAAACTAGACATGATGTTGATTATGTGAATGCAATGAGAGTGCATCCTTGTTGTTGTGTAAGTAGCAGCTGCGGGGAAGCTAAGCATCCTCGGTACTATGGGGGTTTGAGGACAGCGGGGAGTTTAAATTCTTATCTCCCTGCCACAGTCCCAGCAGAAACCTCTCCTCTGAAATACAAATAGCAGCTTCAGAGAGCTGATTTTTGTAAGGGCCGTGGCAGAGCAATTAACATCACAGCTACTTCACACAAGAAGTGTTAAGGACTTCTTCGCACAGTGCATGGTTAAACTATGGAATTCAGTTCCACAAGATGTAGTGATGGTGATGGCCACCAATTTGGAGGGCTTTAAAATAGGAAAAGGCTATTGATGGCTACTAGTCCTGGTGGCTATACGCTACCTCCGGTATCAAGAGCAGTATGCCTATGTACACCAGTTGCTGGGGAACATGGGCAGGAGGGCGCTGTTGTACTCAGGTCCGGCTTGTGGGTTTCCCAAGAACAGCTGGTTGGCCGCTGTGTGAACAGAATGCTGGACTAGATGGACCCTCGGTCTGATCCAGCATGGCTCTTCTTATGTTCTTATGTTAGTTTGGCCCTGTGTCTGGGCTGTACCACTTCAGACTGCAATTAGGGGCTCATGTGATTGAATGTTCCTTCATGCACACACAAAATTCCCTGCATATAGAAAGCTAGCATGTCCAGGAAAAGATGAGGCTAGAACCCTTCTTGTTGACATCAAGTTCAACACAACCATTGGGAACTATACTTTTAAAAAACTTGTTCATGAGCATCACATCTCTTCTTAAGATATGTGTAAATGTAATTTCAGAGGGGCAATATGTATATCTGGCCAGAAGGCAGAGGAGGCATGTACAAAGCCTGAAATGGTTTGATTTGCATGTGTCTTCTCTTTCCAAAGCAGACATTTCTATTGTTCCTTGCAGAATTATAGTTAATTTCTTTTTTAATGAGATTATGTGACTCCCAAAGAAGAATCACTCTGTTAACCCTTTCCTCACATGTCTGTGTCGTCGAGTGTAACCATCAAAGGGTGGATGTGGAATCAGGCTTGGGAACTGCCTTCCACGTGTTCAAAGTCACATTTGCTTATGCATGAACATGGGGCCGGCGTCAGTAGTCGGCGCTGTTGGACATTTGGCAAGGCCCGTGTGCCAGTAGGGGGCCTACTGCCAATCACAGGTGCCTCTTCATTCAACTGCTGCTGCTGCTGCTCCTACTCCTTGCTGTTTCTGCCTGTTTGCCTGACTTTTCTGAGTGAGTGAGCAAAGAGAAGGAGCAGTAACTCCTACAAGCCTTGTCCGATTCCCCTCTGGGAGGTGGTACAGGCTGGGCTCAGAGGGAGAGGCAAAGGAACAGGCGGCGACAAGGAGGAGGGCTCCCTTGAAGCCTGGGACTGGTGCTGTATAAATAATCCCTTGAATGTGCAGAGGTCAGGAACCAGGAGCACTAGGCAGTGCATCCATTTCTTCACTTGATGGCCATCTGCACAAGTGGCTTCAGTGTGTTCCAGATGGGGCTGAGTGCAACCTGCAAGCAATAGAAGGCACTTGAAAGTCTTTGGGAGGCTGGGCCGGCCTTTAAAAAAAGAAAAGAAAATCTCAAAGACAAAGCATAATACTAATTGTGTTTCCCAAAATAAAACCTTCAGTTGCAATTTATGAAAGAGCAACGCTAGAGCTAGTTACACAGCAAAGAGGAGGGAGGGAAGGCTCTGTTCTACCCACCCCACACAATTTCTAATTAATTAGAAAGAAATATGCCTTCAAGAAGAGAAGAAAAGCACCTCTGGGATTTTCACCAGGAAGAAATGGCTCCTGTGGTTAAAGGGGGAAAGCTTTTTCTTTCTTTTAAATTTTCTTTATTTATTTTTAGTATTAAAAATTAATTAAAATGGAATGTGCTAAAATACAGTTTTTATCATTAGCACTAATTCTGCAGTGCTAAGTGCTGTCGGTAAAATTTAAATTTCTCTATGTCAACATAATCTGTGTTGTATGAAGTTTTGCCAGCACAGATCCTTTCGATGGTGGAAGTCAGGCTCAGTTATATTCCTTGAAGGAAAGGAAAATTAATAGTAGTTTTGTTTATCTAAGGAAGTTCCTTGTATTGTTCCAAAGGGCCATCAGAGCAGTCCTACTAGATCTCTCATGTGGGTTTAGCAGTGCACTCTAGATTTTGAAGAGTTCCAGGCTCTATCTTGGTGTTCTCCCCCACTGGTTACAAAACACTGGTTTGGTGTTCTCCCCAAGTGGGCTCCCCCATGAGGAAGAGAGCAGGGACAAGCCTATTGGCCCCACCCACTCGACTGCATTCCCATTGCTGGCTTTCTTTCCTTCCACATATTGGGATAACTTCTGCAGCAAAGTTCTGGCTCTGCTTGTGGAGGCTCCCTGGGCGGTTTAGAATCCTGATCTTGCATGGTTCTAAACTGTGCAGTGAACCTCCACAAGTAGAGAAGACTCCCTGCAGTAGAGATTTGCCTTCACACCATGTGGAAAGTGATCAAGACACAAGAGAGGGTGAGGGGCCCTATTCTCCCCCGCACACCATGGTAATTGCATGGGGAGTCGAAAGCCTGAATGCCCCCACTAGACGAGTCCTCCATGGAGGATGACCCAGAACCTCCAGGGCCAGAAGGCTTGGAGGAGCCTGGGCCCTCAGGAATGCCCACCTAGGACCTTCCCCCACAGGAAAGGGGGGATGTGGTTCAGAGTCAGAAGAGGAGAGACCCCAAGCCCCCAGGAGCGACATAGACTGAAGCGGCGGGCCAGACTCTTCGAGCCCAGGAGAAGTGCCCAGCTGCAGCAGAGGGCTCCTCGGGAGTAAAGGGGCTCCTCAAGAGGAGACTCTTTCCAGAAACTACTAACAAGCTGCAGCTGGATCCTGGGTGGGGTTCTGACAGCCTCTGCTTCAAAACAGCAGTTGGGGGATGGAAGAGTTATTAGAAAACATTATTGTATGGCACAGATTAAGTCAGACAATCTTGGAACTTTAGGGGGGAATGACCTTCTGACATTATATGGGGAAGAGGATGCATGGGGCAAAAAAGGAGAACCACTGAGCTAGCTTTTTGTCCACATGTGCTTCGCCTCCTGCTGCCCCACACCTTGAATCTTTCTGCCTGAAGCTTTTTTTCTGAAATCAAATGCCCTCCTCTCCCCCATCCATAAATCCCTTTTTACCAATAGGGGTGTTCTTAGGAGACAAGGTCCTTTAAAGAGAGACTTTACGGCATATGTAAGTTAGCATATGCAAGCTTGTGCATATATTTCTTTTTTGGTCCTGCAGGCCTGAGCATCAGATCTTTTCAGTACCTAGCACCATTCCTGATATGCTAGAATAACAAGAACAGTAGCAGTTTGCCAACCCTGGTTTAAAAAACAAAACAAAAACAAAAACTGCATGTGCAGTATCCCTTTGAAACTCACTTAAATCATAGCGCCGTCTTGACTGCAGGAATAAAATGGGAGTTTGCTTTTGCTGCCCCAATTTTTATTTATTATTTATTTATTATATTTATCAATCGCCCATCTGGCCGGTCACCTGGCCACCCTGGGCGATGTACAATTAAAATACAATAAAACACAATAAAACATAATAATTAAAACAATATTAAAAAATTCTCATTAAAAACCTAACCCACCCCATATTCCCGCCTGAACAGCCATGTTTTTAATGCACGGCGGAAGCTCATCACGGAGGGGGCATGGCGAAGGTCACTAGGGAGGGAGTTCCATAATGTGGGGGCCGCCACAGAGAAGGCCCTCTTCCTAGTCCCCACCAGCCTGGCTGCTCTGGCTGATGGGATAAGGAGACTTGCTGTTCTCTGGGTGGTCAGTTTTGGGGTGGGGTTGGACCTTGGCTCCAAGGTCGAGCCCTAGCTGCACTACTGTTGGCATGGAATGGCGGGGGAATAATTAGGAGAGGAAAAATAATACTCTAACCCAGTGTTCTCCAACCTTGGGTCCCCAGATGTTTTTGGCCTACAACTCCCAGCATGCCCCAGCCAGCATCTGGGGACCCAAGGTTTCATAGATTTCATAGATCAGAGTTGGAAGGAGTCTACAAGGCCATCGAGTCCAACCCCCTGCTCAATGCAGGAAACTAGAGGAGGGGTCTCCCATCCAAGTAATAATCAGGCCTTAGCTTTCCACGCTCAGACACAAGAAGCCTATCCCTGAACTTATTAGGGAGCTCCTAGTACGTAACATACTCTATAAATGCAAGTGGTGAGCTTGGAAATCAATCACTATTCTCTCAATGCCTAAATTTAGTGACCACCAGACCATGTTGGAGAACACTGCTCTAAGAAGTGGGGGGAAGATAAAACTACCCACTGAGAACCAAGCATGCTCAGTGGCCACAGAATGCTGATGGTCAGTTGGGGTGGGGTGAATCAGGGAAGAGCCAGAATGGAATCAGAATATCATGAAAGAAGGCATGGCTGGCTGGATGGCTGGCTAGCTAGAACAGTGAAGAAGAGCAATTCATGCTGCAACATTTTGTGGAAGATCCCACTTTTTCTTTTGTGTGTGTGTTTTTTATCATGGGGGGGGACGACTCCAAAGCCCTAGCTCCTTAAGGTTGCAGTTCATTTCCAAGCTCAATTCTAAGTGCTGGTTATTACCTTTGAAGTCACATATGTTTTGAGACTAAGGTATTTGAAGGGCCACATGCCGTTGCCTGATGTTGAGATCATCAGCTGAGGTCCTGCTCCATGTTTCACCAAAATCAGAGGTACAGTTGGTGGGGACTCGACAGGACATTCTCCATGGCAGTGCCTAGGCATTTGAACTCCTTCCCTAGGGAAACCCACCTGGTCCCCACTCTATGTGCAATCCAATCCTCAGTTCAGACTGTTGGTTTCTTCAGGACTTTGGCTGGGAATAGTTCCATTTTTTGTCCCTCCTGGTTTACTCTTTTTGTTGTTAAGACTGCTGTCGAGTTAGTTTCCTGCTCCTTTTGCATTCATCTATTTATCTGAAGTATTGTTATGCCACTTCTCAGCCAAAAAAGATCCCCAGAGTGTCTTACATATGATCAGTTAAACAAGACAGTCCCTACCCGCAGGCTTACAGTCTAAAAAGACACCCCACACAAGGAAAAAGGAGGGAAAAGAAGAAAAATAATTATTTTGGGAGGGCTGGTGGAATGGCCCTGCTTCCACCTCTCATCTTCCTCAGCTCAGCCTGTTGGAATGGCTGCTGATGGTGACAGTTGAGGGATGAGGAGTCTCCATGGGGGAGATCTTCAGCAGGGCTGGTGGAAGGGGCCTGCTCTCCCTCTCATCTGTGTTATGTATATGGGGAAGGGGAGAGAAATTGTGGGGGGGGGTGTAACGTAACGTAATTTGTAACGTAATTGGTTATTTTACGGTGATGTTTTACATTATATTGAATACTACTTTAGAGGACTTTGTTAGAAAACAAGTTTCTGTTTATAAACTGTTTGCGATCCCTTTGCTCAAAATGGGCTCCCATCTGAAGCCTTCCCCCATGTAGGTCTTCGGAAAGGTTCATAAAACCCTCCTGTTTCACTAGGCTTTGAGGGCTATGTGTATCAAATTGGTTCATTGCTTAATTTTCACTTAATTTTCGAGGTGCATTGTAGCTATGCAAATCTTTCATTTTACACTTGGCTGTATGTGAATGCTAGGAAGCCTGTGGTGACTTATTTGCCAGGTATTTTGAGGATAAAATTGCTGCATCCGCAGCAACTTGTGCCACATCATTCTTGCAATGCCTTTTGATGTGTCTAGAGCACCGTCTTGTGGTCATGTATATGGTTGGATGAATTTCAGTTATTGAGACCCAAGGACATTGGCAAGGTGCTTGGAGGAATATGACCAACCACGTCTATCATCAACACCTTGCCCATTTTGGGTCCTGGGGTGGTGGTAATACATGCTTCCTTTCATGAAGGGCCATTCCCAGCTCCACTGAAGGAGGTGATTATGCAGCCACTCCTGAAGAAATCCACACAGATCCACAGAGGATTGTGGCAATTACCAACCAATCATCAATATACCCTTTTGGGGCAAGGTGCTTAAGCAGGCGGTGATCGGGCATTCCAGATGCTCTTGGATGGCATTCATTATCTAGCTACATTTCAGGCATGTGCTTGGTACAGAAACATTGTGGTCATTGTGATGGATGACCTATGTCAAGAAAGAGACGGTGACTGCCACTCAGTTAATTCTCCTAGACCTCTCAGCAGCCATTGATTACATCAACTAGGGTATCCTTCTGTACTGGCAATCTGGGCTAGGCTGCATGTTGTGGTAGTTCCATTTCTGTCTTGATGGTTGGTTCCAGGAGATGGTGCTGAGGGACTGCTCTTCTGCTCCATGGCAATTCTACAGGGCTATAGCTTCATCCTCCAACTCCGTGCTATTTAACATCCACATGAAGGTGCTGAGTGAGATTTTTTTTAAATTTACTTTATTTATTATATTTATACCCCACCTTTTTTCCTGCAAGGAACCCGAGGTGGCTTACATAATCCTCCTCCTCCTCTCCATTTTATCCTCACAACAACCCTGTGAGGTAGGTTAGGCTGAGAGGCAGTGACTGGCCCAAAGTCACCCAGTGAGTTTCATGGCCGAGCGGGGACTAGAACCCGGATCTCCCGAGTCCCAGTCCAACACTCTCACCACTATGCCACAACTTGATCATCTTGAGATCTGGAGTGGCATCAGTAGACTGATGATACCCATCTGTAGTTCTCTTTTTCATCAAATTCAGGTGCTGTGGCAGTACTGAATCACTGTCTACAGTCATTAATGGAATGAATAGGGCCCATCAACCTGAAGTTCAGTCCCAGTGAGATGCAGCTGCTATGTGTGGGTAGATGGTTCATCTGCACTGGGCAGTGGTATTCAACCTGTTCTGGGTGGGGTTGCACTCTCCCACCCATGTGACCTAGTTTACACACTTAAGTCCTCTATTTGATGGTGTCTGCTGTTTGAGGGGCTCTCTAGTCTATGTCTGGCTTAAAGATAAGAACCAGGAGAAGGGAGAGCAGGGCTCTTGAACTTACCCATCAACAGTTAGCACCTGGTCAGGAAACTGAGTGGGTTCACAGTCACCTGGTCACAGACTTCTTTACTATTGTGAGATGTATTATTTCTATTTAAATGATAGTCATTATTTCCAAATTTGTATCTATACAGATAAATCAGCATATGCAAATTTGGTGCAACTCATGTGGGTTTTTTTGTCTTTTCTGGGGCAATGCGTGAGTGGGGCCCCCTTCCTCCCTGTGAAAGTTCAGGTGCACAGTTTGAAGGTGCCGATGGAGCCTGCTCTATTATTAGCCACCCAACTAGCTCTGTGGCTCAGGGCACCTTCAACCAGCTTTGACTGGTGTGCCAGCTGTGACCCCTCCTGGACAGAGATAGCTTGGCCATGGTTGCCAGTGCAGGCTTTTAGTTTGTGTAACTTTCTCTAATGTTTAAAATAAAGAACTGAATTTGAATGTGTTAGCCACAGTGAACACTCAAGGAGATGATGATGATGATGATGATGATGATGATGATGATGATGATGATGTATCGGCAACATCTTGTTTAGACTGTTAAAGACTTCAAACAGTCTTTTAAAGAGAAAAGATACAGTGATATAGGAGTTGTGCATTTATAGGAATGGATGAAAATGTCAATCTTGGTCTTACCATGATTGTTGGATTTTTATGGTCAAGATTGTTCCATCTTGTTTCTGTATAAGCTTGCACTTTAAAAAAAAATCTGGATGGAGATTTGTACATTTTAATGCCCATTTTCCCTACAGTACACATTTTTGTGTGCATTTTTAAATGGATGCAATTTTGCCAAGCACTTTACACTGCTATAATTAGCTTTGTGTGCATTTTCCCCAAATATATGCATTTTGTGCACACCTTTCCCTAATATTTGCATAGCAAAGCCAGCAGAAATGTGGATTTCAGTATACCATTCTGCCTCAGCTCGCAGAAAGGCACAGGAGTTGTGAATTGGGGAAATCCATTTAAAAAACCCAAAAAACATGCACCCCATGATGGAGTGAATTTCTCACCCATTCCTAGATATTTATCACTGCTTTCTGCCTTTTAAAATACGGGCCTCAATCCCTAGATCTCTCCTGCCTTAATCCTAGTTGATGCCTAAAAATGGGCATTTAAACAAATTATGGGTTGGAGGATCCCAGTTTAGGCGTATGATGCTAGGCTGGTGGAAACAAACTTCCCCAACCCCTCCCTTCAGCCCCCTGAAAATGCTACACAAAGGGTCAGGGGACCCTGTTGAATTGTGTGAACTGTGATGCCGCAGCGGAGGGAGGATACCTGAAAATCAGGTGGAGGCACCTTCTGCGAGCGGAGCCCTTATGTTCACGGAACGCAGATCCTGGAGCTGACCCTCAATATTGTATTGCATGCTTTTTGCATGCAGAAACTCCCAGGTTGAATCGTGGCGTCCAGGGACGGTGCTACCATAAGGCCAACTAGGCAGCTGCCTAGGGCGCAGGGCTAAAGAGGCACCAGAAACGCCTTGGGGAAAAAATACAGCGCTCTCAAGTGGGAAGGGGGGGGCGCTAAATATCTGATCCTGCCTAGGGCACCAAACTGCCTTGCACCGGTCCTGGTGGCGTCTCCAGCTAGGGCTAGAAAAAATTCCTGCCTGAACCCTGGAGAGCAGCTGCCAGTCAGTGTCGATAGCACTGGGCTAGATGCACCCACAGCCTGTCCCGGTATAAGCTTCCTATGTACTGAATGAGCTTGCACATGACTTCCCCGTTTGCGCTATCATTCCAATCACAAGCTCTGGAATTCCTAGTGCGGATTTTAGAACTTCACCTTCCCCCCTGGCTCCTGGTGGCAATGTGCTTGCTAAACGAACACTAAAAAGAAACGTGTTCTTGCAATGGAAGATTTGTAATTTTTCTGACAGGTTCCCCCCTCCTCAAGTATCATTAGCATTTGTAATTGCTCATTACTTGTGTAAAAGGCTTGACTCAGCAGCATCTATGCGTCGCTGTTCCATTGCAGCTGTGTTGCAACATAACAATGCAAGGTCACTTGGGTGCTGCGTATATTGAAACACAGGCAGCGTGTTCCTTTTGGATGAGTAAAATATCCACACATTTTCCATGAGGTAAGGAACCCTCCAGATCTATGGCTGGTCTAAAATTGTGTGACTGCCCTTCCGGACTACCAGGCAAGTTCTTGTATGCACAGTGGAGGCTGTGAGCTTTGAGAATTGAAAACTTTATTCTTTTTCGCATTGTGCAAAACGTGCTACCCCCTCTTAGTCCATTGCTGTTGGGGTTAGTTAGAAGTCTAAATAAGCAAATATCTGTCTTTTCCGAGAACCTTCCCATCCCAAGTAATGGCACTTTTTAAGGCAGGGTGACATGGTACATTGGCAAACGTGTTTCCACTCCCACAGGTGGGGTTTGAAGGGGAGAACAGGTGTGAAGGAGGCAGGGCTAGCACTACGATTAGGCAGACTGAGGGGGTCACCTGAGGTGTTGGATGCCTGGGAGCGAGGGACAGTAGCCCCCTATTATTACCCTGAGCCACCTAAGCTAGCAGCATTAGGTGTACAACTCCAGCATTATCAAATCTAAGCCAACCTGCTGCCCACAGGTGTGCCCCCTGAGATAGCCTGCTTCCCTAAGGTGTGGTGGAGGATGCTGTCCCATCGACAGTGTTGAAATAAGATTGTGGAATGGGTGGGCAGCCCTTTGCCTGAGGTATCAAGATGGCTTGGGACAGCCCTGAAGCGAAGGGCTCCAAAATCGCACACCACAAATAGTTTTTCCCCCCCCAGTCAGTTTTGTTTCAGAGGCAAGCTGGGGGCGGGGGGGGGGCGACAATTAAAAAATGACCGGGGAGGGCATTTGTAGAGAGAATCAATTTGCAAATGAAGAATTGAGCACTCCTTCATCAGTTCTTCCCCGAAAGTGTTCTCTAGAACACACATCTGCTTTGCTAGGAAGCCACAGTATTATTGGCTCAACTTTTAAAGCTAGGAGGATGGAATAGATGACCTATAAAAGTTCCTTCCAGGCCTAACATTTATTGGAAAATAAAATGTGGGCTTTCAGTATAAAAAGTAAATAAATAAATAAATAAATAATAATAAGGGAGGAATCCCTTGAACAAGACAAAGATCTTGTTTCGGTGGCCTTTTTTCCCCCCACATGAGTGCCCTGTGTCCATCCTGCAAGTTCGTAAAAAAAGTAAGATCACTTGTCATAGCTGTAAGCTATCAATAAAAATTAACGTACCACAGGAAATTGAAAGGGGGGAAAAGGCATTTAAATGTTCAGGGTCACGGAGCTATCCGTGCATCCCCCGTGAGCGTATTCCAGTTATAAGAGGCATTATTGTTTGCCATGGGCTGCATTTTCATGTTATATTCCTACGTTAAATGCCAACATATTCAAATCAAGGACATAGGCAGTAAACTAGCATGTGATCAGCAGGCAGGATAGAGTGATATGCTAGTGAGCCCTCTGGAGTGAGAAAATGTTGAGGATGTATTACAAAATATTTTTTCCCCCAAAGGACAGCTGTACCTGGGCTTCAAAATATCCTCTGCTTTGTGTATCCCTGTTGTAAAGGAACAGGTACATCTAGGACAGTTGTGTGACTCACTGTTTTCTTGTTAATTAGCCATTCAAGTCAAAATGGGATGGGGCGGGGGGAGTCTCAGTGAACAGAAGAAGGTAATATGGGCACCAGGTGAGCCTCTCTGTGGGGAGCATTCTACAAATGGGGTGCCACACTACTCAAAAGGCCCTCTCTTATAGCCACCTGCCTCTACTCATTTGGCAGAGACACCTGGAGGAGAGCCCCAAACAATGAAATTAATGTCCAGGCAGGTAAATATGGAAGGAGACTTCCTTCAGGTAACCTGGCCCCAAGCCAGATTATGAAGAACACACATGTCTACTTTGCCGTGTATAGACAGAGAAGGAAATGGCTGCCAATTCTAGCTTCGGCAAACAAACTCTAGCTTTATCAAACAAACACACTGTTATACATGTTTTTGCTTGTACAGAAGCCCTATTCGTGTAGGAAAATTGTCACATGCAAAGTATCCTTTATTAACAGTGAGTGCAGGATCATCAAAGATTGATAGTGTACTGCAAGGTTAATGAATCCTGGCAAAAAGGAGTTGAGAGTATTTCCTGGGGTGTGAAAGCTAGAGCTGAGCTAACAGTTCTTACGGGAACTTTTTTGGCTTGTCCCTGATTTTTTGGGTTGCCATTGCCACCCATTTGTATAATTCTGGTGGTGATAGCAATTGTGCTCCATGCTGCTGAGGGGTGCCTGTGGTGTAACCCCACAATTCAGTTCCCTGGTGTATGTCTGCATTAGTATGTTTAGTGTGTCTAGAATGTTGAACTGAGTGGGTGTGGTTTGTGATGTCTTGGAAAGGGTGGGGGGAGGAGTATATAAGGAGTGTTTGAGTGAAGTCGGGTTAGTGTGTTATGGGAGTGTATTTGGAGTGTGGGGAGAGTGGGGAGTTAGGTTAGTTGGATTATTCGTGTCTTGTCAGGAGTTTTAAGAGGAATCAGTGATAGTATGAGGAGTGAAAGTATTTTGAATTATAGGGACTTAGGTTAATTACAAAGTGTTTGGGGTAGGCAGGTTTAAAGTTATTTTCTGGAACTAAGATTTTGAGAATTAAAATAATCTTATTTTTATTTTGTTTGCTACCCAAATCCTACGTGTCAGCTTGGTGTTAACCTGCATTACTGTTAAATCTACACACACACACCTTTGTACCCACAGTATCATAAATTTAAGCTAGATCCTTAATAATCAGTATTAATCTTTTCCCTCATTAGTAGGGGAAAGGTTTCATTTGACCCTCCCCTCAAGTTTTTAAGTGTTGGTGCTTAGCCTGAGAAGGGTTTATGCGCCTGGTCCTAAAGGGTAAGGTACCGTGTCGTCGCAGTGCCATTTTCAACACTCCTTCTTACCCAGAATGAGGGTAGAAGCAGAAAGCCAAGCTTCCTATGCTGACTGTTGGGTCTTCTGTGCAGTGCTTTTTTTCTGGAGAAAAGGGTACCAGAACTCTTGGATTACATTTCCTCGGGAGTAGATGGCGATTAAATTGTAATGCAATTAATAGAAGAAAAGGTGCTGGAACTCAGTTCCTGTGAGTTCCACCAGAAAAAAAGCCCTGCTTCTGTGTAGGAAAGAATGTCAGAAGAAAATGGTGCTCAGCAGCAGCAGGGGACGGAACACTTTTGTTGTGATATGTATCACTTCACCAGCTGTAGCACACTGTTTACACATGGAAAGAACAGAATGGCTGTAAACAAGTTTGTTATGTCTTTCTGGGTTCTCGTGTTTTTCGCATGGGAAGCCTAGACCGTGGGAGCATTATGAGCTTGTCACATGGTTTGTATGTTCTGATGACGTGCTAATTTGTTTTTCTGTCTGAAGCCATCTTCGAGAGAGGCAGGACTGCTTTCTCTCTTCTCCTTTGTTCTTCTTGCTGGACTTTGTCACTGCAACAATGTAACGCCTTTGCTGAGGTGGAGTGAAGCTCAACTTACTCCACTGGATGTAATGCTTGCTATGCATTTATACTCTGCACATGGACTGTAACTAGGAAATGTATACTCTGTAGAACTTTACTTGCAAAGTGAATAAACAGGTAGAATTAGACCTGTGGTGTTACAGAGTGTTTCCTGACTCCATGGATTAATCTGCAAACGGGGAAGCTGGAAGCAAGTTGGATTACAGGCAGGCTGGGCTGGCATCTTCACAACACGCTGCAAGCTGCGAAAAGGGGGGAGCTGAGATCTGGAAGATCTGTGTGTGGAATAACAGGCCTCTGCTAGCACACAGACAGGATTTTAAATCTCCCATGCGCACACGCACTCTGCTGCTCACGCACACACGCACCAACACTTTCTCCCTGTCTGATTCCTTGAATCATGAAAATGCCATCCCCTGCCCCGGAACTGCACAAGCCCTTATGTCCATGCCCAGTCTCTGTGATCATCCGAGGGAGCACTTCTGAGGGTGCCACATGCTCCTCATGTTTGCCTCAGGAGCACTTGCAGTAGAGCATTTAGTGTTGCAGCACCCACCCTCTGGAATACTTTACCAATTGACATTAGAGAGGGAGGCCCCACAGCTCTGATGTTCAGACGTCTTCTTACAACTCATCTCTGTGCTTTGTAGCATGTAGCAGAGTGTGCGGTTTTATTGCTGCTTAATTTCGTAGGGGTGGGCGATCCGCCCTCCACCCGACTCGCAGCACGCTTGCTGAGTGCTGCCGCCGCGCGAGCTGCACCAAAAGCGAGCGCCAGCTGAGGTGCTTGCCAGACTTCCGGGTTCCTGGCGCTATGTTGTTTACGTAGAAAATGGTGTTGTAAGGTACGTTAAAACTTAAAAGCGGCCGTGATTTGTGTAACTCGCGCAAATTGTGGCTGTTTTTAATGTGTCTTACACCATTTTCTACCTAAACAATGTAGCGCCGGGAACCCGGAAGTCACTTCCGTGGCTCGGCTCGTGAGAATGTGAGTGGAGCTGGGGAAGCAGGTAGGGCGAGCGGAGCTCAGGGGGGTTGGAGCCCGACAGATTTGCCGGACTTCCACCCCGCAATCGAGCTCTGCACACATCCCTAAATTGTGTTGTTTTTATTGTTATATGTATTGTTATTTTATGCCATTGTATTTTATGTTCACTGCTTTGATGCCTTTGTGTAAAGTGGTATATAAATTGAAATAATAAATAAATGGGGTGGCAAATGTGGGCCAGGGCCATTTTGACTGTCCTCTAGTGAAGACTATATCAGACCTTTCACACCTGAGGCTGAAAGTGAAAACTCCATTGGCTGCATTGTACTTTCAGTTTCTCCTTGGAAATCCGATCTGCATGAGCTGCATTCTTTCTTGACACTCAAAGCAATAGAACACATCGTGTGTGTGTGTGTGTGTGTGTGTGTGTGTGTGTGTGTGTGTTTTGAATGACACTGCAAAATAAGGCAGCATCACAGAGCCAAAATCTCAAACATCCCATTTAAGAAGCGGCTATATTTTTTCTGAGTGTATCCATGGGTATACAGAACAGAAAATACCTTGAGAGATTATCTGCTAAGAATACAGGCAATCAAAAGACCGAGGTTTGAGCCCATTAACTTTTATTATAAGATGAGAGGCGGTACACTTGGAGGAGGTAACAGTCCTCCTAGAACTCATCAATCTGAATTAAGCAGAATGAGTGTAACAGATTTCATGGGTTGGTATATTAACATTTGGAAAAGGACCAACTCCACATCAGCCTGCCTATCAGACACTGTAGGCTCCCCTAACTCAGAGTTGCAGGTCAAGGTTATTCACAGTTTCCAGGAAGATCTCAGGATTATCGGAGATCTGGAGATCCATTCAGGCATTTCCCAAAACAGCTGCATCTTGAATCACCAGCAGACAACCGAGGATGTGGAATTTGGCCCCCACTACAGAGCCTGAACACTTCCCCTGATCACATCCAGCACCTTGCCTCATTCATTCACATCCCATCCTACTCACCAGAACTGTCAGATACAGATCACCGAACCAAGACTTGGAGGTTGATGAAGATGCTAAAACAAATCACAGCAGCTCAAAGTCACAATAGCTCTTTGTACAGTGTTTAATCCAGCCTTCGCCAACCCGGTACCCTCCAGATGTCTTGGACTTCAATTTCCATCAGCCCCAGTCAGCATGGAGTTGTTGTTCAAAACTCCTGGAGGACGCCAGGTTGGGGAAGGCTGGTTTAATCAACACATGACTAAGGGCAAGAGACACCAACCGAATGAAGGAACTGAAAGCTGTGGCAAACTGCACATGCTCAAAAGCACTCTACAGAATCCTGAAATAAGTATTGGAACAGTGGAGATTCCTAAAGCATCAATCCATCCACAGAGCCAAGACAGATTTTTTTAAAATTTCTACATTGGGTAAGAAATTCAAATGAGGAGAATTTTGGAATTGACCCTAGATGTGAGACTCGACACAAGCTCTCTTCCTAAGGCAGGGGAGTTTCTCCAGATCTAGCCCTTTTGGGGTTGCTGGGGGATTCATGGTGTCATGAGTTATCAGATGGCTGTGAATGGGTTTATTCCTTTGGTTTTGTCTTTAGATGTCAACAGAGTCTGGGCTTTGACCAAGGGCTCCCATGTTTCAACAGAGCATCTACTCCTGCTAGAAAATGGGACTGGAACTACCAGGCCCAGAATCCCTGGTGGAAAAATGATGTTAAATGTATCATTTCTGCTGTGAGGTGGGGGGAAGCCTTCTGAGGGCATCTCACTGGCTAAAATGATGTAAATAGCATAACTTTCCTGCTGGCGATTGAGGAGCTGGTAGCCCAATTCTATCACCTGCAGCAAAACATGTCCCACTGGGACTCCGGGATCCCCCACTGTCACTGCTTCCCAGGGTTGCCACTTATACCCAGAAGAAATGCATCACCAAAAAGCGGGCAAAAAAGGTTACAGATTTGCATAACATTTGTATACACTAATTTGTACATATAGATGCAAATTTAGAAATAAAAACTATAACTTAAATAGGAATACAAATCATCTCACCATAGTGGGGAAGACTGTGACCAGTTCACCCATGTACCTGTTCAGTTCGCTGTCAGAGAGCAAGAGTTGGAATTGGAGGAAGGGGGGTGGGAGGTAGAGAGATAGGAAAGTTTGAGAAATTAGTCTGTTAGAAGAGTAGAAGTGCTATATCTATAACAGTGTTCTCCAACCTTGGGTCCCCAGATGTTTTTGGCCTACAACTCCCAGCATGCCCCAGGCAGCTACGCTGGCTGGGGCATACTGGGAGTTGTAGGCCAAAACATCTGGGGACCCAAGGTTGGAGAACACTGATCTAGAATATTATTATTTACCTGCATTTTCCTGAAATCTATATCTGACCCCTGAATCCCTAATGTTCCCTTATGTTTTCCTACCTGTGTTCCCAAAATAAATCTTGTTCTTTTTGTGTGAAAACAGTCTGTTTTCCATTTATAATTATACACAAGGCTTTGGTTAACCCCGCGTGCCTCGCAAAGGGACACACGCTACTGAGGGGTTTGGTGGCAGCATACCAGGAAGGGAAAAACCCACTGTAGGTGGGATAAGATGAGTGAGAAAGAACTGCATCCATTAAGTTTGTCTGGCTGGGTGGCACGAAAGCCCCGGCGGTGGTAGCCAGCCCAGTAGCGGTGTGGCGATAGGCACAGGCTATCGGGGAGGTGCACCTGGGTGGCAGGGCAGATCCTGAGGTGGAACAGGTGTCCTCGTTCACTAGGTGAGGCAGCGACACCCCACCTGGGTATAGGGTGAGGGGTGGTTGTCGCCCTCCCCACCCCTGCTTCAAAGGAATATAAAGCTGACTACTGGAATTTCTCACCTCTGTCTTGGGCAAACTGGTGACTGTATATCAAGAGCATGTTATGAGCATGTTTCTGGTTTGTCCTTCGTGGTTCCAAGGCTAAAAACACTGTCCCTCATGAAACAGCCTCCTTTCTTTATTATTGGTTCCCACCATTTTGGATGGAACACTTTAACCTCATCAAAAGGGCAACTTCCTGTGTGAAAATCCAAACTCAGAAACACTCTGCTCAGCTTCATCCGATTACCTTTTAGGAAACAATGAGAATTATTCATTAATATATGTATATTAATGAATATATATGATTTTCCTTTTACAATGTTTGTGTGTCCCCTTGCTCCACTTTATTTTTAGCACCTGGGAATAAAACCTAAAGAATATGTTAACATTTAAGCAGGGCTTTTTTTCTGGTGGAACTCACCGGAACTGAGTTCAGCACCTTTTCTTCTATTAATTGCATTACAATTTAATCGCCATCTACTCCCGAGGAAATGTAATCCAAGAGTTCCAGTACCCTTTTCTCCAGAAAAAAAGCACTGCATTTAAGCATCTATTTCAGATTTCTAAATCCTCCTCTCTATTATCCTAACATACCATTTTCTTACATATTCCTTATCAAGCCTTTTTGGTGAATAGTTAAATGGAACTTATGAGTTTGTATGGTTTTGTGTGTGTGTGTGTGTGTGTGTGTATAAGCCCATGGGTGGTAGTTCATTAGTGTATAAATATAGTTTAACTTCCTGCATAATTACTAATTCTTTTATTATTTTTTGTAATGCTTTTTGCTTAGTTTGCTTTGGATAATTTTCAAAGTACTATTCCCAATAGAGATCCCCAAGAGACAGAAATTCTGGTTATTAAAGGTGCTTCCCCCCCCCCCCCCTTTTCTTTTGCCATCCCAGAAGCAGCACACTGAGTGGAGACCCTTAGGTTATTTATAACTTGATTTTATCTCAGAAATTTAACTGAAAGAACATGGAGTCAAAATCTAAGAGAAAAATGCCTTAAAACATCGGATATTTTCGAGTGTGCTTAAATAGAGAAATTGATTTTAACAGCTTGACAAGCCCAGTGGAGCCCTCGCTGTGGTTTGGGGTACAAAAGAAGCTACCATGTCTTTATATTTTGTTTTTTTGTTATGTTTTTAAATTCCATTAGGATGTTCATTTCCCCATTCTTTAGGATGACACCCTCTTTTCCTGATACCTTCATTCTTTGTGTTCATAGAGGAGCTGTCACCTAGGGATTTGTCAGGATCCATGTATCTGGCAGTACACTTTCACACTGTCCCCCTTCCCTGCAGATTCTAACACCGAATTAGCAACCAGCAGAGAGAGAGAGAGAGACCGACCGACCGACAGACAAACAGACAGAAAATACCCCCCCCCCCCGAAACAGGTTGCCAGTAGAGGTCTTTCCTAACTACCTGAGATCCTTTCAACTGGAAATGTTGGGGATTTAGCCCAGGACCTTATGCATGCAGGTTGCCAGTAGAGGTCTTTCCTAACTACCTGAGATCCTTTCAACTGGAAATGTTGGGGATTTAGCCCAGGACCTTATGCATGCAAAGCATGTGCTCTACCTCCAAGCTATGGGACTGCCCCCACTGTGCTGCAGATCCTGCTACAAGTCAGCTATGAGAGCTGCCCATCCAGCCCCATCCTTATAGGTTCTCTCTGCTATATACAGTAATACCTTGGATTGCAAGTAATTTGGTCTGAGAGCGTTTTGCAAGACAAGCAAATTTTTAAAATAAATTTTGACTTGATAAACGAGCGAGGTCTTGCAATACAAGGTAGGGATGTAACCGCTCGCCTCGAGCAGGCGTAGCGGGCCAAAATCGGCCCCGCTCACACCCGCCAGAGACTTGCTTTGATATAAGAGTGTTTTGGATTACAAGCACAGTTCCGGAACGAATTATGCTTGCAATCCAAGGTATTATTGTAGTTGGTCAGAGATCACCCTAGGCTCAGCTCTGTGAAATACACGAATACCAAAATGAGCTATGTGGGATCAGATATGAGAACCAGTGTAGATCAGATTTGAGAGCCAGTGTGGTGTAGTGGTTAGACTCGAGAGCTCTCGGTTCATGAGGCTCACTGGGTGACTTTGGGGCAGTCACTGACTCTCAGTTTAATCTTCCTCACAGGGTTGTGGTGAGGATAAAATGGAGAGGAGGAGGAAGGTTATGTAAGCAGCCTTGGGTTCCTTGCAAGAGGAAAAAAGGTGGGATATAAATGTAATAAGAAATAAATATGTACTGGATGGAATCCAAGCCCCATTCAACTGGTGACGAATGATTGTGCCACATTTAGGCGGGATGATTAAGGGTGGCGGGGGCTGGGGGCAATCTTTGGTTCTTTTCTTACTCTTACGATTCTGGAGTGATTGAAAAGAAAAATGGCAAAGAGATTGGTGAGGGAAAGGCCCTGACCACCGAGCATGCCTCCTGAAACCTCATTTTTGTTGTTTTAAGACACTTCTGTATCTTGCTATCTGTATTTTATTTACTGAATTATCCAGACTTATAAATATTTGAGTAACTTTTTGGTCTGGATAAAAATCTTTCCCGGCAGCTCAGTGCAAATACACTTTTTGCTCTGGAGACAATAGCAATCAGATAAATTAATATTGATTTGTAAGAAAATACCTTCTTTTTAAAAGACAACCCTTTTACTAACGGTGGTTTGTTTGCTTTTCCTGTATTTGTGAAGCAAAATTATGAATTTAAAGAACAAGGAAATAGTTTCTCATGGTTTTCCCTGAGAAACTAATTATGGGTAAAGTAATGCAATTGGTGTATTGGTGATGTTTTCTGTTAAACAGCACATCTAGCGAAAATCCTGAAAGGGGGAAATCAGTCAGTTAGACCCTTCATGTTGGTTAGAAATGCAAAGCCTTAAACAAAGGATGGGGAACTTCTAGCCTGCTGGGTCTAATCTGGCCCATGAAGGTTTCCCATTCAGCTCCTGGTGCCTCCTTGGTTTTCCTCTAAGGAATCCACAGATCAGAAGTAGGGATGTTGAAGAGTCCTTGGTCTCGAGTCACGAGTCGAGTCATGAGTCTTTGGACCCGAGTCTCAAGTCCGAGTCCGAGTCCTTGGTCCAAAATGGTGACTCACGAGTCACGAGTCACTCCCAAAGCTGACTCCACAAGTCCCTATTAAAATCAATGGGGGTTTTCCCAACAAAATAAGGCTACTTCAGATGTGTGGCTTAAATAAATTCTAGGCACAAGTGTGCCTTTTTATTTCAGAATTCTGCAACTGATTTTGGCAAGAACAGACCAGGCAGACAAACCCAAAATAGCCAGGCAGGCAGAGGAGGCAGGGAACCCCAAAGCAGGCAGGCAGAGGCCTTTGTCTTGGACAATTCAAACTGTGGAACTGGTTAAGAAGAGACCAGGCAGGCTGCGCTCCTGGTAGTCGTCCATAGTGGCTGAGCAGTGGCGCGCCTCACTTCCATGTGCTCTTCGCCGGCGATCGCACTTCTCTCCACTCCTTCTGGCACAGCCCAGGGATATTGAAGAGTCCTTGGTCGAGTGGGAGTCGAGTCTCGAGTCCCATTAAAAATATTGGGACTCGAGTGGGACTCGAGTCAGAGCGGGGGACTCAGTCCGACTCACAAGTCGAGTCCTGGAGTCCGAGTTCCCATCCCTGGAAGTAACTATGGGGACATGGGAAGGGGAGGGTGTTTGGCCAGCATTGGGAAGAGCTGGTCCTCTTAGCACCAGCTGAATCCGTTTGCAGGCTGTGTCTTCCCCCACTGGAGAGGATGCAGTGTAGACGAACTGGTCCCAACCAAAGTGGCAGCGGGGAACCAGATAAAATCAGTGGTGCTCATACTTCCCCTTTTCCTCTCCTCTGGTGAGGAGATAGGATGTTTTCGTTTCTGATTTAGTTGAAATACATATCAGCGTGTCTGTCGTCCCCACCATAAAACTATGGTTAATGGTTTGTTTAAACAAGCCAGCTCCATAACCCATGGTTTGAAGCTGGTTGTTTCAAGCAAAGCCTAGTTTTGCTAGCAGATACTGGCAGGGATAACCATCTAAATCAGGGGCGCATAACCCATGACCCACAGGCTGCATGAAGCGATTGGCTGCTGCCAGTGGGGCCATGGGGACCCCACCCCAGAAATTGGAGATACGGGTAGGGTTTCCCTTGGTAGTGCTTGCTAGGGAATGCCTGGGGTTTCCCTTGCCAGCCCCTAGTACACTAAACCTTGCTCTTATCCCCAGTCTTTCATCAGGGACAAGAGAAATGTTTCCCTTGTTAGTGCTAGCATTGGCAAGGGAAACACCTGTTTGCAGGTGGTGGTGGTGAGAAGGGTGTGTGTCTGGGGGAGATGAATGTATATGTGAGGCTGAAAAGGCTGTGCACCCCTTCTCTGAATCATCACATAGTTGCAACTAACATCTACAGAGTTGTTTGTCTATTGTATCAACAAGGTAAGAATGAATCGATTATACCTGCCAAAGCTGGGAAATCTGAATGAGACTTAAGGAGCAATCCTATGCATGTTTAGACAGAAGAAAGTCCTACAACTCCCAGCATGCCCCAGCCAGCCATGCTGGCTGGGGCATGCTTGGAGTTGTAGGACTTTCTTCTGTCTAAATGTGGGCATGCTTGGAGTTGTAGGACTTTCTTCTGTCCAAATGTGGGCATGCTGGGAGTTGTAGGACTTTTTTCTGTCTAAACGTGCATAGGATTGTCCCCTTAGGCTGGAATTCTATTCCCACTTACCTGGGAGTAAGCCCCATTGAACCTGATGAGACTGACGTATGAGTAGACATGTTAAGGATTGTGCTGTTAGAAGTATTAGGTCCTCTTCATCCTGACTCTATCCTCTCCACTTAGAGTCAGGACCATCAGCAGATGGGTGGGCACAAATCATCTTTAGAAACGCATAACAACATTTTATAGAAAATCTCTCAAGCTAGTCATCCTTCCATTCTTTTGCAGTCTCTCTTCTGCCCCCATTCATCTACATAGAGGAAAAGGTTTGTAAACCACTTTTGATTTTACCCTCTCCCAATCTGTACATCTTGACTACAGATGTAGCAATAAGAACTGCAATCCAGGATGCTGACATACATGTGTGAGCATTCATGCACTAGGCTTTTTTCTAATTGCATGAGTGACAGAGTCACAGAAAGGGACGATGTCGGAAGAGTTCCATGTATTCTAGTTCTAGTTCCCGTGCATATGTTTCTCTAGATCCCGGCCAAGGTACATGATTCCTTCCTCAATCCCATTTTATGACTATAAAGTTGTTTTATTAACTTAATTTTTCTATTAAGCTATACATTTAACATGTCCAATTTCATCCTAAATTGATTTTGCCAAGACTTCCTAAAACATCAGTTTAAAACTAGCCATACTTTCCTCTAAACTAAACTTCCCTTTGCTTTTGCATGATAGAGATTTTGTATTTTTCTCCAGCAAGTGTTTTGCTGAGTGAGCAAAGGCACTGTCTCTTTAAGTGTTTAACAGTAATTGGTTCATGTCCTGGTCTTCATTGAAAATCCTAGACATTTCATGTAAAATCTTCTTAATGAGGGGATGAATTTTTCATTCACATTAGAAAGCTCACTCTGACAAACAATTTCTAAATAAAACTTTGGCGGTATGACATCCCATATTGGACTTGACAAAGAGGACAGGTGCATTAGAATAAAACTGTATGGCGATCCTTCAAGCTGTCAGCCATGAATATTTTATTTCTTAATGAATCATCTTTGCAAAATGAACTTTCTTGTTGTAGTGTCAGTGCCATTTACAACCAAAAAAAAAAAAAAAAAAGAGGGGGGGGAGAAGAAAAAGAAGACTTGCTCCTTTTAAAAGGTGAACTCCTTAAAGATGCTGATGCTAGCATAAAATGCTTAACCCTAGAAGAGACAGTTAAGAAATGACATATTATTGTGCTCTTCCCGCCTCTCCAAACTGTTTGAAAGTTAATGTCACTACATTTTACAGCTTCATTATCAATAAATTTGATCATTGTTTTTATTAGTGTTGACATGGAAAGTCACAGCACACCTGCCTAATTATTCTGTCAGGGTTTTCCTCAGTAAAGTACAAGAAGTTAATTGAGTGCTTATAGAGTGAGATTGACATTGCTGGAGACAAGGCACTGTACTTAGTCATAAATGTGGTATATATAAAAAAAGTATGAACTGCAACAGTTCAAATTATCCCTTACTTTCCTGACATGAGTGACGGGTATGCCCATTAGTGTTAAGAGGGCCATTTCCCCCTACAGGTTCGTTTTTATACCTTTGGTCGGGAAATTGTCAAGTTTGTGCCAGGTTCAACGGATGGAATGCACAGTTGCTTAGCAAACTGTTCTTTCAAAGCAGCAATTTTGTGTCTTTTCTCAAAATATATTGGATCAGAATGAAACAACTCGTTATAAAGTTTCCCATCATGCTGAAACCGTTTGGCGTGTTTTGACAGTTTTTCATTTTTTAAATGTTGTACTCCTAAGCATTAGGGACTCTAGAATGCTGTCTAGAGTTCATGACTTGGTATTCCAAAATCTTGAAAAGGCCTATATCCACAGGATATTATCCATATGAAGACTCTCTCACATTCACTAGGGCCATCAGTCACCTTGGATAGTCACATCCCTTTCACCCCTTCACCACACAGATAACAGTGTGAACAGAGTAGATGGCCAGAACTTGGGTTTGCACAACTTCCACTTTTTGTGAGGAGAATTACACAAATGGGATCTTTGTGCAACTGGGTATCCAGATGGATCAACCAGTACAACAACAACAACAACAACAACAACAACTCAACAGTAGTTCAGTAGACATAGCAACTAGCAAAATACACTCTGAAAGATGGTGTCTTTTTTTAATTGTCTGCTTTCTAAAAGCAGAGAAGGAGGTGGACAGGTGAATGGCAGTGTTTGATAGTGAAACTGTTAATGTTAATTACAGATAACTAAAATTAAATTGTTATGTTAATTACAGGAAACTAAAATCCACAAATGACTCTAAGCCTAAGTGTAATGTTTCCAGTGTTTCCAGGCCCTTGGTGCTGAATAATCTACCCACAGATAATTATGGCCCAGTTTAAGATAATAGTCACAGCTGGTGGTAAGGGAAAAAGTAATGATCCATGGGGAGTGCTGGTTAGAATGTTGGAGCAAGACAATGATATGTAAACTATGCCGAGGTTCTTGGAGAAAAGGGTGGACTAAAAATGAAATAAAGTAATTACGTATACTTCTTCTTGTTCTTCAGCAGTCATGTAAAGGCTTCCAATAATGTAAATCAAGAGGGTTATAACTCCACCGGCTGCTCAGTATATCTGTATGTGTTTGTTTCAATGTTTCTACGCTACCTTTTAGCTATGTGTACTTTCTGTTCACATATAAAGTGGGTGGGGGTGTGTGGATTGACTTGTCAACACAGAAAGGGGTGTGCAAGGGAGGAAGCGACAACCACCCGCCCCCTTGCCTCACCTTGATGTGTTCTGCTGCTTTAAGTGGTTATCACCACCTCTCCTCACTTCTGTTATCAGAGCTGGCATGGGAGTGTGTGGCACAGGGAAGGAAACTGCTTAAAGTAGTGGAACGCAGCTAGGTAAAATTAGGCTGAGGCAGGTTTTATATCTGTCCCTTGTACCGTTGTTTTTGGTTTTGTTTTGTTTTTTACGTGTAGACCCCCTCCACTTTGTATTGTGAATGGGGTAGGCATATGCACCTCCGCCTTGTCACCTCTCAAAGTGCTCCATGAATGCAAAAATTATTATTTACACAAGTTGTAATTACTGCTGATAGCTGCTTGGTTGTGAATTCTGTGGGTGTTATTGCTATGACCTACCACCCACCCCCAAAATGTCCTTGTATATTGGTATCTTTGAAGGTATAATGACTTCTGCTTTTAGTGACTTTTGTACTGAGTTCCTAATCCAGCCTAGAGGTAAAAACACAATTAAAATGTTAAATGGTGTTGTGGGAGATCCATACATAGTAAATATTGCAGAGGGAAAGCATGTAGGCTTGGCATGATTTCTCTGTGTATGTGTAACAGAGGACTTTATGACTCAATTTGAACACCCCTCTGAAGTAAGCAGTCTGTGTTTTAATTTCTACATATCCTTTGTGCTGTTTCTAGCCTAACAGTCTTATTAATGCTTCTCTCTCTCCCGCCCTCCACCAACCATACAAAGTACTAATCAAATGAACTTATAAAAGATGGTCGTTTATTAAATTATTTTTATAATGAGTTCCTGTTACCAAGAAATACAGTGTTAAAAGGGTGATATCACTAAACTAAATTAGCATAAGGCGTGCTGGACTGATAGAAGTGACTGGATCTTAATCAATAGCAATATGATTACACCTATGCAGCAATTATAAATTATTTAAAACAGTACCCCTAGGTTACTGACTACTTGCCTTTAAATTAAATTCCCTGTCAATAATTGATGCAAAGAATTAATGTGAGAACACCTTCAGTTACTGAAAACTTTTTAAGGTGGCATAAAATATTGAACTGTTGGCTGTCATTAGCAGGTAACTTGTCTCTTTTGTGTAACATCCTTCTTTGCTAAATTGGCCAAGAAGGACCTCCAGAGCATGAAAGATGGCTAATGATTCTTCTGAGGATGTTGACACAGAAACACATCAATTTCAAGTAGGAGAGACATGCCAAAGATCTGATGGATCTGGAGGTTATTGAATCGCTTAAATCCAGTGCTCACAGGTGCATTTTAGGGAGCCACACTCGTTACTTAATTCAAACTGAGGTTCACTCGCTCTAGGATCCATTTTTGCTTCTATAGCTTGGCCTGTGGACATGCAAAAGTATAAGCAGAGTATTTCTGAGCGTGCATCAGTACATTGTGAAGTAACTGGAGCCCTGCCCTTGGGTAGTGAGCCCCCAAAGTCTTGGGGAACTTTAATATTCATGCCAAGGCTGCATTGCTCAGTCAGGACGTCATGGCCACCATATCTACCATGGGCCTGTCTAAGATAATATCTGGTCCAACACATGTGGCAGAACAGACTCTGGATCTGGTCTTCTGCACTGGATTAGGTGGAAATGATCTGTGATTGGGGAGCCTAGTATTGATTCAATTGGCATGGACAAATCATTACTTCATCAGGTTTGACCTTCAGGCTGCCTGTAACCCCTGCAGTGATGGGGGACTGAGATTGATGTTCTGTCCCAGGAGGCTGATGGATCTTATGCTTTTCTGAGGTCTCTATGGAATTTTCCTGCAGATATAGCTGGAGGTCCTGCTGAGGCTCTGGCCTCGGTCTGAAATGAGAGGATGACCTAGGCCATTGATGTGTTTACTCCCAAATGTCCTCAACCCAATTGTAGAGCTGTGTCAGCTCCTTTGTATTCGGAGGAGTTGAAGACATCATCATCGTCATCATCATCATCATCATCATCATCATCATCATCATTTCTAGGCCACCTTTCACGGCAGGAGCCCTCCCAAGAAGGCTTACAAAAATATATATTAATGAACAATACAGCAATAAAACAGCAAAAAAAACAACAACACCACAACCAAACACTACAACACAACTGCAGCTACAAACTAGAACAGAGCAGTAACCCATAACCCGGGGAAAGCCCAAGTAAACAAGTAAGTCTTCAGGGTCTTCCTAAAAGCCTGCAGTGATGGAGCACAAATGGTGGAAAATGCATATCAAATATGATGAAGCACAGATAAGAATCCATTTGTAATCTCATTCTTTGGTTGCGATGGCAACAAAGAAATCTGACTTTGCCACTGTTGCATCTGCTCAGTGTCATCCAACTGAGCTTTTTTGAGTCGTTGAAGGCCTCCTTGGAGTAGGCTCTGGAGTCCCTTGAACACCTACTGTGACCAATAAACTCTTGGTCATGCTGACTTGGATGCCATCGTTCTGACAGAATCAGAGATGGGCAGGGCTACTACGCCATCTAGTCATATTATTATAGATTATTTTCAGCTTGTACAACCAGCTTGAGGATATGGACAACCAGCTTGGAGGACTGAGGACAACATGTCACTTAGATATTTGCCCATCTTGACCTGTGAGATCAGCTAGGGTATTTGGACCTCGTAGGTTGCTGACACCTCCTTAAGGAATGGTGTTGACCCCAGTGCTTCAAAAGGATCTGTGGTGAGGCCAACCTTGAAACCAAATTTAGATCCTATGATTTCTGATCATTACCATCCAGCGTCAAATTTGCCATTCTTGGGCAAGATATTGGAGTGCACGGTGACTTCTCGACTCCAGGCAGTGCTGAATAAGACTAGGAAAGAGAAATTCCAGTATTTGCATCTTTAGTTAGGATGTATTGTTTCAGTATTTCAGACCATGAAAGTGACCTTCATATTCCAGGAAATGTCATTTGTTTCTTCATTGCCACATCCAGCCGTAGGAAGAGTTGTGCAGCAGCAAGCATGTGTCTGTAGCTGCTCAAGGATCCCTGGGCACAAACAGCTTCTGCGGGTACAGTTCGTGACTCTGGAAAGTCCCATCCAGCAACCGGAGGCAATGCGTCACTCAGATGATTGGCCATAGCACCCGCAAGTCTATTAGGGAAGACGCTATTAGGGGGACACTGAATGGGACTCACAGTGGAAGCCTATGCATATTTACTAAGAAGCAAGTTCCCCTATGTTCGATAGGGCTTACTCCCAGGTAAATGAGCATAGGATTTCACAGCCTGAATCTTTTTCTCTTTTTTTTGCCTGTGGGCATAGCATTGCATAATAATATATGGCTTAAAGAAGATATATTTAGATGTAAAGGCCAGTCACACCTATCTAATAGATCAAATAAATCAGTTTCAGAAATCCTTCAGTGCATTTTATGATTCAACTGTTATGGTTAACAAGCTGCCCACTAGTTTCTCAAGCATTATAAAATCCTGTTATAAAACAGCAATAGCTATTTTGGAGCAAAGGGCTTGACTCACTTGAGGTGATTAGTCAGCCATATGTTTGCATTTTGGTTTAAGTAAACTTATTTCAACTGCTGGTTTCCCCACATGTGCACACACGCACATGCGCACACACACGCACTACATTATGCCTACTATCATGTATTCAGACCCAATTCACAAGCCCAAATCAGCAGGTTTAGAATGTGAATTGAATGGACCTGTTCTGAGTTCACACCTGGTAGTGAGGTCATGCAGTTGATTTGCTGGGTGTGCAGATTCTAACTTACTGCACATATACTGTCAACCTCTTTCAAGCAACTTTGTGTTGATCTGAATTTAGCCGTATGCTGGATTCAGCTGTATACAAGAGTGAGTTTCACTGAACTGGTATGATTCCCCAGTCTTGTGTTCTCAACCTGCAAATTTGTTCATGTAAACTGTAAACCTTGATCTGTTGGACCAGGCCTGGCATCAAGGGTAGGCATGGTGGGGCAGCTGCGGAGGGCTCACGAACTCAGCACCTGTGAGTCTATTAGGGAAGGCCCATCTCTGACCATGCCCAACCCCTAAGATGGCAGGTGCAAAGTGGAGCTGAGTGCCATACGTAAGCCCCCTCTGAAGGCTGCCACTGGCTGAGTTGGACTCTTCAATAAAACACAAGGCAAAGACATGCATTCTTTGTGTAATAAAATAAAAGTGGTAGAACATTTTGAGATGTTAGAGCCAACCACAGGGATTTTGGCACAGAACAAAATGGTGTCCGCTGGCCTTTTCCATACATGATTCTGCAACTTCTGGCCTGAGGGCAGGTGCTCATTTTACCCATCCCTCTTGATAATTTTATTCTTCAAGTTACAGGGGAGTCTCCTTCATTTCCAAATCTTTATTGGTGAAGACCACAGGGTCCTTGACTCTCACACACCCCTCTTCTCAGTGAGCCATCAACTTGATTTAGACATAACAACCAGCCATGGTTTGGAGGATTGGAAACAAACAGGTGTGCACCTTAGATTCACACATTCCTTACTCCCCTTCCCTCCTCTTTCCACAAGGGGAGGAAATGAGAAGCTCCCATTTGCATTTTGCTACAAACCACAGTTTCCCATGGAAACAAAACAGGAAACTGTTGATAAAATTCTCCTTGATTTTGATTGGGAGCATAAACATTAACTATAACATATTCTTCTCCTCCCAAGGTCCCATACATTATAATATATCTACCTGTACCATCCTTTTTTACCTTTAAAACATTAAAATCACAATTCTTTGAAATTATAATTGCTACTCCTCTTGATTTAGATTATCCACATGCTATCTCATATATTCTAGACCACCTCAGTTTCAATTCATTCACTCCTTTCCTTGCCTGGTGCGTTTCTTGCAAGAATATAATATCTGCCTTATCCTTCTTAAGAAGTGCTTCTATTCGCCTCCTCTTGGTAACTGTACCTAGCCCCTTAACATTTAAGGTTGAAATTCTTAACTTATGATCCATCTATTAACATCATTTTTTTTCTTTTTTGGTCCCTAAAAGTGAGTATAATAAACAATAACAAGCCCATGAACCCACCCCCACATTCAGCTAAACTATACCCCCTGCTAAGCCAGGGCATCTTGCCCCGCCCTAAACCTACCCACCTATCCAAGGGGGGGGAAGGAACCATCACCCACCCGAACAGCAGCCCCTCATTCCCTCCCGGATAATTTCTTTATAAAACATTTTCCCTTTCTTCTTTCTTCTCGTGCTGGAACAACCTTTTATACTATTCCTCCGCTTGCTCCTTCTTTTTCCAATTGACCCATTGATTCTGGACCCTCACCATCATCGTGAAGCCCCAACTCTCCCAGCAGGCCCATGCCTTGGACACATGATGAGATCTTGTATCTCTTACTGTTCCACAAAAAAGTAAGAAAGACCGGATAACCCCAGTTATATTTTATTCCCTTCCTGATCAAGACTGCTGTGCACGGTTTAACACTTCGCTTCCAATTAATTGTTTGCTGGCAGAGATCATTGTAGATTTGCAAAGTAGCTCCCTTAAAAGCTGCTTGACCTTGCTTTCTAATCGCATTCATAAAGACATCCTTCTTGTATAAATTTGCAAATTTCATTACAACATCTCTGGATGTCATGCCACGCCTTAATACTCCCACTCTATGCACTATCTCAATGTCCATATCGTCCTAGAGATCTGTATCGCCAGAGACAGCTTCGTTCATCCATTCCAAAATACTGCCTCTTAACTTATATCCAGTCTCCCCCATCTCCATGGGGAAGCCTCTGATCCGGATGTTGGAATGGTGTTGCCTGTCTTCTATGTTGATCATCTGTATTTCCATCTCATTAAATTTCATTTCATACTTTTCAAAACTTTTTTCATCCTTTGCCTGGACTTTTTCCACCTTATCAACTCTGACCTGGAGCTCTTGAATTTGAACCTTCATCTGGTCCATCGATTCTTTCATTTGCCTCATATCCTCCTTGTGTTCTTTTCGGAAATTCTCAATTGCTTCTGTATGTTCCTGCTGCCCTGATTCAATAGAGTTTTGAAACTGTAATAAGAGATTCTCCCAATCTGGTGCTGCCCCTTTAAGCTTAACTGGAGATGTTGTCTTTGGCTTGGCACCAGCAGGGAATTTGCCAGCTGAATCCGCCATTTTTCCACCCCTCCCCCTCGCTGTCTCGGAACTTTCACTGCCTCGCAGCTTCTTTTCTGGACCCTGTTGCTCAAATTGATAAGAAAGTTCAGTAGTCTCGTGTCAAGGATCCTAATTAACCTTTTCAAATTGTTATCCGAGGGATGTGCCTGTTCACGTTTCCAAAGAGGGGGAAGGGACTTTTTCTCCTGTCTGGAGCTCATAAACAATAAGGGGCAAGCACAGCAAAGGAAAACTGTTATTTTCATTTCCTTTTTAACTCCACATCTGCATATACCTTCCAGAAAGCAAACAGCAAAGGAATTTTAACTCACAATTTGTCTTTCCTGTGTATTTTGCAGATATTATCAAATCATTCCGGGAGCTCTGTAGAAAGCTACTGTTTCATAGCTGGCGAAGCTCCTCCCCCCCCCCATGTGTTTAAAGAAATGGGTAATTTTCAAAATCAAAGGGTTATTATGGCTGGGGACTTTAACATGGTATTGGATAAAAGAAAAGACAAATCCAATCCGATGAGAGAAGATCAGAGAAATAATTTAACGATTTTGAATAAGTTAATTAGTAAGGAAGGGTTGCTAAATGTTTGGAGAGGGGTTAAGGGGAACGAGGAAAGATATACATTCTACTCAACAGCAACTAAGAACTATTCTAGGATAGATTTTATATTTGTGTCTAAGACCCTGTTTTCAAGGGTCTTGGACACGGAGATAGGAGTAATAAAAGTTACAGACCACTCACTGGTTAATATGGATTGGAAGATACATAAGGATTCTAGAGAAGCAAAAAGATGGAGATTGAATTGTAATATTTTTCGTTTTAAACATTTAACAGAAAAAATAGAGAAGGAATTGAGGGAAATTTGGGAATTTAATCAAACAGAAGAATGTATTGAAGCGATAATATGGGATACAATGAAGAGTGTAATGAGAGGAATAGGATTGAGAGAGGCAATAAATTTGAGGAAACAACAAGAAGTTTTTTATCAAAAGCTAGAGGGGGAGATTAGGGATTTGGAAAAGAAGTATTTAGAGAAGAGGGATAAAAAGATTTTTGCAGAATTACAGGGTAAAAGGAAAGAATTGGAGAATAAAGAATTGGATAGGGTACAAAGGAATTTGATTTATACAAAAAGGAGTATTTTGAGAATAGTAATAAAAATTCTAAAATGTTGGCTAGATTAGCACAATTAAAAAAGGAAAAAAGCTTAGTGGGGTGATTAAAGATAAGAGGGGTAAAGAATATAATTTATTAAAGGATAAACTGAAAATTTTCCATGAATATTATACAGAGTTATATAAGGCAGGAAAATGGTTGGAAGCTGTGAGTAGAAAATATATTTAAAAAAATTTAAAAATAAAAATCCAGGAAGAAGACAGAGAGAAATTGGAGCAACCATTTACGGAAATTGAAATAGAGAATGCTATAAATAAATTGAAACGGGAAAACGCCAGGATTGGATGGTCTGGGGGCGGAATATTATAAAGTTTTTAAAAAAATGTTAATTCCAAAGTTAAAACGGTTGTTTAATGATATTCTACAGGGGGGAGAGATCCCCCCATCGTGGAAACAGTCCTTGACTATTTTAATCCCGAAACCAAGGAAGGATTTAGTAGAACCAGGTTCTTATAGACCAATATCATTAATTAATCAAGATGCTAAATTATTGACAGCAATTTTAGCTAGAAGAATGAATAGTTTTCTAACTAAGTATATAGGGTTAGATCAATGTGGTTTCATTCAAGGAAGACAAATGGCAGATTTAACAAGAAGGGTTCTGAATATAATATATTTAATAAAGAAAAATAATTTGAAAGCTGGGGTTCTTGCACTGGATATTTTTAAAGCCTTTGATTGTGTGGAATGGCCTGCATTAAAGATGTTAATAAAAACTATGGGGTTTGGAGAAAAGTTTATAGGTATTACTAATCAATTATAAACTCATAATGTTACGTCGGTAATTGTAAATGACGGAATAACAGAAACGATAAGCCTAGGCCGGGGAACTAGACAGGGTTGTCCCCTTTCCCCAGTATTATTTGTGTTAGTTATGGAATTGTTAGCGAATGCGATAAGACAGGAGAGGAAATTACAGGGGATAGGGAAAGAGGCTAAATGTAAGATAAACCTTTTTGCAGATGATATATTGTTAACATTAGAAAGGCCTATGGAAAATTGGGATTGGATAAAGAAACATTTAGATGAATTTAGGGAAGTAACGGGGTTAAAAGTTAATTGGGATAAATCGGAGATAATGACATTTAATTATAGTAAACTGGAGGAAAGGGGATTTAAACAAAGGAAAGTTGATATAAAGATAAAAAATATAATTAAATATTTAGGTATTGATATATTAAAAGATATGGATAAAATAGGGGAATGGAATTTTAAAAAATTAAAAGAAGAAGTTAAAAATAAAATAGAGGATTATAAAAAATTTGGGATTATCATGGTTCGGTAGGATAGCTTTGATTAAAATGAAGATTTTACCGAAGTTTAATTTTTTATTTAGAATGATACCATATAAGATATCAGAGAAATAAATTAAAGATTGGCAAGTAATGGTAAATAGCTATTGCAATGGGGGGGGGAATCAAGGATTACTAAGAATAGATGGTATAAAGCTCAAAAAATAGGGGGACTTGGGCTCCCTAATTTAAAATGGTATTATATAGCTAATCAACTTAGATATATTATGGATATTATTGTCAGAAAGGATTTTATGTGGTGGGATATAGAAGCATTTGAATTGGGTAATAGGGTGGAGAAATTTTTATTTACAAAACAAGGACATATTATGACAAAAAGATTAGAAAATCCCTTTTTAAAAAATATGTTAGAAATTTGGGGTAGAAATAAGGAAATATTTTTACCAGGTATATCCCCGCTTACTCCAGTGGTGGTTATGGAGGATTTTCCAGAGAATGTTAGACATTTAGAACAAATTTTTAGAGAGAAAAGGGTGATAAGATTAATGGATTGGCTGGAAAAAATGGAGACAAGACAGCAAATAATTGTCATAGGGTTGGGGCAGGAAGAATTTCGTGGTTAAATTTAATTCAACTAGTATAATGGGGTAAGAAATGGAAGAGGAGACATGAGCATGAAAGAGATTTCACTGCATTTGAGCAGTTGGTTATGTCTAGAGAACTTATAGAAGAAATGCATTAGCTAGGGGTCTTACAAAGATGTTATATAAAATGTTGCAGAAATCAGAAGAGCAAGCAGAAAATCTTAAAATAGTTTGGGATACAGAGTTTGAAGAGGAAATATCAAAGGATGAGTGGAACAAGATTTGGGATAGGCGAATATTGAAAAATATGTCTATAAGAATCAAAGAGAATTTTTATAAGCTAATTTGGAGATGGTATTTGACTCCGGTGAGATTAAATAGAATAGATAACAAATGTTCTCCAATGTGTTGGCGAGGATGTCAGGAGCTGGGTACATATGCTCACATGTGGTGGAGTTGTAAAAATGTAATGGATTTTTGGAAAATGATTTTTGAGGAAATATCAGAAATTGTTGGAGCTGATCTAGAGGTTTGTCCTAAACTAGCTTTGCTATCAATAACGGAAAAGGTGACCGGTCCTCAAAACGTTAAAGAATTAATTATAAATTTGTTAACAGCAGGTAGATTAATGATAGCAAGGAAATGGAAAATTCAGCAAGTTTTCACTATTACCGATTGGTATAAAGAAGTATGGGATATGGCATTGAATGATATGTTGACTTGTAATATCAAATGCAAAAGGGGTCAATTAAAGAAAAATATTTTCAAGGATATTTGGGGTTTATTTTTGGAATATGTGTTAAAAAAGGGGAAAGGGAGTGTACCCTGTCAAGATATGTTGTATTTTTTGAATAATGAACAATTATAGAGTTATTGTATTATTTGGTCCCATGGTAACCATGGTGTATTATTTGGTCCCATGGGAGCACTATATTAGTTATATGTGTGTTATTTTCTTTGTATTGTTCAAAAAATTTTAAATAAAATATTGAAAAACAAAACAAAACATGAAACTGTAGTTTGTTGCAAACCCTGATCAGAAGTTTCTCATCTCCTGCAGTTGAGTGCAAAGGGAGTGCAAAGTATGTAGAGGATTGTCTGAATGCAGCCATTGACTCTTCGTCCTGAGTGTCTGCAGCTGCTGATGTGCCCATATGTCATTCCTGTCCATAAGCCCAGTGGACTTTGAAAAGCATTCAGTGAACTGGAACCTTTCTCCATTTCCTGCATTCAATCCCATAGTATGTAGAAAGTAAGAAACTTAACAAATGGTCTTCTGCCAGTGATCCATTAGTGCCATCTTGATCACAATTGACTACATGTGAGCATAACACTCATAGTGATTCATTTTATGGATATTAAGTAACTTATGAAAAATGCTTCATAGAAGATAATTGTTCTAATCTGCTGCTTCTTATTTATTTTTTTTAACTTTAATTCATTTTATAATTCCTACCTTTAGCTTATATAACCAGATCGTGTAGTTTAACTGTCACAAATGAGATTAAACTGTGAGGCCTTTTTCTTTCTTTCTTTCTTTTTTTAAGTTAGAGCTAGAAATAATAATATAGTTGAAGAAAATAGAAACGATGGAAAATCGAGAATAAAAACTACACAAATCCCCCACTCCTCCTTATCCATTCTTCTTAAAGGAAAGATGAGCACAAAGTAAATGAAACTGGTGAACCAAAACACCAAAGAATGCTCATGGATGCTAAAGCAAGTAGCAAATAAGGTTCTATGAGGACTGTTTTCATTCATATTAGACAGGGTGAAGAAAGTATAGCCATAGCAGTGCTATTAACTGGAATGATGTGTTTTTGAAGACATCTGTTCATAATTCATAGCTCATAGTTGTATGTGTCATTAAGAACCACTGTTGATCTTCAACACTACCTGAATATTTTCCTCCCCCCCCCTGCACTCCACGCACCCCCCCCACACACACACACATATGCAGTAGACTGGTTAATATGTGTACAGGTCAGTCTTATGGGTCATGACTGCACAGCCAACGTGTGTGGTACTTTATCCTTGCGTTGATCCTGTAGTGTAGGACTGATGAGAAGCCATTTTCATGAACAGAAACTACCTTAATGTGGAGGAAATGAAATCGGAAAAGAAGTGTGTGTGTGTGTGTGTGTGTGTATTTAACGATCTATCAAAAGCATGCACATTAAAGTTGTTTGTGCTGTATAGGAATATACTTTTTAGAAACCTGCATTTCGCACCATATATGTTGATGAGGAGTTGATGACTAAATGTCTCCTGTAATTTAATTCTCAGAACGGACATGATTAATGGGGCTTGTTTCCATTTTGTCATCTCATAGGCAATCTCACACACAGCACACTCCGTTCTGAAATGTGGGTTTGTGACCAAAATGAAAGTCCCATCAACAGCAGAATCCCGTAACCATCAGCGGCTAACCAGATTCTTCCCATAACTCAGGGGCTGATGTTCATTTACGAGAAGACATGGAAGTATATCTACGTGTACATGAGAAAATGTATAGGTCTCATGCCAGCCTCACTATCTTTAACATAAAAGGGGGGTGGCATTCTGGCTAAAGTATTGCATTTACTATCACACCTATTAGCCTTCAATTGACGTGCAAATTGTGCAGTAATCAATGGTCTGATCTGATGAACCATAATCAGTAAACGGCATGGGCATACTGCTTCTTCTAAGACCCAAGTAGAACCCAGCGGTAAAACTGGGGTTAGTTAAATGAAGTTGAAAGAAGGAGTCCTTGCAGTCACTATAGCAGGGGTGGGCAACATGCAACCCAGAGGCCACATGTGGCCTCCCCCCTGCCCCAGTGTAGTCCCCCTGATTTGGAAAAAAAAATTAAACAAAAAGGCACTCCGTGGCAGCTATGGAACGTGAAGACCGACAAATTTAGCTTGCGAACTACTGAGCACTATGGAGCAGCTTGCCGCTGAATTTTGGCGGCAAACTGGCAATTTTTAAAGTTTTATTTTTATTTTTCCCCCTCCCAGTACAGCTCACATGGGGTTTTTGGGGGGGAAATGGCCCCTGGTCCTTCCGCAGTTGCCCACCCCTGCACTATAGGGCTATTTCTGGCATGTATAATGTTACTAGAAACTGTTTATATTTGGGTCTGAGAAGAAACAGTTCATTATAGAGAAGCGAAAAGCTGAGTCTCTTGTACAAAACAGCAGCTTTTGCATCTCGCCCAAAGCCCAGCATTGTCAGCACTGTTGAGCACTTGTCAAGACTCTCATCCCTGCAGGGAGCCCACTGCTTACCCCTAGGTTCTCCTGGTCCTACTGCTACTTGTCTTTGCTTCATCCCATGAAGCTGACTGGTGGGAGATTCAGGACAGGTAAAAGGAAGTACTTCTTCACTCAGTGCATAGTTAAACTACAGAATCTGCTACCACAAGATGTAGTGATGGTCACCAATTTGGATGGCTTTAAAAGGGGATTAGACAAATCCATGGATAATAAAGCTATCAGTGGCTACTACTCATGATGGTGATATGTGACCTCCAGTATCAGAGGCAGTATGCCTATGTACACCAGCTGCTGGGGAAAAGGATCAAGAGGATGCTATTGCCAGTGTACTGGAAGAAGCAAAGACTACTAGCGTTGAAAAAATTATCCTTCAATGCCAACTTCAATGGACCGGTCATGTTGTTCGAATGTCTGACTGCCGTCTCCCAAAGCAGTTACTTTATTCCCAACTCAAGGATGGAAAGTGGAATATCAGTGGTCAGTATAAGAGGTTTAAAGGTGTTCTTAAGGCTAATCTAAAAAAATGCAATATAAACATCGAAAACTGGGAAGCTCTGGCCCATGAACGATCTAAATGGAGGTTGGCCTTTCACAAAGGTTCTATGGACATTGAAGAAGCCCGAGTGCAAGGTGAAAGGGAGAAACGTGCTAAGCGAAAAGCACGTCAAATGAATCCTTTACAGGACCATCTTCCATCTGGTAACCTGTGTCCTCACTGTGGGAAGCTGTGTGGATCTAGAATTGGCCACCACAGTCACTTATGGACTCATCGCTAGAGTCTACACACTTGTTTAGAATTTCCTCTTTTTATTTTTTTTATTTTTTGTAATTTTATCCTGGAAGGCAATCTTACTCAGTTACGAGTGATCGCCTACTACATCTACTAAATGTCCTACTTGTGGGTTTCCTGTGGGCAGCTGCTTGGCCACTGTGTGAACAGAATGCTGAACTAGATTGACCCTTGGTCTGATCCAGCATAGCTCTTCTGATGTTCTTGTTTAATGCTTTGTCATAACAATGCCCAACCCCAATAACTAGACCACCTGTTTCCATGCCAGTTCAAAACAACAGATTGAATGTGTCCCATCATGTTGCAAGGGCAGTTATTATTTTGGATAGAACCATAGGAGCCCTAAGGTCCCAAGCTTGTGTGATGCAGAACCAACTTCAAGATTAGCATTTCAGAACTATAAATTTAGGCATTCTCAATATGGGCATAAGTTTAGACATTCTCAATATAAGTTTAGGCATTCTCAACCATGGAGACCAGCTGAACAAACTTGGCTCCTGAGCCTGGTGTGCAATAGGGTGGTCAGTACACTAACAGAAATCCCAGACTATCCTGTGCCTCTAATACCACAAACATACATTCAGAATTGTCTACGTCAGCTTTCCCCAACCTAGCACACTCCATAGGAGTTGGACTGCAACACCCATCAGTCCCAGCCTGACCATGCTGGCTGAGGCTGATGGCATTTATAGTCCAACACATCTGAGGTGGATGGGATTTGTAGTCCAGCGCAACCTATAGTCCCGGTTGGGGAAGTCTGCTTGACACTGACTGGCGGTGGCTCTCCGGGGTTTTGAACAGGAGTCTTTCTCAGCCCTACCTGGAGATGGTGGGGATTGAACCATATGTTTGTCCACTGAGCTACAACCTTTGCCTAGTCGAGAGGTACAGCCAGGTTCCTCTGCCTTCCTCCCCTGCCTGGACAGGGTATGCCCAGGAGGTTAAACAACTTTGCTGTGAGGACAAAATAGGAAGACACACAGCATCTCTGTTACCCTCAGCTCCTTGGAAGAAGGATGGGATCTCTATTGGAGCACTTGACTTGTTTCCACACCACCTTTGGTATTGCTAACCTAGATGGTGGGAGAAGGCATTAATTGCTGAGAAAATGGCCATCAATTGCATTTTCTGCACCGATACTTATTTCCAAATGAGCTTTCTCTCCCCGCGCCCCCCCCGCACTGCCCCTTTTTATCTTTGGGATTCTGAATCTCCGGTTTTAAAGCTTTTATCTGTTCTTTCCCCAAGGAGTTATTTTAGAATAACAAACCAATATTAAGAATAAAATCGTTTTATGTTTGTCCTGTAACTTGCAACAGAAAACTAGTGCATGGTCTGTTTTATCCCACTGGCTTTCTAAGGTTCAGGTATTAACATAAATACAGCCCATTAACACTTGTTCCTCTCTGTCAGGACATAAATTAAGTCTGCAGGTGTTCCATGAAGCTTTACCCTTGGTACTAATTAAGCCTTGATAATTAGGTTTGTTAAATTCAGGCCTTTAAGCTTATATTCCCTCTTTGGGTTGCCAAAATGGAGATTTGCAATATACATGGCCCGTTTCTGCTGGATTCCCCTCCTCCCACTCCTATTTTAAAATAAAACTGTAATCAGAAACTCTTTCATGCTTACATGGCAGGAAGTACAGTATCAATCTGAAATTATTTTACATGTTAAAGTTTATTTATCTCAGGGTTCTTTTACATTATTATTATTTTTTAAAAAAAAATTAATGACACCCTCCTTCCCCAACAAAGAAGTAGCTTGTTTAATGGTAAATTCTGTATACATTTGATATGAGTACATTTGTGTTTTAGTGAGGAGGGTCTTGCTTTAAAGAGAACAGTGCAATATTATGTCAGCACACATGATGACCGGGCGAAGGTAGCCTTGATGCAAAAGGGGAAATACCTTCTCTACTGTTCTCCAACTCCATTGGGAGAGGATGATGTGTGTGCATTCTAGCACACCAGAGTTTTTAGCAAAGTAGAGGACTCAGAAAGGAGTTATATTTACTTTTCAAGTTTCACTACTAGCAATCAATAAGGGCTTCTCCAGACTTGCCCTGAGTCTGACCCTGTCCAAAAACTGCACATCTCAGCTTTAAGAACAAGAACACAAGAGCCCTGCTGGATAGACTGAACACCTATCTTGTTTCTGTTTCCCACCATGTGGCCAACCAGATGAATCCTGGAAGCCAATAAGCAAATTATGACACAAGCAACTATGTGGGCCTAGAGCTGGCTTTTTGGATCATAGCAGTCATTGGGCAGTTGCATTGCTCATATTCAGTGATGCCATGGGCACACCATGTAATAGTGCCCCTGACACATTCTTGGCAGCATTCCAAGGCTCCATCATGTTACCTACTGCAATTTCCCAACATTCAGATCACCCTGATCATTGGCCATGCTGGCAGGGGCTGATGGGAGTTGCAGAAAACATCTGGAGGACACCAGGTTGGAAAAGGCTGCAGTAAGTGCTCTTGACACTCACATTCTCAATGGCATTCCAAGGCCCCTTCATATTACCTATTGCAATTTCCCATCGTTTGGATCACAATATATTGTTACTGGAGTCTTGTTCCCAATCAGGTAGGTCCATTGTAATTGGGGGGCTCTTTTGCAGGTTTCATCTTCATTTTCATTTCATTTTATTTATTTCATTTCCATACTGCCCAATAGCCAAAGCTCTCTAGGCAGTTCACAAAAATTACATGAAACTTCCCTTTACCTGCCCCAGTCCATTTTTTTCCATTGCACAAGTGAGTGTGTGTGTGTGTGTGTGTGTATGTACAGGGGAGGTACTGAGAACTTAAATAATTTACTTAATTATATATATAATCCAATAGGAAGTTTCCTTCGGGCATTTCTCATTACTCCTAACACATGCTCAAACATCACATAGCCTAATCAGAATGGATTTCCTTGCTATTTAATCTTTTATTTATTCCATAAATATAGTACCCATCAAATCACATGTTTGATAAATGTCATTTTTCATCTAGAATAAATTAAACCATAGAAATGACTCTATTAGAAGCACTTATTTGTAGCAGTCATGCTATCTTAATACTAATAGCTTTTCATCTTTTCTCCATCTCCATCTCCATCTCCATCTTCCCCTCTTCTTCTTCTTCTTCTTCTTCTTCTTCTTCTTCTTCTTCTTCTTCTTCTTCTTCTTCTTCTTCTTCTTCTTCTTCTTCTTCATTTGTGGGATAGTAAATGAAAAATCACAATTTTAATCACTGGAAGTTAACTGCAAAAATAAAGGGGGAAATTAAAAAGTCACTGGGGACTTAACAGCCATTCTAGTTTTTCATCATTTATTTTATTAAGTATCTCATTGCCCAGGAAGCTAAAGTTAATCATTTGGGGTTCTGTTTTGAAGAAACAGTATAGTTTTATTCCATTGAAAGATAAAACATACAGCATACAATTTAACATTTGGAAGTTATGTGCATAGAATCGAGCCATAACCTCCAAGCCAGTTAGGGGCACCAAGAATGCAGAATTTGGTATATGCATCTCCAACTAGACTGGCCACTTGTGCATTGACAAAAAAAAGGGGGGGAAATGCATCACCCAGAAAAGAGGACACCGATCTTCATCTGCTAATTTATCTGTATAGATGCAAATTTAGAAATAATCATGATAATTTACATAATACATCTCACCATAGTGGGGAAGCCTGTGACCAGATGACCTGTGTGCCTGCTCAGTCTTCTGTCCAGGTGCTAACTGCGGATGGTCAACTTCAAGGTCCCTGTTCTCCTTTCTTATAGGTCTTTCTTTTAAAAGTAGATTTGGACCAGACAGACCTTCAATTATGGGACACCATCCAGTAGAGGACTGTCCTCTATAAAGTAGGACACATGTCCACCCTTGTTGGCATAGGAGAACCCATGGGCCCAAACGGTTGCTGTGCACACAGTTCCCCTCTCCAATCCAGCTGCTGAGGATGTGTAGCTTTAATAAAATAAAATAAAATCCTACTAATCAACAGTTTGAGAGGGAGAGTAGGGCAGTGGATCCAACACCTGAAAGGAAAAAAAGATCTATGGTGCGGGAGAGGGACTTTAACATTTTCCAAATGACCCCACCCCAGCTGCTATTTGGGATGGACATATTTGTTCCAGGACGAAAAGCACTTATGAGCCGGCGGAAGGGGATCTTCATCAGGAAAATGGCAGCAGAGGGGTTAACCCCTTCCCTCCGTGCATCACAGTCTCGATCAGGACCCCCCCTCCCCTTCATGGCTGCTATTTCTTTGTGGGGTGGAGGGGAACAAGTTCAATAAGCTGGAAATGCATTCCCAGATTTCTCATCAGGTCCAGTGAATGGAGGAGTAATATTAAATGACCGATGCCACTTCTGATCTGTCAGTTTCATTATAAACTGTGGGGCAGGCAACACAAACAAATACAATGAAAGGACTAAGAACTGATCAGGTTGGGTTCCTCTGTAAGCAGACAGTCTATTGCAAAAATTCAGGTTTTCATAGAATCATAGAAAAGTAGAGTTGGAAGGGGCCTACAAGGCCATCGAGTCCAACCCCCCGCTCAATGCAGGAATCCAGGTCAAAGCATCCCCAACAGATGGCTGTCCAGTCGCACCTTGAATGCCTCCAGAGTGGGAGAGCCCACCACCTCCCTAGGTAGTTGGTTCCATTGTCTTATTGCTCTGACGGTCAGGAAATTTTTCCTGATGTTTAGGTGGAATCTGGGTTCCTGTAACTTGAGCCCATTATTCTTTGTCCTGCAAACTGGGATGATCGAGAAGAGAAGGTTTTATCTGGCAGAAAGTAATGTTCAGAGCAAGTGCCTTGCCAGCCACCATTAGGCAGTTGACTCATTCATTTTAGCTGGCAAGGAGTAAAGAGTTTCCAGGAAATCAGCATTTAAAATGGAGGGGCAAACAGCATTTTGAACTCTCAGCTCAATTGGGAATAAGCCCCATTGGCTGTAGTCAGTGGGGTTTACTCCCCAAAGTCTCTAATACACAATTATACACCCACTTCTTAGGGTGAATGAGTTCAGTGTGGCATAATTCTGAGTACGCATGCCTAGGAGACAATTTACGGAATCCAAGATGGAAGGTGTATTTGGGGGGGGGTCACAAACAGGACCACAAATTTCAAGTAGAAATATTTAAGCTACTTTATCTCAGCCTATTCTTATTGTTCTGAAACTGGGTCAGCTGATAGCACTTGCCAGGTAGATACTCCATGACAAATATTGGGCACTTGGAAGAAAATGGAATAGAATGTCCAGGCTTTGTAATAGTGGTCCACTGTTTGATCCCTTCCACATTTACTGTACAGGCACTCCAGATGCTCCTTTAGTTGCATAATACAGCTGAATATCATTAAGAGCAAGTTCTTGATGGCACCACTGTCTGCTCAGCCATGCAAGATCCATGGGCTCATTGCTGGTTTCATGGGCTTTCCCCCTATCACTGCTTTCCACAACCCCCACAAGTTGCTTTCTATAGTTGCCTGATATCTGTTACCATCAGTGCATGGTAGATCGAACCTAAGGAACATGGCATTCCGTAACTAGCAGTTTCAGGAAGGCTTATTAATGAACCAGCGAATCACTGCTGATTAATTACCTCAAGGACAAAGGGATGGCAACTTCTCCCCCTCTTCTGTACCACGAAGCTGTAAAGACTTGCAGCGGCATGTGGGAAGAGAAGCTGCAAGGGTTGAAAGGTGGATGGGAAGCCAAGGGTTAAGGCATTTCAAAATGTCAGGCAGCTTGTTATATTGCAGTACATCATTCTATCCCTTGGGATGACTGCTGAGTCCTAGGCCGAATCTGCAGAGAGAGAGAGAGAGAGAGAGAGAGAGAGAGAGAGCAGAGAATTTGGCACAAGCTTCCAATTCCCCCCCTCCCTTTACCTCTCTTGGGCCACAACCCATATGCCATGGTTAAGCCATCAGGCACTGGTCCATCGAGACTTTAGGACAAAAGCAGACAGAGTTTCCGTCATAGTAAAAACTGCTCTTTTTCTTAATAGAAATATATTTCCCCCACCAACGGCATTTCTGGAAGGATAACAGCTTTTTCTTTCCCACTTGAAAACCGTTTGATTTAGCACACACACACCCCTACCCAGCACCACTTTCAACTGATATTTAACCTACTAATAAAAAGCATGAGCCATGTCATACAGTATCATATAGAAAACTCATTTTGGTTTGAATAGAAGTTTCATGAAGTTGCATGTAAATTATAGTATATGTATGCGTTTGCAGCAGAATTGTTTGAAACAACAAACTAACACACACGCAACACACACACACACACACTATATATATATATATATATATATATATATGTATATGTATATGTATTCTTGCAATGTAGCATACTTTCTGAAAGGCAATTCATAGATGTGGAAAAGAACACATGGCTGGGGCATGCTGGGAGTTGTAGGCCAAAAACATCTGGGGACCCAAGGTTGGAGAACACTGAAATAAGTAGATATGCTCAGATTTATACTGAACCTGGGCTTGCTGTAACATAGTCTTTGGAATAATGAAGTCTGCTTCTGGGTATGTAGTAGGTCACTGTAGTGTTTGTGATAGGCCCATTCCTTGAGCCACGCCAGGATTTCTGAATAACCTGAATTAAGTACAGATAATCCACCCCATGATTTAAATTAGACTGGCAAGGCAAGTGCCAGCCTGCCTGTGGCTGCCTGCAAAACAAGGAACACTAAAATAAACTACTCATCTCCTAAGTTTTGTGTGGAACCAGATTCTTACTTCCAAGGGTCCCAGGACCCTGGACACAACTGTCACTTTTCCCATGCCAAGGAGTAACTACAGCTATCTCACACGCAACATTAGTGGAGAGAAGTCTTCCAGGCTACGCAGAAAATATTGTGTACCAGTGATTCTGGCCTTGTGATATTTTACTTCTTCCCTTGAAAATCTCGAGAAGAAGTCTAACATTCTGAAACATGAGGTCAAACCCTAACTACCAGCAATTCTGAGATGTTGTGTGGTCAGGAATCCATCCAGGTTTGGGGGGAGGGGGTTGTTTTATTTATTTTCTTCTAATACTTGTATACTGCTTGGTATAACAAAATCTCTTAAGCGGCTTACATGCGAAGATATTAAAAATTACTATCAAAATATTCAATAAACAGAGGTACAACCAAAAATAAATAATAGAAACCGTTAAAACAATTAAAGCAACAGCAAAAAACAAATCAAATGGAGCAGCATCATGATACTGATTACAAGCCAAGGAAAGCTGACGTAAACAGGAACTTTTTTTTTTCAGGAGGCGTTTAAAAAGTACCACATTCTCTGCCTCCCAAACTGCAACAGGGGAGAGTGTTCTGGAGGGTGGGTGCCAGCGCTGAGGAGGCCCGCTTTCTAGATGTCACATAAGAATGTGTGACACTGGATAACTCGTTCCATTTGGGCTTAACCGACTTTCGACACATTTTCAATCCCTGGGAAAATTTTGGAGCAGATTATTAAAAAAGTCAGTTTGCAAGCACATTGAAAACAATGCAGTGATTACTAGAAGCCAGCATGAATTTGTCAAGAACAAATCCTGCCAGACTAATCTAATCTAATTTTTTGATCGGGTAACCTCCCTTGTGGACTGTGGGAATGCTGTGGACATCATATATCTGGGCTTCAGCAAAGCTTTCAACAAAGTGCCTCATGATATCCTGATTAGCAAGATAGCTAAAAGTGGGCTAGATGGAACAACTATCAGGTGGATCCACAAGTGGCTACAGAATCGGACTCATAGAGTGGCCCAGTGCTCTTCAACATTTTTATTAATGACTTAAATGAGGAGGTACAGGGAATGCTTATCAAATTTGCAGATGACACAAAGTTGGGTGGAACAGCTAATACTCTGGAAGACAGAAACAAAATTCAATGTGACCTCGATAGGCTGGAGCGCTGGGCCGAAAACAACAGAATGAAATTTAATAGGGATAAATGCCAAGTGCTGCACCTAGGGAAAGGAAACCAAATGCAGAGTTACAGAATGGGGGACACTTGGCTCAACAATACTACGAGTGAGAAAGATCTTGGAATTGTGGTGGATCACAAACTGAGTATGAGCCAGCAATGCGATGTGGCTGCAAAGAAGGCAAATGGTATTTTGGGCTGCATTAATAGAAGTATAGCCTCCAAATCACGTGAAGTGATAATTCCCCTTTACTCAGCACTGGTTAGGCCCCATCTTGAGTACTGTGTCCAGTTCTGGGCACCACACTTTAAGAAGGACGTAGACAAACTGGAGAGGGTTCAGAGGCGGGCAACAAGGATGATAAAGGGACTGGAAACAAGGCCCTATGAGGAGAGACTGAAAGAACTGGGCATGTTTAGCCTTCAGAAGAGGAGACTGAGGGGAGATATGATCGCACTCTTCCAGTACTTGAAGGGATGTCACACAGAGGAGGGCCAGGATCTCTTCTCGATCATCCCAGTTTGCAGGACATGGAATAATGGGCTCAAGTTACGGGAACTTAGATTCCACCTAAACTTCAGGAAAAATTTCCTGACTGTCAGAGCAATAAGACAATGGAACCAACTACCTAGCGAGGTGGTGGGCTCTCCCACTCTGGAGGCATTCAAGGTGCAGCTGGACAGACATCTGTCAGGGATGCTTTGACCTGGATTCCTGCGTTGAGCAGGGGGTTGGACTTGATGGCCTTGTAGGCCCCTTCCAACTCTACTTTTCTATGATTCTATGATTCTTATCTGATGGCCAAAAACGGATGGAATGGGGCAGGGGTTCAGCTTATGTGAAATTGCTTGAAATACTTGCACAAATTTGGAGCCGAGAACTATGTATCTCTAGCACAATTTGCTAACCCGCTAGATTTGAATTGTTGTTGTTCTTATTGTAGCATTTAACATGAGACGCATAGAAGCCACCTCCTCTCACACTCCACCTTGCCCACCTTGAATTTTCTGACACTTAATTTCAGATTTGTGCAAAATGTGGGCCTCCACTCCACGATTCACGCAAATTTGCACACATTGTGGAGTGGAGGCCCAAATTTCGCGCAAATTTCCCTGGACTTTTTTTTTTTTTAAGAAAAATGCAAATCAGGGCCCGTTTTAAAAGCAGAAGTCTGCATTCTGGCTCAACTCATGTCAGCTTGAGTTGATGCCAGCACAGGGTGAATGGAATGGAACCCACAGCACCAAGTCGAGAAATGGTGCTCGGCCATGAAACTCAGTGGGTGACTTTGGGCCAGTCGCTGACTCTCAGCCTCACCTACCTCACAGGGTTGTTGTGAGGATAACATGGAGAGGAGGAGGAGGAGGACTATGTAAGCTGCCTTGGGGTCCTTGCAGGGAAAAAGGCGGGGTATAAGTATAATAAATAAATAAATAAAAATCCATCAGATTTTCACCACCACCCCCATTTAGAGATCCTCACACATCTCTAAATTGTCATGTGGCAACATTCCGTTGGTTGTGGCATAGTGGTGCCCTCTAGTGGGCCCTCTCATACATATCTCACACACCACACCACCACCACCCACATGCACCCTTGTGTGCTTGCCTGACAGTGGCCTAAGACAACAGCAATGGTGCTCCCATAAGTATTGTGGTGGCTATATGCTATCTTTTGCATTACCTACAAAGTGCCCTCCGTGTGGCTTTTTTCCAAGTCATGGTTGGGAATCAAAATTGGGACTCTCAATGGGATGCTGTGGGGCATTTTAAGAAATTTAAGTTGCTGCCACACTTATCCGAGCACCTAAAAAAGTGGATCCCACAGCTGGAATCAGTGGTCAATTGTCCTGGGCCCCATTTGCTACCCAAGGATGCTGGATATTGCTCTGTGTTATGGAAACCCCAGTGCTCTCTGAGCATGCAAAAACCAGGCCAGATTGCTGTCTAAATGCTAAATCTTTTCTTTTTCTTCTATTCTCTATATTTCCAAAGCCACACATTCTATAAATCTTGCATTTCTTTGTCAGCTTGGTGGTACACATTCATAAAATGATGTCGTTTATATTATAAAACGACCCATTTATAATTCTTGTTCATCTCGTATACATGTACGCACGATGCCATTAGAAATGCAGCACAGCCTGCTGTATAGTATTGAATGGAGATCAAGCACTTCTGTTTACCTGTGAAATTGCCTATTAAAATTACAATAAAACCATAAAAATGACTTTTATGTCGCTCCTCTGAGAAGAAGTTTCAATTTACTGGTTCATGTGAAAATATCTTGTACTTAATTGTAAAATATTTTTGGGTAGATTTACTCTGATATTACTTGATGTGTTGAATTCATTGAAAAACTGTTAGAGGAGAATGTTAAAGCAACACAATCTATTTATAATCTTTATGTTTATTTAAAGGCGGAGACTAGAAACAGATCTTTTAATCTGTGACTTTTCTATGCAATCCCTTGTCATTTTTTGTGGATATACAATTTACCGGTATTTTGTTGTTGTTTTTCCACCTACCTCGTCTTTTTGAGTGGATGTGTGAAACCATACCGTATCGAAGGGTTACCTTTTGGAGTAGCTGTAATAGAAGCATGTAACGCTATTCACAGGAGAGGTATCTCAGATTCCATTAACAATGGAAGGAGATCAGAATTGTTCATTCACAAGGATATCAGAATTGGTGTTTCAGAAGGAAAATAATAAAAATAATTTTAAAAGTCTGGGAATGTTCCTGGACAACGCTGTGGAAGCACAGGTGGTGGTGGTGTCTAGAAGTGCTTTTTATCAACTTAGGCTGATACGCCAGCTGCGACCCTATCTTGGGATGACAGATCTTGCCTCAGTTACTCATGGCCTGATCACAGTCAGACCAGACTACTATAATGTGTTCTATACGCCAGTGTGGCGTAGTGGTGAGAGTGTTGGACTGGGACTCAGGAGATCCGGGTTCTAGTCCCCGCTCGGCCATGAAACTCACTGGGTGACTTTGGTCCAGTCACTGCCTCTCAGCCTAACCTACCTCACAGGGTTGTTGTGAGGATAAAATGGAGAGGAGGAGGAGGAGGAGGAGGAGGAGGAGGATTATATAAGCTGCCTTGAGTTCCTTGCAGGAAAAAAGGCAGGGTATAAATGTAATAAATAAAATAAATATATGGAGCTGCCTTTGAAGACAGTTCAAAAGCTTCAGCTAGGGCAAAATGCAGTTAATCAGGTGCTTATGGGTACTAGACATTTGGAGTATGTAACTCCAAGACTGAAGCAGTTGCAGTGACTGACTATTTGCTTCTGAGCCCAATTCAAAGTGCTGCCTCTGACCTTTAAAGCCCTAAATGGTTTTGGTCCAGGTTACTTGATGGACTGTTTGTACCCATGCAAGCCTACCTGGGCCTTGAGATCAGCCACAGATGCCCTGCATGCAATCCCACCACTAGGTACAATCAGGTTGGCGTGTATGCGAGACAAGGTCTTTTTGGTGCCCCCCCCCAGTTTATGGAACTTTCTCCCTCCATTTTCCTTCAGTCAGATCCCAAATACATTTTTGTTTCAATCCACCTTTGATGTGGGATTATTTTAAATGTAAAATCCAATAATTTGGATTGCTAGCTAGGCTGACATTTGATGTATCTTATGCTGCTTTTAAAGCTATTTTTAATAATGCTTTTTAAGAGCTATAGATTATTTTTAAATTGTTTTTTGTTTTGATCATTGGAAGTTGTTTTTCATTAGTGTATGTGTATAATACGCTGCTTTGAGAATGACATAAAGAACTCTTAAATAAAATAAATATCTATTTCTCCAAGTCAGGGGTGATCAAACTTCTGTATTGTCTGGGGCCACACTCTTCTTTAGATTCTACACTGTAGGCTGGGATAATCTTATCTCCCTCATGAACAGACCTTCTGTGAAGCTGCCATCACCTACCAGTAAGGTCTTCAGTGGTATGGAACTCATCATTCAATGCAAGGTCATTCATAGGGGTGTTGCAGATCTTGTGCGATCGGCAGTAATCCTTTCTCTTCCAAGGATGCATATGAGGTAGCAGTGCCATAAAGGTATCTGAGATACACATACAACCTACATTGCTTCTTTGCCAACAAGTGAAGGTGAGCAGTGCCACACAATGCAATTCAAATTTAGTATGGACACTCAAAGGTAGGTAAGATTGTTTATGGAGTTGGATCCAGCCTGCAAACTGTATTTTGACTAAACCCTGATCTATGCAATTGACTATGAATGGTCGAATTGCTGGTTTAATTAAGTCTCTTACTTAAGAGAAGCTTTTCTTCCTCTTAAGTTATTTAAGGGGTTTTTGGTATGGTTCGTCTTGCCTTTAAAATGGGATTGCCATACTGTTCCCAAACTGTCATATTAGGCTTAGCAGGAATGAGCCATTGACTTTTCCTTTTCTTCTTTTTGGGAGGGCTCTCCAATCTGAGTAGTTCCTACAGTTTGCCATTTCACAGACCAGGACGTTTACTCCTCACCTCTCTCTTCTTCCTGCTTGTTAGACTGCAGTTTGCACAGTTTCCCCCTGTCATCAACTCTTTCATCCATTTGTCCCATTCTCCTGACAAACTATTTGCCTCTCTCATTCCCATCCCTGGCTCACTCACTCCATTCTGTATCTCCATTCATGTTCTCGTGCAGCTGAATGCTCCTGGAGGAGAACAAAAGACTTCATCCACTGTATATTCATTCTACTTTCCTTGCCCTCTGCCATCAACCTGGCTCTCAAGGTGGGAGGGGCCACAGAGCATCCACTGGGGCAAAGATGTTACTCCTCATCCACCTGGGTACACACAGGCTCTTCAGGGGCCACTGATAGTTGCTGAGGTTCTCCAGATGGAAGGGGCCAGAGAGCAGGCAACTCCTGGAGTGTGCTGCTTACTCTCACTGTCTCTGACCTCTCGTCCAAACTGGCTTTGGCCTCTGCACTCTGCTGAAACTGCCATCATGAAAAATCATTGATCCTCACTACCAAATCCAAAGACCTCTACTCAGTTCTCCTCCTCCTTGACCTTCCTGCCACCTTTGATACAGCTGATCACTCTCTTCTACTTGACTCCTTTTTTGCCATAGGTCTCCGTGATTCTATCCTCAACTGGTTCTTTTCTGTCTAATCACTTTTTCAATGTTTCCATGGCTGTGAGAAGCTCTTCCTCTGCTTTCCCTCACTCATTTGGGATTCTTCAGGGTTCTGTACTTGACCCCCTTGGTATATCCTTTTTTTCCCTGGGAAGCCATCACTTCCCATGTCTTTCAGTGCCATCTAAGAACCCCACCTTTACCTCTCTAGCCCAGGTCGTTCACCCTCCATCCAATCAAGTTCACCTTTCTGATATTCTTGCCTCATTAGTGTCTCAAATTCAGTATTCCTAGACCAAGCTTCCAGTCTTTCTTCCCAAGCCTTCATCTCCCCATTCACTCTTTTTATCCATTGACAATGTCACCCTGTCTTAGTTTTCTCTTTGACTCTTCTCTTTCTCCATTGTCCATGCTAATGTCCTGGTCACCTCTCACCTTGACTACAGCAATCTTCTCTGGGGTCTTCCATTGTTTCACTGTCCACTACTGACAATCACCATGTGACTCCACTCCTTAAATCCCTTCACTGGCATCCTGTCCACTCCCAGATCCTTCACAAACTTCTTGTCCTTACCTTCAAAGCCCTCCATGGCCGTGTCCCTCCTTATATCCTTGCAATTATATCTGAACACATCCTTTCCTGTGACTTTTGCTTATCTATCTCCACCACCTTCAGCCGTCCAAAGCTCTCCAGCACCCTGCCATGACTCCTCCTATTTTCCCTTGGTGCCCATATGCCTGGAACTGCCTCCCAGTATGCCTCCGTGTGACCACCTCCCTTATTCTTTTAAATCCATCTTGAAAACTCACCGTCTCCATGAAGCCCTTGGATCATCTTCCTGGTACCTATGCCTTATCATAACTAAGCCAACATACATGTAATGGCAGGCAATGGCCCCTGCAGGGTCTTGGGCAGAAAGTTCTTTCTTTGATTCTTTTAAGAAGGAGATGATCCTTTTAACGGGATTGCACTGGAAACTTTTGCATGCAAAATACACACTCTGCAACTGAACTGTGGTCCCTTCCCACCCTCTTTGCTTAACCTGTTCTGAATTTCCCAGATGTTATAAATGTCGAACCACTTCTCAACTTGCTCTGTCTTTCTGTCCTTCCCCTCCCAAACTGTCAGTAGCCATCTCTTTGGTAGCTGGACACACAGAATCTTTGTACACAGCTGCATCAGTGTAAAGATCCATCACAGACATTAGAAGAGAACAGGGAATTGCAGACCCTCCAAAATTCAGACACACCAACAGGGACGCGGAGCAGCAGATAATTGCTATGGCAAGAAGCTCCATTATGTTCCCTGCCTCTGCAGTGCCAGATTTCTTTGCTCAGAGGAAAGTGTCTCTTGCTCTGACTATTGTCAAATCCTCTCCACAATCCTCTCTCTCCCCCCACTTAAGGGACACCCACAATTTAAGGACTACTGCTGTAGAGTTTAAAAAAAAAAAAAAAAAGTCAGTGCAAGCTGTTTCGCCAATTGCCTTAGGTAGTTCCGTGATCTACATTGTGGCCTCTGATGCTGGTGGTGTCATATGCAGAAAAGGATGAAAGCAGGGTGATCTATGCTGCCGCGAGGTATTACATGGATGAAATTCAGGTCCTGTTTTTATATAGCAAACCTCCTCCCACAATTGTGTGCTCACTGTTCAGCTGTTAAATTTGTTATAAACTTTATGGACCATAAACCCCATGGAAACAAGGAAAGTGAGCAGCCCGACTATTACAGGAGTGTCAAGGCAGGGGGCATATTTCATAGCATCAACATTGTGCTTCGCCTGCCATGCGCACAAAATAACTCCCCAGTTGTTGCAAGCCTACACACTTTATTTGATCTCTAAAGTCAAAGCAGTGTTGCAAATCTTGACCATTGAGCCCAGCATTTAGGATCATCATCATCATCATCATCATCATCATCATCATCATCATCATCATCATCATCATCAGGAAGTTGGTTCATAAATCCTGCACCACATAAATCATTCTGGAAGGTAAAACATTTTTGTTTAGTTAAATATTTGTTGGACAGCCATTATATAATATTTCCAGTTTCCTCACTTTCTTATGCAACTTTACTTCCCCGAACCCAAGATTAACTTTAGATTCTCACCATTGAGCAACTGCAAGACCCAGCATTTATTTAGGACAAGCTGGTATTTCAAATACCAGCTTGTCCTGAGAGGTCTCTGCCATGGGTGGTGAGCTGAGTTGAGTCAGGAGCTGGGAAACTGGAGTTGTAGGATGGAACCAGCAGTCAGAACCAAACAGCAAGCCAGGAGCAATGGATAGACCAGGAGGCACGATTGAGGAGAAGTCAGGACCAGTGGAGGCTGGTGGCTCCAATGTCAGTGGAACTGTGTATCTACTCTGGATTTTACTCTGTACTTTTAAGAAGCTATCCATGGTGCTGAATCTGTTTTGGGGATAGGGTTCAGCACCATGGATAGCTCCTTTAAAGTTCAGAGTGAAATCCAGAGTGGATACACAGCCCTGCTGCCATTGGAGTCACCAGCCTCCACTAGTCAGGACCAAAGGATTCAAGACTACAAATTCAAGAAGGATACGGCTGGGCTATTAATGACTACTAGTCCTCATGGCTATAGAGTGCCTCCAGTAGAGGCAGTGTGCCTCTGTATGCCAGTTACTGAGGAACATGAGTGGGAGGGTGCTATTACACTCATGTCCTGCCTGTGTGCTTCTGCTTCCCATGGGCATCTGGTTGGCCACTGTGGGACCAGAATGCTGGACTAGATGGACCCTTGGTCTGATCCAGCATGGCTCTTCTTATGCTCTTATATACATAAGAGCTCAGGAAAACCTTGATCTGTTGATAATGATTTATCCTTGTCCTCTTGGTTTTCCTTTTCTTTGCCTCACCTTGAATGTCTCTCCATCATGCCAGAGTGCATCAGTTTCTTCTCAGTTTTAAAGAACACTGTTCTGACTCCACCACACCTGTCAACCACCATGGAACTAAGTGTGTGATGTGGCATTAATGTTACTGAGCTATGAATGTACTCAGCCCTGTGGTATGGCCATGGAGTCAGTGGAGCCTAGTGGCTCCAATGTCAGAGGGGCTGTGTGTCCACTCCAGACTTTTCTCCAAACTTTTTAAGGAACTATCCACAGTGCCAAACCTATTTCGGAGATGGGGTTCAGCCCCTTGAACAGCTCCTGAAAAGTTCAGAGTAAAATTCAGAGTGGATACATAGCCCTGCTGACATTGGAGCCACAAGCCTCCACTACATGGAGTGGAAGCTAAGGCAGGCAGAACCAGGGTGGAACCTGCTCAAAGGAGGAGATGCAAGCCATCATTCAGAGTCATAAAGGAAGTCCCAGTTTCCTTCCATGATAACTCCAGTTTACAAGATTCCAACATACAGGGGAGGTGGAAATACTTCTAACCTCTGTCAAAATGTTGGGATCATGTTATTGTATCAGCTGCGCTGGCTGCTAGTTCATCTCCCTGCACAATTCAAGGCGCTCTTTATTCCCTTTAGCACCCTAAACATCTTGGAACCTGCCTGTGTCATACAAGGTCTCCTCCCATGTGAACTGGGCCATCCTGTAATATCAGCTGTTGTGCCCCTTTTGCCTTTGGATGCATGATTGGTGGCGATGTACAAGAGAGCTTTCTCAGTGGTGGTGCCCCATATATAGCCAGTGTGGCGTAGTGGTGAAAGTGTTGGACTGGGACTTGGGAGATCTGGGTTCTAGTCCCCGCTCGGCCATGAAACTCACTGGGTGACTTTGGGCCAGTAACTCACTCTCAGCCTAACCTACCCCACAGGGTTGTTGTGAGGATAAAATTGGGAGGAGGATTATTATGTAAGCCGCCTTGGGTTCCTTGCAGGGAAAAAGGCAGGGTATAAATATAATAAATAAATAAATATGTGGAACTCCCTACCCCAAGAGGTTAGGTCATCTTGCTTTTTGTCCATGTTCTGTTGGCAATTGAAGATATTTTTCTTTGAGCAAATATTTGACTCTGTTGTTGCTTAATTTCATTTACTGACTGCTACTTTGGGTTCCTTGTGGTTTTCTCTTTGCTGCTGCTTTGAGCTTGACGTGAATACTAATAATGGTTTATTATTTTTTGGTTTATTGGTTATTGATATGATGTATTTGTTGTTTCAACCATCATGGTCACATCAACCCAAACTACACATACATACACCAGCTCTCTAAAATACACCAAAACACAGAAGCTCTCTGAAATACACAGATATGTAAGCTGCATAAAAGGACGAATTAAAACAGAAGTCACCATTAAAAAGATTAAAATAAGAGTTTCTATCAAACTGAACCCCCAGTCTGATTTTGGTTATTGTTTTTATGTTTTTGTTATATTTTGTATGCTGCTCTGAGCAACTCTCTTCTTTATATAAGAAATGTATTTAAATAAAATAAAATAAATAAAACACATGATACAACAGGGGAGAAGTGACTGTTTTTCAACTTACCGGAGGGAGTCGGAACCTGTCTACCCTGCTCCATGAGTGCTTTCACACTACTGATTTCAGATGTAGAATTACCAGGAATGGGGTTTGGGGGAGGGAGGGGTCTCATAATTTGCCCCTCTCTCACCCTCTATCAAAGCCAGTTTACAAAGGCTCTGAATGTAGCATTGGCTCAGTTTTAAGGTCTTGAATGAAAGAACATGGGGCATAACTGTGTTTTCTTGCCCAACACTTTTTTCGCAGTGTCTTCTATGCATACTCAGTCATACAGACTGAGACCTGATTTTAATGTGATGCTGGCCATCATGGGCAAAGCATTAAGAAGTGTAATCATTCCTTGTGGTCCACGTAGTAATTGCAGGGCCTGGGACTCTAGGAATAAGAATCTGGATGCAGAATAAGCTTGCTGGATTTAATTCATATGTAAACAGCCACGATATTCTTCTTTATTTCTTTTTATGTATTTAATAGATTTTTATCCCGCTTTTTAGGGTGCTCACCCTCTGAAGCTAGCATACAAAGCAATTGGTAAAACAACATTATAGAGTACAAGCTATTAAAACTATAAAATACCAAACAACAAAATTAAGTAACATTAAAGCAACTGCAGCAGATAAATCCATGATTAAAGCACAGTGACCTAAAATAACCCAAAGCAGGATGGAATGAAAAAAGTTTTTAAGGCTCTTCTAAAAGCCAATGAAGAGGGAGCCAGATGTATCTGCATAGGGAGGGTATTCCAGAGATGGATGGCCACCACAGAGAAGGCCCTGTTCCAGGTATTCATCTGTCCCAGGTAGTTCACCAGTAAACCAGAGAGCAGGGGGTCTGATGCTGCGATCTTACATCTCAGGTAGGTGTGGGTGTGTGTGGGGGGGTGTAGGCAGTACTTCCTCTGAACACATCTCAAACCATTTGGGGCTTGAAAGGTTAATTCCAGCTCCTTAACCTGGGCCCAAAAATGAATAGGCTGTCAGTGTAAGTGTCACAGAATAGGTGTATTACATCTGGGACTGTTAAGCTTAGAAAAAAAAGGCTACTAGTCCTGATGGCTATCTACTAACTCCAGTATCAGAGGCAGCATGTCTCTGTATACCAGTTGCTGGGGACCACGAGCATGAGTAGCACTCATGTCCTACTTGTGGGTTTCTCACAGGCAGCTGGTTGGCCAATGTTTGAACAGAGTGCTGGACTAGATGGACCTTTGGTCTGACCCAGCATGGCTCTCCTTATGTTCATAGAGGTTATGGGATCAGGTGTGTTTACAGAACACATCTGATACAGACAGACAGCATCCATGGGCACAGCCTACAATATGGTCCCTAATTCCTAGCTCCTACAACATTCTTGCTGCCATATTCAGCAACCGTTGAAGCTTCCAGTCCATCTTTAAGGGCAGCCCCATGTAGAGTGCATTACACTGATCCAGCCTAGACATACCCAATACATGTGTCTAGAATCCCCTTTGTCCTTCTTGTCTAATGCAAATTGTGGGCTGGACTAGCTTGTGATTAACCCAGGTCATTTTGAAATACTGGCTTGAACAAAGCTATGGATCTGTCACAAACATCACAGCAATCTGTGTTGTAGGCAATGTGTGTCTGCTGTGTGAAAAATGCATACATACAGGCCATTCCATGTGGAAGAATTGTCTAAAATTAAAATGTTTCAGCAATCTTAACCCTTCCCCTGTTTATGAATGATTTAGTGCTTTTTAGTAATAAGATCACATTTTACTGTTTCCACTTGGGATTGCAGATGATCGTGATCCTGTATCATAAATGTTGCATAGAGGACACAGAAAGTTACGCTTCCCTGATCTATCCTTAGCTGCTATACACTTACAAATGGCATAGCTGCAAACTTATATGGGAAGAAAGTAATGTGGGATGACTTGTTCACACAGGAAAGGGATAGAATTCCATACTTCTGTACAGGAAATTAGAGTCTGGGTGCATTTCATTAGAAAACAATGCTGTTTTTTCACCTGTTCTGCCAGTGTGCTGCCCATATTGTAGGCAGTGTGCATGGATACTGTCAGTCTGTATCAGATGTGTTCTGTAGACACACCTGATGTCATAACCTGCATGAACATAAGAAGAGCCATGCTGTGTCAGACCAAAGTCATCTAGTCCAGCATTCTGTTCGCACAGTGGCCAACTAGCTGCTTGTAGGAAACCTGCAAGTAGGACATGAGCGCATGAGCACACTCTTCCTCGTGGTCCCCAGCAACTGGTATGCACAGACATGCAACCTCTGATCCTGGAGGCAGCATATAGCCATCAGGAATAGTAGCAATTTTTCTAAGCTTAACAGTCGCAGACACTGCACCCTTTCCTCATAGGGGAGTTGCTCCAGCCCTTTGATCATTTTGGGGCACAACCAGACAAGACAACTCCCAGCATTCCCCCGGTAGGACTTTTTTCCTGGCTAATCTTGCATAGGATTGCTCCCTTAGTTGTCCTTTCCTGCTGTATCACTGTGAGCTTAGCATAGGTGGAGCCCATGAGGTATTAACTTGCTCAAAGCTATTATTAACATATTGCCATATGACTGATACCATTTCCTACGGAACTGTGTACTCACTGACTGTAGCATCAACTCATAACTTGTATGCCTGTCTTAATGAGCGAGCCACAATGGATTAATTTCCCATTAAAAAACAAAAAATTGAATGTGACTTAATGTCAACTCAAAGATATCAATTTCCAGTAGATAGTTCACACATTCTGTGGAGAATCATCAAGCACAGGATGATCAAACAATGTGTATGAATATCTGAACCAGTCCTAAGGTGTGAAATCTGGAGTGCATTTGTGAAGTTGTGTAGAGCTTTTTTAGCATATGCTTCTAAGAAAAGCTAAGCTAGTGCAAGTGTGTAGAACTAAGGTGTTAGTATCACTGAGAATTAATGACAAATACTATGAATATATCTTTTCACAGAGATAGCTGAAAGTTTTGCAGTGTATGATACTTACTTTATTATTGTAGGACAAGGCAACCATATATATGCACGTGCTTCTGTTTCTGAATATGATCTTAGCTATAATCTTGCACACGGTTACATACATTCATATCCTTTTGATGTTAGTGGGATATTGGAATATCTGTGTTGTTCTTTTTAACCTTAATCCTGTGTGTGTGCGTGCGTGCGTGCGTACGTGTGCATGTGCGTGCACCATTTTTGAGGCACCATATTTTCTACCATTTGGGGTTCCTGTAATATTTGAAGATGTGTTGATTTGAAGAACAATAAGACCAAGAAAAGACACTGATAAGACACTGAAAGACACTAAGGCCAAGACACTGTGAGAGCCAGTGTGATGTAGTGGTTAGAGTGTTGGACTGGGACTTGGGAGATTCGGGTTCTAGTCCCCACTTGGGCCATGAAGCTCACTGGGTGACTTTAGGCCAGTCATTGACTCTCAGCTTAAGCTACCTCACAGGGTTGTTATGAGGATAAAATGGAGAGGCGGAGGAGGATCTTGTAAGCTGGCTTGGGTTCCTTGCAAGAGGAAAAAAGGCAGGGTATAAATGTAATAAGGAAAGAAAGAAGGAAAGAAAGAAAGAAAACAGAATTCACAATCCATATGTATGCCTACCGCAAGTGTCTCCTTGTCCATGCCTTCCAGTGGAAATCGAAGTGTGCTCACGAGCATCGAAGCCTCAAGTGTGAGGCCTTCAAGGCCTCTGCCATTGCCAGAAGTAGCACTTTCCACTGCTGGTTCACCCCCTTTTGCAGGGCTAAAGGGTGTGGAGACTAGCAGAGAGTTTTGGCTGGTGTCAAGCCCATAACAAGCTGGGGCCAGACTTTGGTAGAGCTGTGGGTTTGTCTTGTAATGGAGTCAGGGATGAACCTTTGAGTCTGCCATTATAAGGTCACAATCCTATGCATGCTCAGACAGAAAAAAGTACTATAACTACCAGCATTCCCCAACCAGCCTGGAGTTGTAGGGCCTTTTCTCTCTAAGCATATATAGGATTGTGGCTCAATTCCCATAACTGATATTCCGACACATCACTACTCCAACTTCCAATCTGAAGAATTCTTCTCCCCACCTGCCCACAACGTTGTTTTTTGTAATGGTATATTCCATTCAGCTTCAATGCTGCTTCTTTGTATATGAAATTGTTTTTATTATAGATTTTTCTTTAGAGAGAGAGAGAGAGAGAGATAATATATTATTTCCCTTATGGAAAATGAGGCCAACCTGTTCAGTGTTTTCATCATTTTGCCAGGAGCAACTTGGAAGAGGGAGGAGGAAAAGTGGTAGCTTAGGAGTCCATGAGAAATAGTCAAGCGAACTACATCAGAGACATCCTTCTCACTGTTAAACTGAAGGGGAAAATACTGTATGGGGAGCAATGGATTCAGTTTATTCTGCTAGTAATTGTACTAAGTATTAACACTCTCCAAGAGGACAGTGTGTGCGACTTGCTTGGTTTTAAATTTATTGACTTTAAAACTGTAGTTATGGGGGAGAAGCATCAGGATACTGATCGTACACCTGTCTCCAACCTTACAGCCCAGCCCAGATAGTGATGTCGTAGACAATATTGTGTATAACTTCAAAAGGTCTTATTGGGGTGGGAGGACTCTTTAGATGGCCATCTGTATTACTTCACTTTCTTCAAAAGGCAGCCCCCCTCCATCTGTTTTTCATTAGGGCTGGGTAACTTGTGTCCCTCCAGATGTTTTGGCCTACAGCTCCCATCAGCCCTAGCCAGCTTAGCCAGTATTGAGGGCTGATAGGAGTTGTAGGCCAAAACATCTGGAGAACCACAGGTTAGCTACTCCTGCTTTAGAAGGTAATGACCCAGTTCGCACCACATGGCGGGTCATCATGGGTTATTTCATAGATAGATTTCATAGATCATATGGTTGGAAGGAGCCTACAAGGCTATCGAGTCCAACCCCCTGCTCAATGCAGGAAACTAGAGGAGGGGTCTCCCATCCAAGTAATAACCAGGCCTGACCCTGCTTAGCTTTCCACACTCAGACAAGCTGAGCCAGCATAAGCCACAGGCCTGTATTATTTAACCCACAATGAGCCTCCGTGCATGCTGTGGGCATGCAGCTGCCATTTTGAATATTCATCCCTCAATCTTGACAAGAGGGGGTTGTGTCGTGTCATGTAAACCCAGCTAGTTTGGGTTATTTGAGGGTTAAACAACCCTTGCATAACCTTGAATTAGTAGTAGGTTATGTGAGGGTTGTTTAACTCCCGCATAACCCACACTAGCCAGGTTGAATATTCAAAATGGCAGCCTCACACACCCGGCACGTGCCACAGGTCATTGTGGGTTAAATATCCCATGATGACCTGGCCATGTTGGGTGAACTGGTCCAATGTGCATTGCTTTGACTCACTTCAAATATGATGAGCTAACCCTGCCCATTCTGCTGAGTGGAATCCTGGACATCTGCCCCAAAAGCCTGCCCTGAGAGCACCACCCTGCTCTCAAAATGTTTCTGTACTAATATATTGCTTAATAAATACTGTCACATCAGTTTACTTGCCAGGTAGTCTGTGTTTAATCCAATTCACAGCAACTGTTAAGCATGTGCTATATTTTTGTTTTGTTTTTTTTAAAGAACCTTGCTTTTCAGTGCCTGTTACAGGTCTGTTTAAAGATTTGTAATTGAGCAACGGACAGATAACAGAAGAAACTGAAAAATTGGTTTCCAATTGCTTTTTCATTGCATGCATAAAGCACCTGAGCATGCGCACGCACACACACAAATCTATTTTTTAATTGTACTTTTATCATTTCTGGCTACTTTGTTAGCCACCCTGGGATCACAAATTTTCTGTTGAAGGTGCAGGATATAAATTATGAAAATAAATAAAAATTAAACAAAGAACGTTCCAAGGTAAGAGTGTCCCTATGCAGTCTTAGTTTTGTTTATCTTACTAAATGCAAAGAATGGAAACTCTGTGGCTTTTTGTTCGTTTCATTCAGACTCCAGCTGAAGTGCATTCAGTGTGTTCCAGTATATTTCAAGTGCGGGCCAAACTACGAAGGTGTGGTTATCAGTTTAAACCCTTTAGCTTTTCATGGTAACATCTACTTATGTTTAAAATGCCCTTAATGGTCTTTAACCCTACTGAGGATGGCTTTGACCATTACAGGTTGCAGACAAACATCACTGATACTGCCTGTTCTTTGTGTTCTTTTGCATTGTGTGAAGCAAACCTCCTACATCTTTCCCTCTGGAAAGATGCATACGCTCAGGAGGACTGGCTCTACTGTTAGGCGGAGTCAGGCAGCTGCCTGAAGCAGTGACTTTTGAGTGCCGTGAAAGCCCCGTTCAGGCGTTCTTCCTTCTGTGCTCAACAAATGCGTGAGAAGAGGAGCACTCCAGCCCTTGTCGCATCCGTCACCCTGTACATGTAGGGGGTGACAGTCTGAACCTGAGAGCCTCCTGTATCCGTGGGGGCTTTTCACGTGATTCAGGACCCTGGACAGATATGACAACAGAAGGAGGTAGGGCTGGAGTGCTCCTCTCTTCACGCCTTTGTTGAACATAGAAGAAAGAATGCCTGAACAGGGCTGAAAGGGCAGCACATTGTTAGCTATTTTATTTATTGTTGTTCTCCCCAGGGGGCAAGGGAAGCATTTCTGGGTTTTTCTGCCTCAGGTACCAAAACAACTTTGCTGGCCTTGGCTAGTGCTGGCCTTCTTGGGTACTATGTACAGTAATACCTTGGATTGCAAGTAACTTGGTTTGAGAGCATTTTGCAAGACAAGCAAATTTTTAAATATTTATTTATTTATTTATTTATTTTGACTTGATATACAAGCAACGTCTTGCAATACAAGTACTGTAGTACGGCTTAAATTAAAAATCTCTGTACAAATTTTTTTGGGGGAATTTCGTTTTGATATAAGAGTGTTTTGGATTACAAGCACGTTTCCGGAACGAATTATGCTCTCAATCCAAGGCATGGCTGTACTTTGACTTGGGTACGGGAGGGTGGGATTTGCTGCTCCACCTTGGACTAGTGCTGCATAAGCTGACTGCACATTGGAAACACACACATCTCACTGCAAAGAGAATTGCAACCCAGAGTTATAGAAGAATGAGTCACTCATGCTTCCTGTCCTGTTGTCACAGCTACTAACAACTTAGCTGCCCTTAAACTCATTTAAAGAGGTATGTGTACCCTTAAATGTCAACAGTTTATCTTGAACATGCTGTCCTAGACTTGCTGTATTAAATCTAGCTAACATACCTTCAGTAGATCTTAGCCCTTTTCACATTTTACTCACATGTAGAGCAATCATAGATACAACGGGGAGCGAGGCCACGCTGCTGGTTGTACCCCCGACTGGCCACAACCTCTTCCCATTTATGTACGGTATTTCCATGAGCATTGCATAGGGGCATTTTGGAGGTCCAGATTGCTTGAAACGTCTACATGTGAGCAGCTGCTTGTTCGTAGATGTCTTGCTTGTGGATGTCCTTAGTAACATGAAGATCACCAGAGGGCAGGTCTTTTTATTATCCATGACTGCCCCTATACACTAGTGAATTACACAGTGCATGAAAAGGGCTTGTTTCTTATGCTATGCTAGCACAAAACAAGTGGATCACTTTCCACTGGTTTTCATACATGATCTGCCAGGTTTGTGAGATATAATTTATTGTGCTGATGGCCACCGGGTTACAGTAGATGTTTTTAAAGGGGCCTTAGATGAATTGATGCAGGATAAGTCTATCAATGGCTATTAGCTATGATGGGTACATATTCAAAGGCAGTATATCACTAACACCACTGGGGAGCAACAGTAGTGAGGGAGGCTTCTAGGAGGCCTCTGCTTGGCCACTGTGGGAAACAAGATCCTGTACCAAATGGACTTGGGGGCTCAACTGATGTTGCTATATATTTTTTTTAATCTTAGGGAGTGGGGAATCCATCCCTCTCTTTCGATATAGGCCATGTTTGCAACCAAATGTTGTACTTCTCTTTCCATTCTACTTCTTAGCATAGATATGGGGTGGGGGGTGGGGGTGGAGCTTTTCAACATCTTTTTGAACAATGGTGCTCTTTAAAAAAACATAAGGGAGCTGCTTCTTCCCCCTGCCTCCCCCACCCCCAAACAACTATAATGAGGGTACTTGCCTCTGCAGGCAAAACACAGCCATTTCAACAGACATTAACTGCTAAAATGTGCTGTGTCAAAAAAGAAGCAGGCAGAAATGAACGGAGGCGGGTGTATGTGGGAGAGAAACATTTGTTTTAGTGTTGTCTTTCGGTGATTAACGTTATGTGCAAATGAAAGGCCTACATTAATAATTGGCACTCTTTCTGCATCTTAAAGATGCGATTGAGCTATTTAGCACAAATTAAGAGTTGCTCTAAAAAATAATTAACAGTTCCTAAATGGAACATGCTGATTATTTGTATTTCGTATCATTTCTCCCAAATAAAAGGGAAAGTAGATACATAGACATGCAGTAAGAGATAATTGCATTAAAATAAAGAAGCAACTCTCTCTGGATGAAGTAGGATGGATGGATGGACGAATGGACAGACAGATAGATAGCTGGCACTGTAGCACTAGTGTAGCATTGCGGCTAAATGGCTGAGTTGTGAGCCAGGAGGCCCTGGGTGCAATTCTCGTGCCTGTCATGAATTCACTAGGTTGCCTTAGGTACGCCGCACTGCACTCCCTCAGTTTCAGCCCTTGCCCCCTTAACTGTGCCTGCATAGGGATGGTACCACTCATCGCAGGGTTGTTTGAAGTTTAGTGCAGAAGGTATGTGAAGTGTTTTGAACACTCAGAAAGCACTCTACAAATGTTCTGCTGCTATTGTTGTGCAGAGGCTGGGTGGAGAATCTGTCAGGACTTGGCCAAGCTCTGAGACCGGCCACAGTTTGGGATCTGGTTCCGGCACAGGCAGACAAAGTCCCCAAAGGCTCAAAGCAGACAACATGATTGAGGACAGGCTAGGGGTCAGATCCCAGAGCCCGTAGGTTCCAAAAAGTCACGTTCGAAAACAAGCAAGAAAAGCAAAGTAAGGCAGGGTGGTCTGTGCGACTGGTGAGTAGAACAAATTGCTCAGACTGAGGATCCAAGCCTAGGTACCATGTATGGTAGAAGCTCTTTTGTTTCTGAGGCATTGCTGTGTTGGTATATGTTTATCCACGCAGCGATGATTATCACACTGCAGCCCACATTTTTATTGCACAGTTCTATGAGAAGTTGCATGAGAAGCGGGTTGTTGCTTTGAGGTCACATGAGCCATTTCTGGGGGCACCTTCCCCACCCTTTCAGATAAACACATGAGCAGATGTTTACCAGCACAAAGTTAATTTGTGAGTGGTTTCACTCCAGTCTCATCTGGTGGTCTTTACCATTAAGGGGAGGGAATGGATGGACATAGGAAAATGCCCTGGACTTCCATCCCACCCAGTTCCGCTCCCCTGATCTTCTCATCTTCTTCTCCTTCAGGAGTTGGGCATCAAACTGGAGCGCTTACAGTACATGGAGACGGTGTGTGTGTGTGTGTGTGTGTGTGTGTGTGTCTGCCTATGTGTTCCCGATCATGTGTGGGATTCTATACACATCCAGACTAATGCATAAAAACGCCCACTTCCGACCTCCCTGCTCAATTCACAAAGGTCTGAGGCTACAGCCGGGAGGGACAAGCACATTGGGGTGCGGGTGCTCTCATCCCTCCATGCATCCTGAGGATGCGTGGAGGTGAGCACCTGAACAGAGCTCTTCTGATTCCTTGAATGGCTTCGGTTCTACGTACTTTCAAAATCACTTCTATGCCGTATTTCTCGAGGTCAGCAAGAATGGCCTCTTGGCAGTCTGTCCAGGCTAAACACCAAGGGCACAGAGAGAGGCAATATTAATGGTTGTTCTTCAGCTTTGGAACTCCTTCCTTCCATCCAGAAGACTGATCTAAATATCTTTTCAAAGCCATGTGAGATGGCTTTATCTGGCTCTGCATGGCTGGCTAAGTGTAGTGGGTGAGTTAAAATCTGAGTGACCAACAAGTTAATAGCTATTAACTGGTTGATGTCAGTTCACTAGTTTAAAGCTCTCTCTTTTCTAAGTTTTGAGGTTAGGGTACTGAAGTGGGATGGGGAAATGTATGTGGATGGACATCAGTTGAATTTGGGGGGAGGAGGAAGCAAAGGTCATGAGAAAAGAGGATGCAAGTTGGCATGGAGGGTTCAGGTGAGAAAGATCTCCCCTGCAAGCGCAGAAATGAATAGGAAAAGATTGAACATAGGAGGAGCCATGTTGGATCAGACCAAGGGTCCATCTAGTCCAGCATTCTGTTCACACAGTGGCCAACCACCTGCCCATGGGATCCCACACACAGGACATGAGTGCAACAGCACCCTTCCGCCCATGTTCCCCAGCAACTGGTGTACTTAGGCATACTGCCTATGGGGTGTCTATGCTGGACGAGGATCCAAACATGGGTCTGGATTGATTGACAACGGAGTGGCAATGAGTGAGAGCAATTCAAGCTGGTGTCTGTGTCGGGGTGGTGGTGTATTATTTGTGTGTGTGTGTGTGTGTGTGTGTGTATTTAAAATAGAGTGTTGGTTTTAGACAGCGGAGGCTGGTGGCTCCTATGTCAGTTGGGCTCCTTATCCATTGCAGACTTTTCAGCTTTTATTTTGAGCTTTATAGGAGCTATCCATGGTGCTGAACTCCACCCCCAAACTAGGTTGACCACCATGGAGCACCGTGGGTAGCTCCTATAAAGCTCAAAATGAAAGCTGCAGTGGATAAGGAGGCCCACTGACACAGGAATCAGCAGCCTGCCCTGGTTTTAGAGCCCTTGTTTTACATGACGTTATCTGTTTCTGCAGCCTTTAGGGCAGGATAGGACATAAATCTAAATGGTGATGATGATAATGATAATGATGATAATAGCGTTTGGTTTTGAATTCATGGGCTGATATTTGTCTCCTCCCCCCACCACATTTTATCACAAAGCAGTATTACACTGGGGAAGAAAACATTGTGCTAGCAATGTTTGTTCGTTTAACACTCTGTCATTTGGAACCAGTCTCTTAGAGGTTTCTCCTTCTTCACTGTGTATGGCTCAGTAGCAACCATCTCCCCAGAGCATGAAGGTTAGAAGGTTGATTATTTCTGACCTGGCAGGTTTCCCTAGGAAACATCCTTAGATACAGAAGCCCAGCCAAAAAAATAAAAATAACATCAAATTATACCATGCTCCGTTCAGTTAATAAAATTAAATAATAAATCTCTGGCGTTGTAAGATGATGTTTGAAGAACAGCATTGATCATGACTTATTGATATCTTCTCTCTCTGCAGCCGTTATCATGTACCTTTTGTCCCTGAAAAGCAAGTGTGAAACTTCACAGTGTAATAGCAGCATATACGCTTTCCACTTTGCTTGCTTTGTTATTAAGCTGTGGTTAAGCATGACCAGCAATCTGTGCCCGAGGTTTTATATCTGTTTCCTTTTTTAGCAGTGGTAAAACAAAATTGTAGTGTGTGTGTGTGTGTGTGTGTGTGTGTGTGTAAAACTTATTGCTGAAAGGGAATGTCTTTGCCTGCTAAGCAGGGCTATTAAACTGGTAGTCTAATATGAATCAGATATGAAGCCAGTGTGATGTAGTGGTTAGAATGTTGGACTGGGACGCTAATCTCCGCTCAGCCATGAAGCTCATTGGGTGACTTTGGACCAGCCACTGACTCTCAGCCTAACCTACCTCACAGGGTTAGGAACATAGGAAGCTGCCTTATACTGAGTCATATCATTGGTTCATCTAGCTCAGTATTTTGACCCTGACTGGCAGCAATGGCTCTCCATGATTTCAGGCAGGAATTTTTCCAGCCCTACCTGAGATGCCAGGGATTTCTGCAAGCAAATCATGTCCTCTACCATTGAGCCACATTGTTGTGAGGATAAAATGGAGAGGAGGAGGAGGATCATGTATGCCTCCTTGAGTTCCTTGAAGGAAGGATAAAAATGTAACAAATAATCAGGGGGTGAAGTATAGTCTGTGTCAGGGACCACCAACTCAAAATTGTGATTGTAACAAATGAAAAGGTTTATTGATACACAAGGCTCAACAAGGAACGGTAGAGGGTTAATATGCCATGTTTGCAATACAGGAACGATAAAACATCATGTAATGTAGGGAATGGGATAGAAAATAATATCACAGATATGGCATAAGAAAGGTATTAGAATTGCATTGATAAAGCTATCAAAGCAATTTGAATGGGCATCTTTGACCTGCATCTCCCTCCAGCCCATGTCATAGGTTTCCTGGGTGTTTTAGAGTATTTTCATAATGATAGGCAAACTTCATTTCTCTCAATTCAATGCAAGGGGTCACATATCTTTTCAGCTCCATCAGAGCTTGAACAAAGAAAGAAAGGGAGGCAGAAAGAGGAGATAAAACAATGAGGGAAAATAGAGAGGAATGGAGTGGGATGAAGTGAGTTTGAAACCTCTTTCCCGAACTGAGCCTTTTGACCTTGTTCATTCTATTGGGAACTGAGTCATGGGCTAGATATGCAGAATATAGGAATATAACTTCCCATAATCTTTCTAGGGGAAAGGTCACCAGTACTTCTTTTGTTATCTTTCCATTGCTCCGTAACCACATTCCATATCAGCATCTTCTTCCATCTGCCATGATGCCTGTTGTTGCCTCTTTGGTATCTTAGTAGGCACAATGTTTTCTTTGTCATTATCATCGTTCCAGATGCTAAGGTCACATGCTGACCATCACAATTATTCAGCCCGCTCAGAGCCAAACCTTTCCACTGTTGTCATCCATCTTAGGCCATCATGGCTGCTCTAGATCTTGCAGAACCAAGTGGTGCAGGGATCAGACTGACAAAGTCCAGCATTGTAAAGATGAAAATGCAATCAGTTAATACGTAAAGGCAATAAATTCGAAGAACATAAGAAGAGCCATGATGGATCAGACCAAGGATCCATCTAGTCCAGCATTCTGTTCATACAGTGGCCAACCAGCTGCCCACGGGATCCCACAAGCAGGACATGAGTGCAACAGCACCTTCCCGCCCATGTTCCCCAGCAACTGGAGTGGCAGAATATTTCCTACACACACACATACACTTCCATAAGGGATGAACAATTCTGCAAAAATGGGGAGGGGTGGGAAGAGAGAAGGAATTTGGCCCAACTTTAATTTGAGTGGTACCACTTTGGACTGCAGATCGAGGCTGAACAGAAGATTTCTATGATATATATATTTTAAAGTATCTCAGGGAAAGGGTTAGGCTGAAATCCTTCTCCCTGACTGCCACTGTGTAGAGCACAGGCGGGCAACTTCTGTGGGTTTCGTGGCTGCGCTGCCCCTTCCTGCTGAAATTGTTGCCAGCCATCAGAGAAGTGGTAATACTGCTTCCCAACAACACTTTTGGAAGTGCAATTCTGCTTCCCAAGGAGGTGTGTGCTCCCCAGCAGCCTTGCTCTAAAGGAAAATTGCTTCTTTTTTGTTGCTGCTGCAACAGCAAATTCGGCGGGGGCAGTAAAAACAGCCAAGGGGGTGCTGTTGCTTATCCCCAATGTAAGTGGACGATGACGATTTAGTATAGATGAGCTTCCAGATCATGTGAACCCCACCTGTAGTATGCAGTTGGCATAGCCAGAGAACAGGTTTAAAACCTCAGTGAGGACTAGTGTGGGGGTGGTGAGTTTAAATGTCAGTACACTATCCACTTTGTAGCTAGGACATGGAACCATAATGATAAGTGATGTTATGCACTAGGTTGTTTTTTGGGGGCTCAACCACCCTTTAAGATAGGTGCATTTCTCAGGTCCAAAGCGCACGCCTATGCATTACTCTTTGGAGAGATTTTGTTTTTCATAAATTTGTGGGAGAAAACTTTAAGTAGTTCAGCAGGGAGGGGGGAAAGTACAGGGTTAAAGCCAAGTCAGTCTTCAGGTTTTAATTACTTCAAGTATATGAATTCCAGCTCATGTTTTACACTAAAGCCTCTAAACAAGACATTTGAAGAATCCTAATTGCAGTGGCCGAGCTTTAGCCATCATGCGTGTGCACATGAACTCACACAGTTAAAAGCCCTTTGTCCTTTCCACATACATATTTACATAATGTATTCCGAATATTTGTTTTTCATTAAGCCCAGGAGTGTAACAGAGATGTGTCTGGACTGCTCGTTTTGCCTGCCATACATTTCCCCGCAGAATCTTTTAGCTTTGAAGCAAGTAACTGATTCTGCGGCAGCTGTCGCGGTGCCGTTAAAATAATTGTACATACACTTCCCAAACGTATGAAAAAAATGAGAATTCCTCGGAAAGGGTTTTGACATCCCCTGAAAAGATAATAATGGTGTAGGCTAACAAGGAGAGGGAAATGTACATTTCCCCTTCAGAATGATCACTTACTTTATACCTGTGCATTACTGTTTCTTTTAATGTTCACATATAAAGCTCAGTTTAGTGTTCCCTTTTTTGTAGTGCTGCAGGCACATTACCATTGAAAAGTGCCATACTAATGAACTTGAACCTCCGATTTCTCTATCAAAGAAATCATTACACACACAAGCCTGTTGTCTTTTTGGCTTTTTGTTTGTATTGCATTTTTATTTCTTGAAAAGATAAAAGTGCCTCTTTTAGATAATGTGGTTTTTCAATCAATATAGTAGGATTTCTGCTTTCACATCACAGTACAAGATACTCAGATAGCCCATGCTGTCAAAGACGGAAAAAGAAAAAAAAATGAAGGAACACTTAAGGCTTGTATTTATTTTTTTAATGCCTTTCTTGATATATTTTGCAAGTATAACTTGAAGGGAAAGTATTTTTTTATTATTTTAAAAGTATTAAAATGCAGCACAAATGTCTTTTCAAGCTCTAAACTAGCCCCCTTTTCTCCTGTATTTAGGTTTTCTAATAGTTCCCTAATTTAAAATGATCCAGTTCCCTATAATCAGCATAACTGAAATGTTCAGTTTTTATGTATTGATTCCCTGCCTCTACTTGCTTTGTTTTTGTACGAGTAGCTTATAAAGGAGAAATATAGAAAGGGAATGACGTGTGTGTGTGTGTGTGTGGGGGGTAATTAAACATCCTCTTTAATATCATTTTCGACACAGCCATACGCTTTAAAACACACACCGAAAGCCACATATATAAAACGAGACTGGATGGTGACGGAACTTAGTCCAAACAAGATGGCCGACCTTTGAACCTGCCGTTCACTTTTGCTAATTTAAAGCATTCAACTGTACCACCGTTAATCTTGTTTCATTACCAATAGTGCTCAGAAGATAAATGTCCGCAGTTAGACTAAAGCAAGGAGAATTGATGCTCTTTCCCTTCCAAACCACCCCAACCAGCGACCACAGGGGGCTCTCAGGTGCCATTTTTGCTTCTGCAGCCTCTACCTCAGATCAGCAAAGCCTCTTCCGGGAACTCTTATCAGATTGACTGCCACTGCCACGCCAGGCCTCAGGAAACAGTGGACTGAAGGACATGGCAGGGAGCGAGTGTAGTGAGCATCCCTGTGTTATGAAGATATTTCACCCTCCTCCCTCGTGTGACTAAAACCAAGTTGTTGTGTTTGATTGCAAGTGGCAACTGCTGTTTTCACTTTATAACTTGGAACATATAAAATGCATTACAGATCACACACACACATATATATATATATATATATATATATATAGAGAGAGAGAGAGAGAGAGAGAGAGATAGTGATATACAGTAATACCTTGGATTGCAAGCATAATTCATTCCGGAAACGTGCTTGTAATCAAAGCGAAATTCCCCATAAGAAATTTGTACACATATTTTTAATTTAAGCTGCAATAAAGAATTATAGTGTAAAGTCTTCATTTTTCTTGACCCCGTACTACAGTACTTGTATTGCAAGATGTCGCTTGTTTATCAAGTTAAAATTTATTTTAAAAATTTGCTTGTCTTGCAAAACACTTGCAGACCAAGTTACTTGCAATCCAAGGTTTTACTGTATATTCTGCCCACCAGGGTCCTCAAAGTGACATACAATTTAAAATATAAGACACAGAAACAGGCCCCAAACAATATTAAAATCCAAAGCCCTGGTGAAAGAGAACATTTTTTTACTGGCTGTCTAAACCCCAGTATGGATGGAGCCAGCCTGCCCTCCCTTGGGAGGGAGTTCCACAGTCACGGTGCTGATAAAAAAAGGGGCCCATCTCGTATACCCACCAACCTAGTTGCCCTTGTTCTTTTCATAACATTTAAAATGTGCACTCATTACTTTGGGAGAAATAACTTGGTAGAGCAATGGTAATTCAACTACAGGCATACAAACCAATTAGAGTCTTCAGCGCCTGCGGAGAGAACTGTATTGTGGGGAAATTAGCTTAGTTCTCTCAGAAACTGAATTCAGAACTTAAACTAGGCCGCAGGCATGCACTAACTGTTCAGTCTGTCATAGGATGGGCTTTTCAGTCTGAGAGGACAGGGAGGTGGGGATTAAGTAAATTAGAGTCTCGAATGCTCTTGGGAGCGGAAAATAAAGGTTCGGTGTCCTACAGCTGAGCAGTCTGCTAACTTAGTAGTGACCTTATGTCCTACTTTACAGGGAACAGTTCTCTATTTGAAGGGCTGTTGGTGGACAGTCTTCTATGTATTTCAAGGGTTATCCAGTCCAAGTCTGCTTTAAAGATAAAGAACCAGAAGAAGAGAGAGCACCAGGGGCCTTGAAGTTGCCTATGAAGTTGCCTATGTACCCCAGTTGCTGGGGAACATGGGTGGGAGGGTGCTGTTGCACTTATGGCCTGCTTGTGGGCTTCCCGTGAGCTGCTGTGTGAACAGAATGCTGGACTAGATGGACTCTTGGTCTGATCCAGCATGGCTCTTCTTATGTTCTTATGAAGTTGCCCATCAACAGTTAGTACCTGGACCAGTTAGTACTGAGCAAGCACACTGCTCGCCTACTCATGGTCTTCCCCGTGATGAAGATGTATTGTATTTCTATTAAATTATAACAATTACTTCTAAATATGCATCTATGAATTAGCCTATGTATATCTTTTAACTGTGTGCTTGAAGGTTCTCAACTGCCATTCTTAATTTACATATGTTGACATGTGTAAATAAGGAAGAATTAGCATCTGCAAATTTTTATGCAAATCACCACCCACTCATTTTTTGCCTTTCTATGATGTATTTCCACTTTTTTGCCAATTTGTAAGTGGCCACTCTACTGAGAGATCTCATATTCAATGCTTCCAACCCTGTATGCTTAGATCAGGGGTAGGAAACCTGGCCCCCTTCAGATGTTTTTGGACTTCCCCACTATGGTGATTAGGAATGAGTGAGGAATCCGATAGGGGTCTGAAAATCCAACAGATTTTCTCAACTCGGCCCTGCGGATTCCGTTCCATCAACATGGTGCTGGGACTGGCTCAGTCTGATGCAAGTCGAACCAGCACACAGACTTCTGTTTTCAAAACAGCCACAATTTGTGTTGTTTTTTTTTAAATTTTAGAATTGCGTAAATTGTGGAGTGGAGGTCTGAATTTTGCACAAATCTGAAATTAACTGTCAAAAAATTCAAGGTGTATGCATATGCAGTGAGAGAAGAATACTTCCATACTTCTCATGTTAAATGCTACAACAAGAACAACAACAAGAACAACAACAACAACTTGAATCTAATGAGTCAGCCTCAATTTGCGGAAATCGCGATTTGTGCAAATTGCGTTATAGATAAGCATTTCTTGGCTTGAAAATTGCACAAATATTTCAAGCATTTTCAAGGAAGCCAACTCCCATTCCAAACTTGGCCCGCTTTTGGCCACCAGGCCCGAAATGGGTTGAAAGTCTGTCGAGCTCAAATGGAATGTGTTTTCTAGTGTTGCACACCCCTACATCTTACTGTAAGATGTATTGTATTTCTATTGTATTTCTATTTATATTGTAGCAATTATTTCTAAATTTGCAACTATACTTATAAATCAGCATGTGTACATTTAATGTGCATTTGGGTTCTCTTTTTGTCCTCTTTTTTGGCCATGTGTAAGTGGCTACCCTACACCATTGAAGTAAAATAAATATGCAAAGCAGCGATAGACTATTAATGGAGTTACTCGCTCAGTGTTTTCTCCCCAGAAACTGACCTTGAAGGGTTTTCTTCTTCCGTTATCTGCACAAGTCAAAATATGCAAATTAAGAATGGCACCTCAGAACCTTCAAGCACACTATTAAAAGTTATCATGAAGGCCACGGAAATATCACATTTTACAAAGGTCCTTCATCAGCACCTTAGTCTTTATCTGGTGTTAGTGGGAGAAGGATATTAGGACTGCAATCCTATAGTCACCTGAACTCTGTGGGGCTTACTTCAGAGAAGACATGCCTAGGATTGCAGTGTAAATCTGTGGGTGTTAAATCTGACCACAGATTGCTCTGGTAATTTCAGCAGAACTCATGTATAGGGAAATGCAGTTGAATTATAGGGTTTAGAGTGTTGGTGCAACGTCATCCTAGCATAGGGATTGCAACAGATTTTTTTCCCCTTCAACAGATTTTTGAAAACTGTCATTCTGTTTTGAATAAAATCATAGATTTCACAGCCAGAATATAATGTAGATTTGTAACGTGGTATGTTAGAGTTAAATATGTCTGTTTCTTGCCTACATAAAGCACACCTAAATTCTTACCATCTTCCTCCCCAGCTGGAAAGATGTAACTTGGCATGTCTATAGCTTGTCTATTACATGCACTAATATATAAATTCTGAAACTACTACAAAAATAGAATTTCTTCAGTGTAATGTTTTTATCTGTTCCCTTTCTCCCACCACCCCCAAATTGGGGTTATTTCACACACAGGTTCTCCCTGTACAAATGAGTTTGTAAAGTCTCCACTAGAAAACCTTACTGTTTGAAACAGAATCATGAATTGGTCCTGATTCTGTTCAAATATATATATTCTGCTTCTTTAATATGTGAAAATTAGAGTGAGAGCATTTCCTCATGGCATCTTCCTACCTAACTTTGACATGAGATCTTTATATAGACATCATGTACATGTAGATGGAGTGTGTACATTTTTAGATTAGATTGCAAGTAAGTAACCATATGGATATTGTATAAATTAAATTAAAGACCACATTGCCTTTAGCAGATAGATATCTTGCATTTTGTTATACTACGGAGGTAGCACCGGGAATTGGAGGCAATTTTGAATGATTAGGCACAGCATTTGGCATAAAAACCGCTTCTCAAAGCATTCTTGCCAGCTAAATAAGCAGATCCTATGTTGAGATGGTGAACAGAAGAATCTAAGCATGCCTCGATTTCCCCCCCACAATAAGGCTGTCGTGTGTGGCTGGGAAGAGAGGACTCAGGCAGAAACAGTTCGTTATGGGCTAATAATACAGAGAATTAGACACATGCTGCCATGATTGGCAATGGCAGCAAAAGGCACATAAGGGATAGGGGCCATGTGTTGATTATTTTCTTCATTTTGTTTATACAAGTTTCCTCTTCTTCACAGCTGTATGGCTATAACCAGCAAAAGCCCCTGAGAGAGAGTTTTAGACGCTGCTCTTCTGAAGATGCATCATTACCTCGCTCCAAACAAAGTCTCTCCCCCCCCTCTATTTTTGTGTGTGTTGTCTTGTCAATAGAGGATGAAAACATTATTGGATTCAGGAGCTCATAGTAGTCCTGCATGCAGCTAGGGACGCAGAGGATAGATTTATGAAATGGACCATTTCAAATGGCATTATCTTCCCACAGTGAGGTACACCTTTCATAAATCATGGGAGAGTGTTCGGAAAATAGAACATTTGTTATTCCTGCTGTATATTGTATTTGCATCCTCCACACTATAATCTGGCAAAGATGGGGAGGGGGAGGTCTTGTGGAGACGGAAAGGGTGGAAGCTTCAGTTGATTTTTCTTGTTGCTGATTTTCCTATTGCTTAAGACATTTTGCTTCTCCCACCCCCACCCCACCCCCAGCAGGTGGAGGATGCATTATAGAGTGCCATTTCTCTCACGTAATCTCTGTTGCAATTTTTAGTTCAGGGTTATTTTATTTTTTAAAAAATTTTTTAGCGCTGTGCTAAAAATGCCCTTTCGGTTTTGTGGGCTCATATGCAGGCCACAAGTGGGGGTGGAAGTGCAGGGCCATTTTCTGCAATTTTCAGATGAAAATTATGACTTTGGGGGAGAGGAAGAGAGCTTGACCTGAAAAGTGGCAGCAGGCTTTTCTCTTCTTCCCTTCCTCCTCCTTTTAAGGGTGCAATCCGATGCATGTTTGGACAAAGAAAGAAAGTCCTACAGCTTCCAGCATTCCCTAGCCAGCATGGCTAGGACTTTTTTTTTTTCCTGTCTAAACAGGCATCGGATTATGCCCTTAAAAACTTTTTTCTTCCTCCTGCTGCAGTAGTGCTAGTGCTTCTCCAAATAATCCAGTGGCCATATCTTCCTCACAGTGCCTTCCCTGGACGGCATTCCACTGTGAAGCAGCATTGTTCTGGGTGCATTGTTGGGGGGGGGAAATGATGCAGACCCCCTTGGCTGCCATGCTTTCCCCTGCCCAACAATGCACCTGAAAACAACCCTGTGTCACACAATGTAGCACTTCAGGGCTATTTGAAAGAGTCACAGCACACCCGGTGTGTTATTGTGGAGTGAAGTGGGCCTTCCCTCTCTAGAAGCACGTATTTGGAAGAGTGCCGCCAAAGACGCTGCAGCGAAAACAGATTGAAAAGAAAAAGGAGGGGGGATCCTCTGTTGCTGCTGCCATTTCAAGGAAAGTTTGTAGCCTTCTGAGGATTTCACAATTCTGATCCCACTCCAAGAGATATAGACTGGATTCAGACAGCAGCACGATAACTCGCACTCAAGGGTTGAGTATGGGTTGACCATGGGTTGTTGCTGAAACATGGGCTATAATGTTGTCTGAACCCAGCTGCACTAACGTCCCATGGCTTGTTAACCATGAATAACCCATGAAGCAAACCCATGGTTTGTTGTCGGGTTGTGAACCGTGGGTTTGTTATCTCAGTTGGGTTCAGACAACACGACAACCCACATTTCAACAACAACCCACGGTTCAACAACAACTCACAATCAACCCATACTCAACCCTGGAGTGTGGGTTATCATGTCGTCTGAACCCAGTCATATTGTCTTTTTGTTCTCTCCATGCCCCACCCCAGACCCCTTGAAATTCCATGATAAATTTGATAGCAGAACTTTCTGCCCACTTCTATTTTTCAATGCTGCCATCAGTGGAGATCCAACATTTTTCTCCATCAGATACAATTAATCAGACTGAGGGCCGGTTCGCATGACCCAGGCTGCGAGCGGGGGAGGCACCACGGGGTCGTCCGGTGGGGCGCCGCAGACGACCTGCGCCCCACGCACGTGGGCAGACCCCGGTGGAACCGGCAGTCCCCGCACCACAGTGCAGGCCTCCCAGAGCTAGGGGGCAGTGGCCCGGGATGCCCAGAGGGGCCGTTTGCCCCTACAGGCTGGAGCGGCCGCAGCTCCCACCACTCTGGGCTGCTGCCTCTGTGCAGCCCCCGCGGGACGGCCGCCCGCTGTTCACACGGCAGGGTGGCCACGTGAGGTAGGGGCTTACCCCTCTACCGCCCATGGTCACTTTGCATGCTTCGCGCGTGCGCCCGTCCCGCAGGGGCACCCCCGGCCGGCGTTCACACAACACAGGAACCGCGGAGGGCTTCTGCTCCCCCGGGGTTTCCGTGTCATAGGAACCGGCCCTGAGTCTCTGTGCTTAATAGTAATTTAAAAGTAAAGACAAATACAGAGGTGGAATTTGGCCTACCTAGTTATTTTAAAGGGCATGCCCAGCCTATTAAGTTTTTAACTTGTGGTCCCAGTATTCTGCCTTTTACTTACATTAGTTTAACAGAAAACAATAGAAACATTTAAGGCATAATCCTATGCATGTTTAGACAGAAAAAAAGTCCTACTACTCCCAGGATTCCCCAGCCAGCCATGCTAACTGGGGAGTGCTGGGAGTTGTAGGATTTCCCCACCTGTCTACATATACATAGGATTGCACCCTTAGCAAATTAAATTTGTACTTCATCTGTAAAATGGGTAAATTTTTCTAGCCTGTCTTCTAAAAATTTACCCATTTTATGAAGGTATAATTCTTTGATAATGTGCTACATACATGTTTTGCGATTTGATGCATAGTCTTTGGTTGAGATCATCTGCTTGAGCTGTTGGCTTTGAACATATTTCTAGTTCTTGCTTTGTGCTTGTGGAACATTGTACTAGTCTGGACTATGGCAGATTGATAGTGGTGGTCTCTTATTGTCTGTCGGGGGCTGCCTTCTTCTTGAATGAGAATTCAGTCCCTAGGCAAGAATCATATCCTCCCACATTTGACAGAGTAAAACCAGAAAATGCAGTTTGGAATGGATCTGTAGGCTACTTTTGATTTTTTAGCTCTCAGACTCAAAACAATCTACTTGGCTACATTAATAAAGTGGTCTGAACTTAATTAGGAGCTATATAGTTCTGAGTGAAAAACAGGCTCTTTTGTCTGTTTGAGATTGTCAGTCTTCTTTCTGTGTCTTCACAATCCAATACTGCAATAATTTTTACAAGAGTGTCTGATGCCCCCATGGGAAAAACCACACAAAATACTCTATTAAATCTGTAACTAGCATGATGTGAAAAGTCAGTGTGTTATTTGAGAGATGTTTAAAAAAGTACTTCTGAATTGCAGGGGAAGTTTTCTCACATTATTAAGCAGAAACATGTTTCCTTCCTTCCTTCCTTCCTTCCTTCCTTCCTTTCTTTCTTTTAATAAATTTTATTTAGTTATTATAAACTACATACAAAAGTATAAAACACAAACATACAACTAAAATTAAATCATAAAGTGCACCCCCCACCTGCCTAGGGACCAACTAATATACATCCATCCCCTTAATCAATTAAATGCCACATTCCAAAAATATAACATTCCCTGACAAGGCATACTCCCCTTCCCTTTATTAATACATAGTCTAATAATTGATTCCATATAGCCATAAAATTATTATTCTTCAACTGTCCCTTTTTGCATTTGATACTACAAGTTAGTTTATCATTTAGGGCTATATCCCAAACTTCCTTATACCAATCAGTTCTTTCTTTCTTTCTTTCTTAGCAAGACATACAATAAACCCTTAATTTTTGGCACTTGGTTTTCACCAAAACAGAGAAAGGCAGAGATACAGAAAATGACATGTTTGGAAAAATGGAGAAGCAACATCAATAATAATCTAATCTGCATTTTTGTGAGTATTTTTAAAAAAGATAATGTCCTGGAATCAATGTATGTAGTTATCTTTTCTCTTCCCACACCTGCCCTGAGGTCCAAATTTAAATATCATTTCATATCAGGGTTGTTGTGGATGCTGACCTGAACTCTTTTGGGAAGGGTGGATGGGGGGATGCAGATGATGATAATGATAGTAACAAAATATGATAATTAGCTTGGAAACCCTAGGAGAAGAGTAAGAAAAGTCTTCTTTTTTACTTACATACAACCAAACTATTCCTATTTCTCCTTGCCCCTGGATTTTTTAGGGTTTTTTTTTTTTTTTCTTCCTCTCCCTGGTAAACAACTGGCTCCAGTTTTGCCTTTTGTGGGAATGCCTTTTCAAAATGTGAGTGTGAGTTGCTCACGTCTTCATTCTTCCAGTTTCAGCTTCCTCCTTGCATGTCTCTAGAATCTACGGTAAATCTCTGAGTTGAGGAGCAGATGCATCTTGTCCATCCACTATGGCACCATGCCGTGCACAGCCTGCCTTTCCACATACTCCAGCTGGCGAGGTTCATGTTGAACTTTTGATAAGGTATTATAGGACAAGGGATGCTTTTCTAGTATATCTAGCCAAAAGAACAGACACATCCTCATTGGTTCTATATCAGTGCAGATCAGTCTGTTGTGGACTAAATGAATGGTATATGAAGCTGTTACAGAAGGAGCTTTGGCAGTGCTGGAGGAGGAGAAGTGTTGGGGCTCGGACAACGATCTTTCGATGTTTGAATCGGGTTGCTGCAAATAGAAAATATTCTCCCTATTTTAATCTGTGAAATGTCAGGCAGAATATATGAGGGTTGTCCCAAAAATCTCCTCCCCGCCCCACCCTTCACCACACATTCACAGAGGGGCATTTCAGCAATTTTTGTGACTGGGGGCAACAATATGAGAAGTGATTCAGAGGGAAAGTTGTGTGTTTATCCTACATATGTGCAGAAAAGGCCAACTAAAATGATCAAGGGGCTGGAGCAACTCTCCTATGAGGAAAAGTTACAGCAGCTGGGATTGTTTAGCTTAGAAAACTGGTGAAGAAGGGGAGACATGATAGAGGTGCACAAAATTATGCATGGTGTGGAGCGAGTGGACAGGGAGACGTTTTTCTCCCTCTCTCATAATACTAGAACCCAGTGGGGTCGATTTAGGTGGGAGATTCAGGACAGATCAAAGGAAGTCCTTCTCCACACAGCACATAGTTAAACTATGGAATTCGCTTCACAAGATGTAGCGATGGCCACCAATTTGGACAGCTTTAAAAGGGGATTGGGCAAATACACGGAGGATAAGGTTATCCTCCTGATGGCTATATGCTACCTCCAGTATTAGAGGTGGTATGCCCATGCACACTAGTTGCTGGAGAACATGAGTGAGAGGCTGCTGTTGCCCTCATGTCCTGCTTGTGGGTTGCCTATAGGCAGCTGGTTGGCCACTGTGTGAACAGAATGCTGGACTGTGGACCTTTGGTCTGATCCAGCATGGCTCTTCTTATGTAGCACAGCTTCCTGTTCTCTCTCTTCCTTATCCATGGTCATAGTTTAGCTGGCCAGCAAGAATAGTGGTGCGCCTAGGTCATTGTAGACCTGCACTTCATTAAGTCTTAGGGAAGGGGAGGGGGGCTTCAGGCAGCGAAATGAATTAGTTCAGCTGCCTCGCAAACTAACATTGTTCTTCCCGACCTCCCCCAGCCACCGCCACCGTTCCATGCTTTACAACTGCTTCTACATTCCTGTTACATTAGGGCAAAAGAGAGAAAAAAACTGTTTGCCAACTCTATATATATATATATATATATATATATGTATAACTTTGAGCACGTGCAGTTTCATATTTTAAACTCACTTACTTCATACAGGATTAAATTGAAGTTTTGCTTTTTGCTGCTAAACACATTTACTTAGGGAAAAGCACGGTTTACTTGCACAAAAGGTACTATTTTTTTGTAAAGTAAAAATAACCATATGAACATCTCTAACCGTGTTTTGGGGCTGGTTTTTTTTTGGGGGGGGGTATTATTATTATTTTTTGCTCTAACATTCCAGGAATGTAGAAGCAATTGCAAGGTGTGGAACGGTGGTGGGCTTGGGGAGAAGAGAAATATTAATTGTGTGCTTCACAACAGCAGTCATGCACGTGTCCAAAGCCCCCCCACCCCCCGTGGTGCAGTGGTCAATTTTGAAGTGCAGGAGCTCATCATGACAGTGCCCATAGCCGCGCCCCCAAGGAGAGTCCAAAATTGTGGGCAGCTGAGTTGATCCACATCAACAAACCAATTCCAGCAGCTGTCATCTGCTAGGAGCAAGTCTTTTGTAAAGCTGATGGGTCAATTGCCCATTCAAGACCGGGTCACCCCAACATACTTTCTACCACAATAGGCAACAATATGTTGTTGCTGGGAAAATTCATCCCCCCACCTCCCCCAGCACCTGCTGTGAAGATTGCAGCTAAGCTTGAGGAAACTGGGAATTCTTAGGGGGGTGGCAGCATCCCTGCTGATAAATCATTTTGGCATACCAGATAACAATCCAAGAATGCAGTGGAGACTGGTGACTCCTGTGTCCGTGGGGCTCCTTATCCATTGCATCTCTTTGTTTGAGCTTTATAGGAGCAATCCGTGGTGCTCCATGATGGTGAACCTATTTTGGGGATGGAGTACAGCACCGTGGGTAGCTCCTCTAAAGCTAAAACAAAAAGATGCAATGGATAAGGAGCCCCACTGACACAGGAGTCGCCAGCCTCCCCTGCTCGAATGTGTTTATTATTTATTTATTATTATTATTATTTATTTATATTTATTTATCGCCCATCTGGCCGGCAACCAGCCACCCTGGGCGATGTACATAGAATAAAAACAATAAAATACATTTAAAACAATATAAAAATTTTAAAATCTTAACCCACCCCATATTCCCGCCTGAATAACCAGGTTTTTAATGAGCAACGGAAGCTCAGCAGAGAGGGGGCATGGCGGAGGTTACTCGGGAGAGAGTTCCACAGTACGGGGGCCGCCACAGAAAAGGCCCTCTTCCTCGTCCCCACCAGTCTAGCTGCTCTGGCTGAAGGGACAAGGAGAAGGCCATCCGTGGCAGATCTTGTTGAGCGGCCCAATTGGTGTTGCTGGAGACGCTCCTTGAGATAGATTGGACTGGAGCCGTATAGGGTTTTAAAGGTCAAAACCAACACCTTGAATTCGGCTCAGCAAGCAACTGGTAGCCAGTGCAAATCCTTCAGCACTGGCGTGATGTGATCCCGCCGGCGGCTGCCTTTAACCAGGCGAGCCGCCGCGTTCTGTACCAGCTGTAGCTTCCGAACCGTCTTCAAGGGTAACCCCACGTAGAGCACATTACAGTAGTCTAGGCGAGAGGAGACCAAGGCATGAACCACTGATGGGAGCAGGTGATTAGGAAGGTAGGGGCGCAGCTGCCGTATCAGATGGAATTGATACAGCGCCGCCCGGCTCACAGCTGCCACCTGAGCCTCCATGGACAGCTGGGAGTCTAGAATGACCCCCAAGCTGCGGACCTGGTCCTTCAGGGGTAGATGTACCCCATTCAGCACCAGGTCAACATCCCCTAACCTCCCCTTGTCCCCCACCAGAAGTACCTCGGTCTTGTCGGGGTTCAGTTTCAGCATGTTCCTTCCCATCCAGCCAGCCACTGCCTCCAGGCACTTGGACAGGGTCTCAACGGCCAACCTCGGTGAGGACTTGAAACAGAGGTAGAGCTGCGTGTCATCCGCATACTGATGACATCGCACCCCAAACCTCCTGATGATAGCTCCCAGTGGCTTGAGGTAGATGTTGAATAACATCGGGGAGAGGATAGAACCCTGCGGCACTCCACAAGTGAGCAGCCAAGGGTCCGAAGCCTCCTCCCCGAGAACTACCCTCTGATACCTTCCAGAGAGGAAGGACCGGAACCACTGCAATACAGTGCCTCCCAAGCCCAAACCCTCCAGGCGGTCCAGGAGGATACTGTGGTCAACGGTATCAAAAGCCGCTGAGAGATCGAGGACTAGAAAGGAGCATTCGCCCCTATCCAAAGCCCTCCTCATATCATCTACCAAGGCGACCAAGGCTGTCTCCGTCCCATGAGACGGCCTTGGTCTCATGGAAACAATTTGACATTCTGAAACAAGAAATATTGTCAGTGAAAGGAAACAATTTGACATTGTTTCCTTTCACTGACAATATTTCTTGTTTCAGACCAGCCATATCCACTTGTGTTTCCCTAACCCTCACCCCACATACACATATAAGAACATAAGAACAAAAGAAGAGCCCTGCTGGATCACACAGTGGCCAACCAGCTGCCCACGGGATCCCACAAGCAGGACATGAGTGCAACAGCACTTCCTGCCCATGTTCCCCAGCAACTGGAGCACATAGGCAGACTGCCTCTGATACACACACACACACACACACACACACACACACACCACATTGATAACTGCAACTATAGATATGAGGAGGGTGGAATCAACATTCTCTCCCCAGCCTTTTTTTTATTGGTAAAATTTCCACTGAGAAATCATTTCAATGCATCTGTTGTAGCTGGACTTTTTGCTGAAGCGTGTTAATTTTCATGACAGAATGGAAGAAACTGCAGGTTTCTTTGGCGAAGTCAGCTCTTAATGTTTGGTTGTTGTTGCTGTTGTTGTTTTAAATACACTAGCACTTGCTCTAGGAGTATGTGGTCTGTGAGGGCCCAAATAACTGTGCGCTGTGATCAGATAAACCCCTGTTATCATAATGAAGCCGGTGGGTAATGCTTTGCATTGTTCAATAACGTAATTGCTCTGCCCCTTCACTTAGCCTCTTGAGTACGGCAAAGAATAATGTTGCACCTTGCTGCTATTTATAACACTTTCCCCTTCCACCGGAGTTTGAACGGGAAAGTCATTTCAGATCTATAAAGCTGGATATGTTGAAAAGCACACACCAAAACGCAGCGTTGAGCCGTTCAGTTACATTTGGAGTCCGAAGAGGGTTGCATCATTCAGGATGAATTGCTTTTGTAATTGTTGTATGATTCTGTTGTTGACAAAACAACAAGACACAGGACATGTTTCACCCCACCGCCACATTTTTAAATGCTGTGATCACCATGAAACATCCAGGGAATTTTAGGGGGAAGGATACTACCGCAGCAGCCACGATTGCGGTCTCTAACTACCAATATCACTTGCTACTGTTTGGCAGCTGTGCGCCATTCAAAGGCTGGTTCATGCATGCATCGGACATCAGTTGACCATTGTGTTGGCGACAAGAAAGGTCAGTCCGTGGTGACTTGTTCACGCATGTGTATGCACCTGTGAACCAGCCTGCAAGAGGGACGCTCTCTTGAGCCATACCCATGTATGGGATAGAGCACCTACTTTCCATGTAGAAGGTCCCGGGTTCAATCCCGGCATCTCCAGGTAGGGCTGCTGGAAAAACTCCTGCCTGAAACTCTGGAGAGCCACTGCCAGTCAGTGTTGACAGTACTAGGCTAGATGGACCAAGGGTCTGGCTCGGTACAAGGCAGCTTCTTGAAATTATCCAGGGGACTTCAAAGGATTGTCTTGGCAGGATTAAGCCCAGTGGCTTTTCTAGGCTTAATCCTGCAGGGCCCTTATGTAAGTAGTCACATAATATACAATTGCACCACAGTTCTTTGCTGCGGCACAGTTTGCCAACTGAAGGAACGTGTATAAGTATCGCCAAATACTTTCGTCTCTAAGGTGAGGTGGGGTGGGGTGGGGGGACTGGTGTTTAAGGTGCCAATGTAAAAATCCATGTTTACAGTTTAGCCATCACATGAAGTGATAATTCTGTTAATTCCCCTTTACTCAGCACTGGTTAGGCCTCATCTTGAGTACTGCATCCAGACAGACTGGAGAGGGTTCAGAGGAGGGCAACAAAGATGATAAAGGGACTGGAAACAAGGCCCCATGAGGAGAGACTGAAAGAACTGGGCATGTTTAGCCTTCAGAAGAGGAGACTGAGGGGAGATATGATCGCACTCTTCCAGTACTTGAAGGGTTGTCACACAGAGGAAGGCCAGGATCTCTTCTCGATCATCCCAGTTTGCAGGACACGGAATAATGGGCTCAAGTTACAGGAACCCAGATCCCACTTAAACATCAGGAAAAATTTCCTGACTGTTAGAGCAATAAGACAATGGAACCAACTACCTAGGGAGGTGGTGAGCTCTCCCACTCTGGAGGCATTCAAGGTGCAGCTGGACGGCCATCTGTCGGGGATGCTTTCACTTGCTTTCCTGCATTGAGCAGGGGGTTGGACTCGATGGCCTTGTGGGCCCCTTCCAACTCTACTTTTCTATGATTCTATGATTCTGTGTACAATATGGTGACAACGCCTGTGGTGTGGTCACAAAGTGCCTTGCCTGCCTTTTTGAAATACTGTTGAAAATGCATGCAGTTGGAATGGAGTTCTGAAAGGAGGCTTTAGCTGCAGTCATCCGAGTCAGACTGCTGCTCTATCTAGCCTGATGCTGTCTGCTCCATCTGGCAGTGAGCTTTCAGACACCCTTTTAACCCGAGGGGACAGCAGCAGGATCTTGTACATGAAATGTTCTCCCACTGTGTGCATGTTCTCCCACTGTGCTGTTGCCTAGTATTGGGCAGAGTTGCGTCTTTATTCTGGGATATCCAGGATATTGTTTCATAGACTTCAGATGTCAGCTATTGTGTGTAACAGATCTTTATGTTAAGGTCAAAACTGTATTTAAAAGTCTTATTCGTGTGTGTGTTTGAAATATTGATAGCAATACTAATAATAACTATCAGTATAATTATTACATTTTTACTACTCCCTTCCTCTAGGCAGCATCACCCGCCCTCCCTTTGATCCTCACAACAACCTTGTTAGGTCAACTAGTCTGGAAGATGTTGAATAGGCCAATATCATCCAGTGGGTTGTAATGACTGAGTGGAGATTTGACCCCCTGCTTTCCCCAGTCCAGGTCCAATATTTATCCACTGACTACACTACACCATATTGATAAAGGATATGCCCAGTAGCCGAAGCTCTCTTTTCAGCATGTCTGAATCATTTCTCAGCATGTCCAAATCTCTTTGCACACATGATCTCACTAATATTTACAAGTGAGATAATGAATTACCTAAAGCCACCAAGTGAGTGATGGAATGCTCCACTTTTAACAGAATAGTCTTGTGAAGACTTTCACTACATATCAGTCGCAGGGGAGGCTGGTGACTCTTATTTTGGTGGGGCTCCTAATCCATTGCAGGTTTTATTTGGAGCTGTCCATGGGGCTGAGCTCCATCCCCAAAATAGGTTCACCACCGTGGAGTAGCATGGGTAGCTCTTATAAAGCTCCAAATAAAAGCTGCAATGGATTAGGAGCCCCACCGAAATAGGAGTCTCCACTGACCTGTCGGAAGCATTTATTTAGGTGAAGCCTTTTGTAATTCTTATGGTCACTGATGAGACACTCTGGCTTTGGTGCCAGTCTTTCCCAATATGGTCTCTGCGCTTTGACTGTGGTGGTGTTAGTATTTTAGCGTAGCCTAATTATTGCTTTTCATGAATCCCAACACAGAATGTTGTATGTCATGCTGTACTACTTTTAATTTCACAGCTGAACACATTTCTATTGTTATAACCCTCCTCTCCAAAGCTCTTCTTAACTTCCTCTCTAGAGGGCATGCAAGGTGTGTGGCTCCTTCAGGAGGTAACCTCAGTAGTATCTACCGATCACCCTCCTGGGAATAAGACATACTCTCAGATGCTTTTTCAGACATCCATGTATATTTTAAACCCTCACAGTTTTCTCTTCGAGCTACATTTGTTGATTACACCAGTAGCATAATATCTTGAACCCACATAATGAAAGGGATGAAAGAATGAAGGATGAAAGAATGGTGGGGAGGGGGATAGCCTTGCCATGTTGTGCACTGATGAGGGAGAGTGCACAACCTTCAACCAGGGGAAAGAAAGAAAGAGAGAGAGAGAGGGAGAGAGAGAATGGCAGGGTATTGCTGCACAGTGAAGGATTACCCTTGCTGGGTTATTGCATTTCAAGGACTCAATGAGGACTCCCAAATATAACCTCTAAACCGAAGCAGAAGAAGCAGCAGAAGCAGAAGCAGAAGAAGAAGAAGAAGAAGAAGAAGAAGAAGAAGTTAATACTATACATGGGAGAAGGGAATATTGTCATTTGCTAGTGATGTCAGATTCACTATCTTGTTGTGAGTGTTCCCACGCACACTCACAATTGTGCTGGGCACACATATTTTATTCATTAATTTACTACATTTAGATACCTCCTTTATACCCAAAGTGCTAGAATGGCTAGCAATTTGATGGACATGACACAGAAGGGTTTACATTCAGCCTTTTGGCTGATGGGCAGTAAATAAAGATATTAAATAAATAAATAAATAAATAAGGACAATCAAGTATTACAGCCACTGCATGAGTTCTGCTAAGGTTGGAGCCGAATGGCAGTTGGTTTCAGCTGGACTGATGGAGGGGGCCGTGCTGTTTCACCTCTTCCCTTGAAGCAGCCAGATAGAATGCCGCTGTTGTAAATTGCTCTGGGAGGGGAGGAGACAATGGCATTCAGTTACAGTGATGGGTTCCTTCCAGGTCAACAACACAAGGGGTTGGATCAAGACTTAGTCATATGTATAGTAGACTAATTGAACTCAGTGGGACCTATGTTAATCATGACTAACTTAATTTCCATTGATGTCAATCCATCTAATCTAAGTATTGCTAAGTCTGAATCCAACCCAAGGCAAGGTCAGACTAAGAATCTTCTGGGCCTGGAACATCTCCTGGTGGAAACTTCCAGGGAAGGGAAGAATATAGCCCTGCCTTTGAGACAGAGTCTGGTCAGAGTTTTCTGTTGATTTTGTTTTTTTTATTAAATGTCAATTTACATTCTATGATTTAGCCACTGTAGGCGACCTAAAGCAGAAGCAGCAACGAGCAAGCAAACAAACAACAGGTTCCAGTCAAAAAGGAAAATAACCTGTATCAAATTGGAAAATGGAATAATGTATCATTTGACAGTGGTCTTTCAGTTCTAAGTCTTTGTGCTTATTTTAAATTGAAAATATTATTTTAGTGTTTGAGTTCTACTCTTACTTAAAAAATGTTATATTCAGTCATCCAGTCAAAATCTTCTCCATTTATTGTGTGGACAAACCCTCAAATTCCCAACTGAGATGCAGGCCTACTTCAAAGCCAATGGGAAACTGAGTTCTAGTAATGCTTTTGAAAGTTCTCTATTCAGCCCACCTTTTAAATTATGTATCTTAATCTTACTGATTTAGGCAAATGAATTGTGGAGTGTATCAAAAGTTCACTGTATGTGATTGATTAATCAAACAGTTGGCCTTCATGCAATTCAACTGGAGCAGAACCAAATATTCACAGCAAAATTTACGTCTGTCAAAGATAGCTCACTTGGTTAACCTGAATTTGGGAGAAGAGCCTTGCCTGGATTAAAAACAAACAAACAAAAATGTCCTGTGGGACCTTAGTCTGCAACTGTAAGGGGCTCCCCAAAGTCAGGCTTTGATGCCTTACTTCCCATGCCACCAACACTGTTTCTACTGCAGGTCCAGCAGAGACTGAGCACTGTGCTCCAAGGTGCCATTTTGGCTAGGGTGCCAGCCTGCCTGAACCCCCAAGGGCCAATCCCAGTTCACCAGACCCTATAAAGGCTGACCCACGGAGCTTGGTCTTCCTTCCGAGTAAGGACAGCAGAAGACTCAGACTATAACAATGGAACCCTCTGGAGGTCAGCTGTAGTAGTAGTTGCTGTTGTTGTGATTCAGCTTTCAACCTTTTGAGGGTAACACTACTATTATGATGACATTCTCTCGTCTATGTCAAATGTCACTGAAGAAACAACGGAAGAAAATCCCGGAATATTGGAAGAAGTTTACACAATGCACCGGGGCATAAATAACCATGTTTTTAATGCAGATCAGATTGTCGGCAGCTCTGGGTCAAAATTTTAATTGGGGTACTGCAACCCTCCAGAGCTTGACATGAGCTCATTAACTAAGGCCAGTTTTAAATGTGTCCCCAAGGGGCTGTTTGTTGACTGAAGGGCCATTTGCTGGAATGTGAAAGACTTCCCTGAAGTTCTTTTGTTTTTGTTCAGGATTGTTCAGACAGGATATATGCTATGGGATTGATAGACGCTTCTTCTTCTTCTTCTTCTTCTTCTTCTTCTTCTTCTTCTTCTTCTTCTTCTTCTTCTTCTTCTTCTTCTTTTTTAAACACAAAAGCTATTTTGCAAAAGCAAAATTCAGCCAAAAGACAACATGTAAGTTTCATAGGATGAAATGATCTCATGAAAGCTCCCACAAAGAGAGAGAGAGAGAGAGAGGCAGGCAGGCAGGCAGGCAGGCAGGCAAAGACCATAACAGGGCCTGATGTAGCTGCACTGTCCCTTCCTTCTCCCACAGCGCTCTGTGTGGGATGGATCATTGTGTGTTATTTGTAATATTCAGTATCTACCGATATGTAAGCAATGCAATGCGCATGATACAGCACTTCCAAAAAGCAAAGAAATGACCACCAGTAGCACATCCAGTTTATAGATTTTATCGATTTAAAACTTAAAGATTCAACTGTGAAACATTTCGGTATAAAACACCAGCTGCAGTCACCAGCTTGTCATTTTTAATTTTTAAAAGTTTTAAATCTATGAAACTTTAAAAAAATAATCTTTAAAATGTTAAATCTATAAAATTTGTAAACTGGTGGTCATTTCTTTGCTTTTTGGATTTGTAATATTGTTTTATACGGGTCTGGTATTGATATATTGTTATCTTCCCTATAAGCCAGCGTGGTAGGATTTCATCCTGAAAGTTGGGATATGAATATTGTAAAAATAGCCATGAGGAGGTCACGTGAAAAGGAGCACCTAGATGTGTACCATTGTATGCATGTAGGCACTCCACATGATTGGGACCCCTGATCGTGTAGAACAGGAGTGTAGAACCTCAGGCCCGGGCCCCAAATCTTGCCTTCCTGGGGTCCCAAACTAGCTCTCTGGAGTTCCCCAGATGGCTCCGCCCACTTCCCCCTGACTACCCATCATTTGGAGGATTCTTGGCTTTCGTGCAGTTATATCCCCCATTCTAACAGGTTGAAATATTTCTCCTAAGGCTTCGTTACTTGCAGTAAGCGGTTTAAGCTAAAACATGCTGGTATTTTGTAGTCGTTGTATGTTTGGTTCCATCCCTTTAGCCCAGTGTTCTCCAACCTTGGGTCCCCAGATGTTTTTGGCCTACAACTCCCAGCATGCCCCAGCTAGCTACGCTGGGTGTTGTAGGCCAAAAACATCCGGGGACCCAAGGATGGAGAACAGTGCTTTAGCCTTTGGCGCTGCCCATCACTGGAATGTGGTCCCCAAGAGCTTTTCTGACGTTGAATTCAGTCCTTGGGCTGCAAGAGGCACACCACCCCTGCTTCTTTCCAGGCATCCTGGTCAACGTTCGGATGCTAGGGGCAAGGTGCAGTCCCATGCGCTTCATTGCATTTAGCGTATTCATGAAGGCCTGCATGAAGATGGTTAATATAAAGAAGGATATCAAAGCGTATTGCTGATCTGGTGCTGGCTCCATGGCATGTGGACACAGTGGACACGACAAACGTATTTACTTACTTATTTATTTGTTTATTTATTATATTTTTGAATCGCCCATCTGGGCAGTCATCCAGCCACTCTGAGCGATGTGCAGTCCAATAAAATACCATAAAAAACAGAGTGTAAAACACAATTAAAAACAGAACAAAACTCAAAATCCTAACCCACCCCATATTCCTGCCTGAAAAGCCACGTTTTTAATGCACGGCGGAAGCTAATCAAGGAAGGGGCATGGCGGAGGTCACTGGGGAGAGAGTTCCATAAATTGGGGGCTGCCACAGAAAAGGCCCTCCTCCTAGTCCCCACCAGCCTGGTTTCTCTGGCTGATGGGACAGGGAGAAGGCCGTCTGTGGCAGATCTTGTTGAATGGCCTACTTGATGTTGCTGGAGGCGCTCCTTGGGATATCCATACAGGATACGTAGATGTATGAAAGTGTTCCTTTGGTGCAAATAGATGTGTGCATGTTTGCTTGCTTTGTTCATTTACTTGTGAGAACTCTATCATCCATGTGCCACGTGCCCAATCGATCTACACCACACTCCCATTGGTCAGTCTAAGCCAAGTTGGTCATTGGAAAGAATAGCAAACACTTGCATGATATCAGTGTTACCACAGCAGGAGCATAGCAGCTGAGGCGCCTTCTTGTTTTCCTTTTTAATACAAAGGTTTGATTTGTTTTGATTTGTTTGAATTTCTCTTTAATTGTAACAACCCCAAGTGGCTGATAAAAAGCCGTCATTTCCCCTGCAGCGGTATCTCGTTGCCATTCTTTCATTAGAAGAGCCACCGTGGGGTGGCTGGCAGTAATATTGACTTTTTTTTTTTCTTCCGTGGAGATCACAGTCCGCTTTATAGTGGCATGGTTTTCTTAAGGAGGCAGCATGTTAACACTTGGCATTTCCTTTGTTTCTTCCCTCTACACATACTATGAGGGCTTTAAATTTCTCTTACTGTTATTGGGGGAAGTGGGACTCAAAGTTCATAGAAATTTTATGAAGCTAAGATATTTACCGTACACACTTTTGTTTTTAATCTGTGATTTGCAGCTGACAGAGAAGCCATTTATGATTTTTTTTTTTGCTAATTTAAGGTGCAATCCTATGCATGCTTAGACAGAAAAAAGTCCTACAACTCCCAGCATGCTGGCTGGCTGGCTGGGGCATGCTGAGAGTTGTTTGTAGGTCCTTTGTTGTTGTTGTTTAAGCATGCATAGGAGTGTGTCCGTGGTTGCTAGAAGCTCCTTTGTTTTAGGCTGGTGCTTGCATATTTCAGCTTTGTAAACAAGCCACATATGTTACTGGCCTGCAAAAAAATAATAATTCCTAGCCTGATGGGGATTGTCAGGGGAGAGAGGGGCAGCTCCGTCCCTCTTGTAGCAGCCGCACTGCATTTCATGCTGGGTGTAGAGGAAGGGGTTTCCCTCCTCTGGTGGTCCACTTGGTTTCTGTGTTTGGCTTAGAAGGCAGACGAAATGGTCCACTTCCTCCTCTACCAGCTTGCTCACCCATCTGCATGCAGATCCTTATCATCAATGGGTACCAAGCCAGTACCTAAATACAAGGCTGATATGTTTCCATGCCTCCCTAACGGCCCAGAGAGCTTCGGCTGTCGGGCAGTATAGAAATGTAATAAAGAAATAAATGAATAAAGAATAACTACCCCAAATTACCTACTTTTTATTAAAGAACGCTGGGATCTTAGTGAATGCAAAATTGCATGGGTCAGCTAAAACCAATGACTGGGTATGTTTACATAGTGTTTGCGAGGGATATAGGAATGTTTACTTTTACTCATCTAGGGCTCATTAAGTTATAGCCGTTTATAATTTCAGCCCCAGAGTAAAGCATATAGCTATGCAGGTGGGCCTGTGATTTTGATTCAGATCTCTAAGGCAATGGTTCCCAAACACTTCTTAGGGAAGACTTAGGACTTTGATCCACCATTCTGCTAGCCACTGACAGCCACCCAGCTCCAAGGTAGTTGTGAAGCTGGTAGCAGCCTCAGCATAGGATACCATACCATACCTGTATTGCCTAAATAGCACAGCTGTTAAGGGTGATGGCCTTTAACAGCTGAAAATTCCCAAAATTTTGGGGACTTCTGTCCCAGTGGGTCCCAAGATGTTGGGCTACAACTCCCATGATCCCCAACCATCATGGCCAGGGATTATGGAAGTTGTTTTCCAGCAGCATCCGGGGACTCAAGATTGGGAATCATGGTCCTAAGATCACCACTTGCTTGGTTACAAAGTGAAAAACTGGAAGTGTGACATGGCAAGTTTTACCTGCTGAAATCCCCTCTTCATCCTCTGCAGCTCATTGGATTTGTCCTGGACTATAAAAGGATTAGACAAATTCATGGAGTATTTGTCATGGTAGCTATATGGAAGCTCAATGTTCAGAGGCAGTATCATGCTGGTTAACAGTTACAGTGAGATGAACCAGTCCTGTGTCTGGTCTTCCCAGAGATACTTGGTTGGCTATGTGGGAAACAGGATTGTGGACAATATGGACCTTTGGTCTGACCAGGGCCGGCGCTACCACTAGGCCAACTAGGCAGCTGCCTAGGGCGCATGGCTGAAGGGGGCGCACTCCACTCCTGCCGGCCGACCCTCGCCGCCACCGGGACTGCTGTGCGACGCGCTGCCCGCCTGCCGCTCGCAGAGCCCAGATCTGTCGGCGAGGTGGCCGGGCGGGGCAGCTGCGGAGACACCACTGGCCATGGGCAACAAAGGCACCAGTCACACCAGGTCAGTGCGGGGGGATTGCGGGCAGGCTCGGTGTCGCGCTCAGCTTTCCTTGGCGGGGGGGCGCCTCCACCCGCCATCATGAGCTGGGGCGCCTCCGCCCGCTTCTCCTCCGGCTCGCCGCCCCGCCTGCTCTCCCGCGAGGCTGCCGCAGCAGATGCTCCACCAGGCCTGGCGCTCGCCATCTAAGCCTCTGTCCCCGGGCAGGCGCAGCTGACAGCGGGGCGGGGAGGAAGGTGGAGGCTCCGTCCCTTCCTCCCCGGTGCCTCCTGTGGGGATACCCAAGCGGGGATAGCATGGCCCAGTGCCTGGCCGGGCATCCTGGCCGGGCCCCGCTGAGCGCGCTGCTGCTGGCCGAGATGCTGCTGCTGCCGCTGCTCCAGGCCCACAGAGGGCTGCTGGCCCCGGTGGCAGGGCCAGGGTGAGGGGGGCCCTGGGCCAGCAGGCGTTTCAGGCTGCTTTGCTCCGGAGCCCGCCCCCCCGCATGAGGGAGGGGCGCTAAATACCTGACTTGGCCTAGGGCTCCAACTTCCTTCACATCCTGGGTCTGACCTATCAGCGCTCTATGTCCCTACATACATTTCTCTACTATCGTGATGTAAGCTTGTGGGACAGTTAATTGGGGGTTTGGTGTAGCAACATTATGTACTTAAGTATAGATAATCCCTGTCTCATTTTGTAGTAATGTGTTATGAAGACTTTTCAAGCCAAAGATAATATTTTAGGGTCACAATGAAGGAGAAAAGGACTATCATTAGTGATATGTCAGAAAGCATGCCCTAGAATACAGCTCTTGTATACTAGAGACCAGGAGAAGGTAGATTGGGATATACTAGTAGATCTCTGGGTGATTTGCAGAAGTCTCCGAGGGTTTCTGGCTCCCAATACTTTAACGAGAGAAAGTAAAATTGGAAGAAAGAAAAATCTCTCTGCCAGATTCTGGTAAAACAAAAACAAAAAAATGAAATAGTTGCCACAAGCCCGAGGTCTGCCCCCCCCCTTGTCGGATATACCCTCCTTTTGTCACTTCTGGGTTTAATGGACCCACATCTCCATCCTTTATGACTAGGGAACCAAAGTCAAAATTCTCTCTTTCTCTCAAAATGACAGGGGCTTCATGCTGCACACCTTTAATCTTGCATCTTCTTTCTGTCCAAACCTTTGTCATTCATAACCCAGTCACGTTGTAGAGGACATTCTTTTTCAGGTGGAATCTATCTCGGAGAGCTTAAGTTAAGGGATTTTCAAACAGTCACCTGATTTAAGTATGTGAATGCATAGCTAATGAAAGGAGGTTGGGCCATGGCGTCTGGAAACCCTCAACAGTTATGACTTGATTGCTATCCTTTGTGTTCTGTACCACGCAAACATCATGCTCTCTTCTTTTTTAAAAAAATTTATTTATATTTTTTAAAAGAACACACATACAAAAAAAACCACATAAACCTACAAATCATACACTACAGGTGCACCCGTCACCCTGGGGCCAAAACCATTTCTATCCACATAATCCATTATTAATCTATATTCCAAAAATACATCATATCATGACATGGCTTACTCCCTTTCCCCTTTACTAAAACATAATCTAAAAATGACCCCCATATTTCCTTAAAATTATTTTTCTTTAATTGTCCCCTTTTACATTTAATACTACATGTTAGTTTATCATTTAAAGCAATATCCCAAACCTCTTTATACCAGTCTATTATTAAATACTGATGTTGAACTTTCCAATTCCTTGCAATCAATAATCTCCCTGCCGCTAATAAACTTACAATTAGTTCCTTTTTCTCTTGTGAGCACAGAAGTTTCTCCGTTATTGATAACAATGCTAATTTTGGACAGACCTCCACATTAATACCAATAATTTCTGAAATTTCTCCAAAAATTTTATTCCAAAAATCCAATACGCTTTTACAGCTCCACCACATATGAGCATAAGTACCAAGTTCCTGGCATCCTCTCCAACACAATGGAGCACAATTACTATCTATTTTATTTAATCTTACTGGAGTCAAATACCATGCTCTCTTCTTTAGATCACAAGGCACATAGCTGCCTTCAGCTGAGGGAAGAGTACTGGGTCAAAAAGAGTTGATAAAGACCGCAAGAAGTTCAGTATCAATTTTCTTTGAAACGGTTTATTTATCTTTTATTTATATCGGAATGTATATTTATATCCCGCCTTATTGCTGATGCCTTTTAAAATTTCTTTGATAAAACTACCATATTAAAAACAACAGGCAAAGTAACAAAGCTTGGTGAATGTAACTTGGCGGGGGGGGATTCCACAGTTTGGATCCCACCACCGAAAAGGCCCTTTCATGGATAGGCACCCATTGAACCTTAGAAGGGCTGGGGCACCTGGAGTAGGGTGACCACTGCATCACCAAAATAGAGGATAAAAGAGGTCACAGATTTGCATGACATTTGCATTTACATCTCACCATAATGAGGAAGACTATGACCAGGTGACCAGGTGACCTGCTGCTGTCCAACTGTTCTCTGGACCCTGCTCTCCATTCTTATGGTTCTTTCTCTTTAAACTGGACTTGGATTGGACTTCCATTCAAACAGAGGACACCTTCAAATGGAGGACTGTCCTCTGTAAAGTAGAACATATGGTCACCCTAACTTGGAGAATGGCCTGCAAAGACGGCTCTTCTCTGAATACATTTTTAAGTGTTCCATCCCACCCCCATAATGGACCTTCTTTCAGATCCATCATTCCCTGCATACCAGTGATGATAATCCTGCTAGTATTTATATTTAGCGGATAATGTATACCACAGATCAAGAAATGCAATTTGAGGAGTCCAGGGTCCACTACAACCATTGTGAAGTCTTGCCTTTAACTAACTTTAACTAAGTAACTAACAACATACTTCCAGTTTGTATCTTGTCTAGATTTCTGTTTTGTTAATCTGTCAGAAAATGTGATTTCCTTTCTCTTTCCTAATTGCATGTCATAAATATTTGGGCCAGTTCACTAGCACATAAGCCACTTTTTATACAAATCAGTTAAATATTTCAGATTATTTTTATAACACACACACTTGGGTTCTAGGCTTTCTTTCTTTTCTTTCTCAGTCACTTAAATAAAGTGTGTGTGTGTGTGTGTGTGTGTAGCCTGCACTTTGGCCCTTCTCCCAAACAATCATCAGTCATTAGATGAGTACAGTCCTGTGTGGCTCTTTGTGCTTTGCTTCTTTTTGCTTTTTAAAATCCTGAGTCTAGCTGACTTAACATTCAACCGCAGTTGCTTTTTGAGGTTTCTATTCTTCATTGAAATGGTCCTTTTAATGTCATCTTTAATTTAATCAGGTAATGTCATCAAAATAACATTTACTCTGTTACTGCAAATTCACTGCATTATTAACTAGTGTAACTAGACAAAAAGATGGCATAAACCCCCATGGAAATAATGTACTTACAGTGAAATTGATACAGTTCATATAGGCTGTATATTTAATTTGAACTTTCAAAGCTCTCTCTCACTTTGATAATATTTTATGGTTCTGAAATAATTTACTAGAACTTACACTAGGTTCTCCTCAGCCCCAGCTATTTCTTGATCTTGCAGAAGATAGTAACTTTTTGGGATTGAGGTGGTAAGGTCCCATAATAATTTTTAACAATTATTAAAGCACGGTGTGATAACTAGGAAAAGAGCTTTTGGGCCCCACCTTTCCCCTGCAGTTTTGTCTATTTTGGGATAGGGTTATTGTTGACTAAAGAAAGGAGCCTCTTCAACATGGTTTGGGTTACACAGGATAATAGAGTGAATAGTTTTCCAGAAGAAATCCCAAGGAAGTTGTGAAGAAAGGTTTGTATGACTTTAACAGGGTTTGTTGCTGGTAAGGAAGACTCAGAAGCAATATGGACTCATGTTCACAGTGTTAACTGGATTTGGGTGCTTGGAGTGATGGCCCACAAAGTCTAACACAGCTACGTTTGACTTCAAGAGACGAGAAAATTTCTCAAAAATGTAGAGAGTGATAAAAAGGAAATTGAAAGTCGGGGGGGTCGGATCTCTCCAGAATGTAGTCACTACATTTTGAGGTTGTTCAAAACCACAATAATAGAAGCTTGGCTAGGATGTCCAGATCAGGAATGGTACCACCAAATCTAAGAAGCACATCAGTGCAGATAATGAGCAGAGCCAAGGAAGCTATTCGAGGCAAAAAAGCTTCCTTCAGAAGTCTTACCCAAATGAGGAAAACAAAAAGGAACACAAACTTTGGCAAAATACATCAAAAGCAGGAAACCAGCTAGGAAGGTGGTCTGAGCTAACAATGACTGACTACTGAGATCATGGGGTTGTGATGAATAGCTCAGTGAAAACAACCCAGTGTTCAACAGCTTTGAAAAAGGTAAGTTTCATGCTAGGGATCAAAAGGAAAGGGATTGAAATGCTTATATCGTAATGCCTTTATAAGAATGTATGGTGCAACTGCACTTGGATCACTGTGTGCCCGTCTGGTCACTACATTTCAAAAGGGATATTGTGGAGCCGGGAAGGGTGCAGAAAAGGTCAACCAAAATGAGCAAGGGTTTGATCAGGGAGGCTGGAGCAACCCCCCTATGAGGAAGTTACAATATTGGGTGTGTTTTTGTTTAGAGAAAAGAAAAGGCAAGGAACAGGGGAGGTGATAGATACTCATAATTTATGCATGGTATGGAGAAAGAAGTTTTTTTCTCCCTTACTCACCAGACTAGCACCCGGATTTATCAAATTAAGTTGAATGGTGGGAGATTCAGAACAGAAAAGAGGAAGTTCTTCGTGCAGCACATAAACTGTGGAATTTGCTACAACAAGATGCAGTGATGGCTGCCAATTTAGATGGCTTTAAAGGGGGATTAGAAGAATTCATGGAAGATAAGGCTATCAGTGGTTACTAATCTTGATGGCTATATACTATCTTGGGGATCAGAGGCAACATGCCTCTGCATGCCAATTGCTGGAGAACAGCAGAAGAGGGCTATAGCCCTCGTATACTGCCTCCCATAGGCATCAGGTTGGCCACTGTGCAAGATAGGATGCTGGACTAGATTAGACTTTGGTCTTATCCAACAGAGCTATTCCTATGTACTTTGGATGGCACTTATAGGAACAGCTATGAGGTTATTGCTTCAAACAAAAGAATGGCAGATTTACCAAGTATAATCTAATAAAAATACATATGATATTTCCTAAATAACTGAAGCATTTGAAGATGTCTTGCCTGGATTTTGTCCTTTTGTGCAAAAAGGACTATTTTCCTTTCGTAATTATATAAGAACATTGGGCACTACCTTTTACCAAGTCAGACTGTTGGTACATCTAGCTCAGTGTTGTCTCCACTGACTGGCAGTGGTTCTTCTTGGTTTCGGACAAGAGTCTTTCCCAGCCTTACCTGAAGATGCCAGGAATTGTACCTGGGAACTTGTGAGAGCAAAGTGTGTGCCCTACCACTGAGCCCTCCCCGCTGGAATGATAAAGTCCCTTTCAGCTTATCTGAAAGCACTTATTTGAAATGTAATGTGGCGTCGTAGGGTGAATGTTTAGAAACTTACCAGGGCTACCTGGGTGCATATGCTCATCTTTATGCTCTGCTTTATGGGGCAGTTGCTATCTCTCAGTCTAGTCTGCCTCCAAAAGGCGGTAGTGAGGATCAGTTGGGATAATACCCCATTGTCACCACCCTGAGCTCTTTGAACAAAGGGTGGAATACAAATTTGATGATCGAACTAACATGGAGATTTAGGTTGACCAACACTGATACAGGCACTTCCTCTCCCCCAAACTGATTTCCCCAGTGCCACCTGAACCTCTCAGTGCCCAACTAAATTCAGACATCACAGAATTAGCCTTGAGCAGCTCCCTGTTTAGTGACCAGATAGCCGCGTTCGACTGATTTTTGATATGAGAAACTGGCTTTACTCTTTTGACCATTGAGTGTTGTGGTCTGCCAAGCAGCTACTAGCAACATAGTTCAAAGTTTATTGACAAGGGATAGAGGGGATGGAGAGACTGAGCATCTGACTCACAGCCCTTGTCCTTTCTTAAGGAAGTGCCTTTAGCTATCTGCTGGAATCTGTAAAGGGTTCTCTATATGATATCTCTGGGAAATAGAAATTACTCACCTATAAATTGGATTTCTCAGCAAGTAGTATGCTCCATAGATCCAGACCTAGCAATTCTTTTAAAGCTATAGGTGTACTCTGAGAAATGTTTTCTGGTTGTTTCTGCCAAAAACAGATGAAACTTTGTGCAGTTTTTATCCACTCGACTAGACTGTTTTTGGGCATTCAGTACAAAACAAGCGGGATGTGCAACAAAATACTGCGATACATTCTCACCGCAGGGCCAGCGCTATCATGAGGCAAGAGTGAGGCAACCACCTCAAACTGTCGATGCTGTGGGGCCACAGTGGCAGCTCCCTAGCCTTTCCAATCTCTTGGAGGACAAAAGAGTGTGTGATTCACAGCCTGTCCTGCACCCCCTAAACTAGCCTCCCTCCCTCCCTCAAGTGTGATTTCATAGATTTCATAGATCATAGAGTTGGAAGGAGCCTACAAGGCTATCAAGTCCAACCCGCTGCTCAATGCAGGAAACTAGAGGAGGGGTCTCCCATCCAAGTAATAACCAGGCCTGACCCTGCTTAGCTTTTTGTCCCAAAGGACAACAAACTGTCTTGGGCCGACCCTGTCTCACCTCCAAACAGGAGTGCCCCTGTACAGGGTTCCAGTCGGCCATTCCCTTCAGGCTTCCCCACCATTTTTCATCTTCCCTTCTCTAACTGACACTCAACATTCCATGGCTACTGAGCATGCTCAGTCCTCAACGGGCATTTTCTGCAGTGTGTTCCCCCCACCCCCCAATTCCGCTAGGTTTTTGGTGTTTAAAAAAAATCACCAAAAGTAACGTCAGCAATTAAACAGATCCCTGCCAACAGGAGCAAAGGTTCTTCATGTCAAGATACAGATTTTAGGCTTTCTTTCATTTGGAGATGAGGGTTAAGCAGTCAAGCCAAAATGTTCATGGGTGAGATACTTTTATTTATTAATATTTATTTATTAACTATTTTTATTCCACCCGTCAATTATATTTCCAGGGTGCTTTTCAAAAAGAATAAAACAATTAAAATGGAAATGCATAAAATAAGCTGAAAGTCACAAAATTATAAAAGCAGCATAAAACAGTCAGCAGGATTAAAATCGTATCTAAAAAGCTCAAGAAAGTAAAAAGATCTTCACCCAGCACTGAAAGGACAATAAAGTATCAGGTAAACCTCTCTGGGGAGAGCATTCCACAACTGGGGGGACACAACTGAGAAAATCCTCTCTCTGGTAGTCACCTGCCTCTTTTCAGATGGCCGGGACACCCACAAGAGACCCTCAGTTGAAAAGATCTTAATGTACAGGTAGGTACATATGGAGGTAGGTGGTTGCTACGACACGGACGGTCCCTTACACTTTAGGACCAGGCGCATAAACCCTTCTCAGGCTAAGCATCAACACTTAAAAACCTGAGTGGAGGGTCAAATGAAACCTTTCCCCTACTAATGAGGGAAAAGATTAATACTGGATATTAAGGATCTATTTTTAAATTTATGATGCTGTGGGTACAAAGGTGTGTGTGTAGATTTAAAAGTAAAGCAGGTTAATAATGCCAAGCTGACACGTAGAATTTGGGTAGCAAACAAAATAAAAATAAGTTTATTTTAATTATCAAAATCTTAGTTCCAGAAAATAAACCTGCCTACTCCAAACACTTTGTAACTAACCTAACTCCCTATAACTCCAAATACTCTCACTCCTCATACAATCACTGATTCCTCTTAAAACTCCTGACAAGACACAAATAACCCAACTAACCTAACTCCCAAACTCTCTAACACTCCCAACACACTCTAACAAACTCTCCCCCTTCTTAACTCGACTAACTCTGACATCACTCAAACACTCCTTATATACTCCTCCCCCCACCCTTTCCAAGACATCACAGACCACACCCACTCAGTTCAACATTCTAGACCAGTGATGGCGAACCTATGGCACGGGTGCCACAGCTGGCACGCAGGGACCTCTCTGTGGGCACTTGAGCCATTGGTCACCAGATCGCGAAAAGACCATCCCCTTCTGCAAAACACTAATGATCTTGTTCTTTCTCACAGTGTGGAACAGAATGATTTTATTCTAGAATTCCTGTTACAGAATTCTTTTCTACATTGTTATCACATTTAAAAGATTTTGAAGAATGATGCACAGAGCATGGCTTGGATGTACCGGTAAAGCCCTAACAGTTGACCTGAGTGCTGCATGTGTTGCTCTCAAACTAACGGAGTATGAGCCAAGGTTTGACAAATTATCAGCATGCATGCAATAGCAAAAATCACATTAATTGTGCAAAAGCATGCCCAATGCAAACTTTTACCTAATGCAGTGTTTGCAGTCCAAGAGATAAAGTGTTTAAAATGTGTTAAGCACATTTAGTTTTCTTGTTTATCTTGCTCATCCTAGTACAGGTTGACTTTTACTTTTACTAATCCGACACCTGTAGAAGCAGGGAAAGGACCCGGGGTAAAGCTTGCCCCATACAATTTCAGTCTGGCATATAATCATATTACAAGTTGAGAATCCCTTATCCAAAAATACATGTGCCTAATTATTTAAAAAGTTTGTATAAATTCCCTTCAGGCTATGTGTACAATGTAGTACTATAATAATTTTTTGAGTTGATTTTTCCCCAACAAAAAACTGTTTGTATCATTGAAAGCTCTGTTATTGTGTTTTTCTTTTAAGACAAAAGATGTTAATTAGTTCGGACAACTGTATGAGTTCTTTTTCTAAAACTAAAACCTCGGTATTCAGGTTTAATTGCAGTGTTGGCACTTTGAAATAAATAAGTTGGTTTTGTGTTACAGTTTGGGCACTCAGGCTCAAAAAGGTTCGCCATCACTGTTCTAGACACACTAAACATACTAAAGCAGACATACACCAGGGAACTGAATTGTGGGGTTACGCCACAGTGGTCCTTCAAGTATTTTGAGGAGGCATTTAGATGAGTTGCCATCATTCTACTCAACCCTCAGTTCTTTATGCTCAAGTCAATTGTTGGACCATTGATGCCTCTAGAAACCATTGCACGTGTGTGTGTGTGTGTGTGTGTGTGCGTGCGTGCGCACATGCATGTATCTGAGGTTGGGAAATGCAGTCCCTGCCTGCAGGCTTACAATCCGAAAAGGGAAAAAGGGGGGGAAATAATCAGGGCTGGTGGAATGTATCAGTTGCCCGCTTTGAACAATCCCCCTCCATTCTTTTCCATGTGCTGCTTTCTGCAGTAGAACACATCGGCTATACATATCCTTCCAGCCAAAGTGCCTCCTTCTGAAAGCTAAACTACTGATGCTGAGTCACATGTAATTTCCTCCAAAGTCTACTTCAGGTGACACCTGTGATCATCACCTTATTCAAAAGTGCTATGGCAGCTACAATCTGAACTGGGTGAGTGAGTGGGGGAGTGTTAGCCCTCTGGCATTTGTGTTCTGAAAATTCACACATACACCCTGTTGCTTTTCACTCACTCGGGACAAGGTACAGGTACACATAGCTTTTCTAGGGATGGGCAAATCTGCCAGTTTCACTTTCTCCCTTATTCAGATTTTCAAAATCTCAAGTTCTTTCTCTCCCAGACATGAAGAACTTTGTGAATTCTGGTAAATTCTTATCAATGACAAACTGAAACAAAATTCTCACCCATCTGTGCTATCCAAATTCCATGGATACCACTATTCCCAGCATGGAGAGGACCATGATATACCTGCCTGCCATTAAGAACCTGTCAGCACAAATGTGGCTGAATATACATAAATTGAAGCCCAGACTTTTAAGAGCAAAGTACTCAAAACCCTGGGCCCAGCTGGACGAATCTGTCCATTTTGGTTTCTCCCATGCTAGAATCTTTTAGATCTCAAATTCTTTTTTGTCCCAAATATGGAGAATTTTGCAAATATGAAAAGCTTTGTGAATTTTGGTAAATTCTCATCAAAGCCAAACAGAAACTAATCTCCCCTCATCCCCTAATTTTTTCTCCTGTGTATGGAAAATGCAGCTTGGAGGACCATTTTCAGTGGAGAAAACACAGGAAGTGTTCATCCCTCTCCACCCCAACCCTGCACAGGTCTTAGGCTCAGTTTGTAACATCTGTGGCTACATTTTGTCAAAGAAAAGTAAGCCTCCGGCAAGGAGGGGAAACACAACTACTTGCAACTCCACATTGCATGAAGTTTGGCCCTGAGCAATCTAGATTTAGGTGGTAAGAGAAATGGTGCAGGAAGAAACTGAACATTGGAAGCAAATGTTCCGCTTTCTTAGCATGAGAATGTTAAGACATACCAGAGATTGTTTTGGCAAAAGCAGGTGCAGTTAGAAATCTTATCCATGTAAGCTTGACCTTAGCGCTACCTCTGGCCCGAGTAAGAGAACCTCTTAATACAAGTGCTGTTTCCTCTCCTCCCAATATATGAGCTGCTTTTAAACAAGTTGGCAATAGCAGGTGTCCTCTCAAGCAGAAATGCATTCAAGTGGAGAAGTATATTTAGCACAGAATAAGTACACATATACTGGCAGGATATACCGAAGGGAGGATATAGGAGAGAGTCACCACGTGCTTCAGTTCCAGTGTGGAGATGGTACCTTATTTTATGCCACCTGATCGGATTGGATTGGATTGCTGCTGATTTTTCCAAATGCCATATTGCCAGGAGAATCTCCCTGCCTCGTACGTCAGAACAGTCCTCCTATTAAGACAAAACTGTTTCTTAACATCAAAAGGGGGGAACCTGAATCCTGTTTTCTGTGTTTCCATTGACGGAGAGAAAATGACATTGCACATGGGATGTCTCTAATTTCCAAAGACTTTGAGTAACATGTTAATTGTGCCTTGAGTCTACTTGGTTTAGCCCAATAGGGGACTGTGATATTTTTCACAGTGTCAGGATCAGATCTTCTCAACCTGCTGACACTACTGCATGTCCCAGAGCCCATTCAACTTATGCTCTCATACCCTGAAGTCCAGGCGCACCAAAACACTCCTTGGCATCCAGTGATCAGGGAGGAGATTGTGTTTTCCCATACGCTGTACCAGCAGACAGTACACTGATGTTGCAAGCTGATTCTCTCCCAGATGAAGAGAAACGGCTGCTCTTCAAGGCGAGCGTGGCCAGACAAAGAGCTGCCTTTAAAATGCTCGCAATGTGCCCATCTGCAACGCAGCATACTTGCTGCATCTGTTTTAATGCCCAGCATTCTAAACGAATGGAAACATTCCAAAAGGATTTGAAAAGCAAAATCAGGCTCTCTCTGTTAATGTCGTAGCAATCGTTGGCCCAGATGGGCTAAAGTCAATTGCAGAACTGAGGAGAGAGTGACAGAGGCAATAAAAATGGACAGATGTGTGGGGAGAGTGAGATCTTGCTTCTCTTGGCATACCCCCCCCCCAAAAAAAATTCCTTAAAGGATTTTGCTTGTAAAATGCATGGAACTTGCTGCAATTGGAATTTTAAAGCGGAATTTGCTGTAATTGGCTTGAGTCTAAATATACTATTTACGGTAAATTAAATAGTGAATGCCATAAAAACAAACAGATTTCTAGCATGTGTCATATTTTGTTTTGTTTCTTTCAATTTCATGATTCTGTTTAAATATGCTTTGACTCCACCCTTTGTGATTTATATATAGATCTTAAACACATGACATGGCATGTTTTTCTTGTTCATTTGGAACTTGCCTCCATCATCATTTAACATCATTATCCTCCTCATCATCTAATTTGTGTGCTGCTTTTCCAAATCGGCTCACAACTCAACCACAAACTCCAGTTAAGGTTGTTATGAATGTAAATGTAACCACACCTCTCCAGACTCACAGGATTCTGAGTAATTTATTATTTTCATTTCATTGGTGGTGGTGTTAATTAGACACTAGGATTCAGTAGGATTAATGCAAAACTTTAAGTAAATCCTAGCAGTCATTTTAATAGCAACAAAGACTACTGAGTCAGTGGCCAGCTCATTGCCCCCAAAAGCTGGAGGGTGGGGCATGTGACACTATAATTGATTCTCAGGGATTTTCAGTGTAAGAGCCAGTGTGGCGTAGTGGTTAGTGTTGAACTGGGACTCAGGAGATCTGGGTTCTAGTCCCTTCTCGGCCATGAAGCTCACCGGGTGACTTTGGGCCAGTCACTGACTCTCAGACTAACCCACCTCACAGGGTTGTTGTGAGGATAAAATGGAGAGGGGGAGGATTATGTAAGCTGCCTTGGGTTCCTTGTAAGAGGGGAAAAGGTGGGGTATAAAATAAATAAATAAATATAATGTGATGCACCAAAGAATTAATCACTCCCTCTAATAGCAAACTCAGGTGCTAAGTGCCAACAACTATGTAATCAAAGTGGGACTTCTGAAAAACAAGAGAGATGTATCAGTATGTTTGGGGGAACTCTGAGGTTTGCAGAAGTACAAAAAATATATTCGGGGGCAAATTCCTGGGTCGTGATTCCCCACGCCAACAGCTCAGTGAGGATTGAGCATGCTCACTGGCACGGAATACTGAGTGTTGCGGCAGGGGGACAGAAAACCAAGTGGAATGGAGCAAAGTATCCTGAAAGAGGACAGGGCTGGCTGGAACCCTGAACAAGAATACTCCGGATGGTCACATTTTGTTGCAAGTCCCACTTGCTTCTATTATTGTTGTTATTTTGGCTTCTGCAGTTGATTCTCTCAGCTGTTGTTTGCTCTGGGATCAAACAGCTGTCGGTGTTGTTAATGACATCACATTTTCTCCATTAAAATCTTTCCATTAAAAAACAAAAAAAAACCAAACAAAACATGGCTATGGGAAGCACCGCCACATCCCCCTTTGGTGAAGCAATGAAACATCCAAGGAAAGATAGCAGCACTTATTACAAAACCACAGACCGGAGCTTCTGTTGATGGAATCTCATAATGAGTAATTAAGCTACTTTGCAGAAGTCAGGGCTGTCATGCTTACAATTGAGGATATTTCCATTCTCTTGTGGATGCAGCTGGGGAGACGCTCTGGTAAGGTGATAAAGGATAGGTAGACGGGATTGTTCTAGAAATAGCATCGTTCTCCTGAAGCACGCAGGTTCCCCACAAACACACACCCTCTGAAGTAGCAGCTTAAAAATTAGCCTAGAGAAATAACCTTCTCTATGGTGTGAAAGGCACTTTCTGAAAATATTCATAGCGTGTCTCTGGATAAACTTGAGAAATGGCAAGCTATCTCTCCCCTCCCCCCAGCTGTGCTTCCTTGTCTCTTAAGAGAATGGCCCTGGCTAGGATTTTTTGAAGCCAGGAGCTGAAACCGGATGTGATACAGTAGATGTGGCTTTTAAATGTGGGTCTCCCCCATGCACAATGTAGAAAGCAGAGGACAAGGGGGTGATTTTAAGAGCAAAAGGGGGCAGGGACACCGAACCCTGCTTCCTGCTGGATATTTTCCCTGGAGGAAAGGTGCCTAGGGTGATGGATTCTCAGGGACAGACAACCTGGTGCCCTCCAGATGCTTTGGACTACAATTCCCATCAGCACTTAAGAGTCTGGCTTTGAATCCCTGTATCTTTAATCATGTTTCTGGTACTGAATTATGGTTGCCACTTTTTTTCAGGGGGGCTCTTCATCTTTAACAGCTACATGGCAGGCAGGCACAGCATGGCCCTCTCCCATATGCTGGGAATAGCTGTACCTATTGAATTTGGCTGTGCAGGTGGATGAGAATTTTGTTTGGCTTGTGTTTTTGATGAGAACTTAACAAAATTTGCAAACATCTCATAAACCACTGTGATCTACGCACTGGTAACCTCACCATTAGACTCCTGTATTGCACTCTGTGTGGGGCTGCCCTTGCACCTAGTTTGGAAGCTGCAGCTAGTGTAGAATGCATCAGCTAGCATGCTCAGTGGAACACCTAGATATACACACATTACACCTGTATTAAACACAACAACTGTACTGGTTGCCTATTAGTTAGCAAGCCATGTTCAAGGTTCTGGTGTTGACATACAAAGCTTTAAATAACTTGGGACCAGGATGCCTAGCAGACCGCCTTCCCCTATTGACCCCTGAGAACTTCAGAGGAGGCCTTATTGGTTGTTCTGCAACCAGAATGTTGCCAGGTATGGAACAGCCACCTCAGGTTATCCCACTGCTAGTCACCAAATGTGGAATGACCACATAGAGTTGTCTCACTCCTAGAATACCACCTTGATGAGGATTAGTAGCTATAACTATGTGGAGACTCACTCCACCTGTTAATTATCCCTTATCCAGTTTCTCTGTCACCATAAAATTTAATCCTTTTATTGACTTGGAGTCTAGGACATAACACAGCATAGGACAAAACAGACCAGAGGTTCATATAAGTAAAACAAATACTGTACATTTTATTTCAATGCAACAATATAACTGTAACAAAATATGTTACTGTTTCTTTTAATTGTTCACTCATAAACAATTTCCCTACTAAGCTCTACCTCACTTAACTCACAGGCTGTACTCTGGGGTCAGTCTTCCCTCTGGCAAGGGATTTCTACACTTGGGTACCTTCAAGGCATTAATCTGAGCCTGGGACTTTACTAGTTGACAAGTGAAATCCTGAAAATTGACATATATTCTACCCATAGCTCAGAATGAGGTGGTAGCATTCTGGACCGTACCATTTCAGACTGCAGGTAGGGGAGGGTGTCATATTATAAAATGCTCACCGAGGCAGAAAGCCCCCTGCGTGTTGTAAATTGACACATTAGGGAGAACATGATGCCAAAACATTCTCCTTCTGCCTGTTCTGATGACATGCCAGCTATTTGTCTTTTTGTGGATGTAGAGCCTCACAATACTCTAGGACTTGGTTTTGCTCAAGCTGGCCGCCAATTTTGTCAGAACCAAAGGCAGCGTTAGGGCAAGGCCCACTAGGGCTGGAGCCCCGAATCCCTGGGAGGCCCTCTGCCCCACCACCCTGCTGTCCATGGGCGCTTGCTGAAATCAAGGTACAGGGGCCCTGATGATCTCTGTTGCCTCTGATCCCCCTGGATTAGCTGCATTTTGCCCACATGTGCTTCACCTCCTGCTGCCCCAACCCCCTGAATCTTTCTGCCTGAGGTTTTTCCCCTGAAATCAAATGCCCTCCTCTCCCCTGTCCATACATCCCTTTTACAAATTGTCCTTTAGAGACAAGATCCTTTAAAGACACATTTCCAGACAAACCTTAGAGCATGTGTAAATTAACATATGCAAATGTGTGCATTTTTTGGCCTGAGCCTCAGATCTTTTCGGTACCTAGCACCGCCCCTGGCCAGGACCAACTCTCGGATATGCTAGTTTGCTAAATGCAGGGAGCTTGCTAGGAGGGAAGCACTAAAAAAAGTAAAATAAAAATGGCAATACCATCTGCAATGTGAAGTGTGGTGCAGCCTGGAATTCTTCCACCTCAGCTGGATCAACCCACATCCGTTGATCTAAGCATACAGGTTTGAGAGGGTTGTATAAGAAGTGATCCCTCAGTAGGGTGGCCACTTATGTATGCATCACCAAAAAGGGAAGCAAAGCATCACCAAAAAAGGACAAAACTGGGTGCAGGTTTGCGTAACATTTCAGTGTGTGTGTGTGTGTGTGTGTGTGTGTGTGTGTGTATGCACATTTAGAAATAAATGCTATAATTTCAATAGAAGTATAATTCAGTGATCCAAAAAACTTCCGGTTTTCAGGCCAGAGTTAAGGCTATCTCATCTTGGCTCAAGCTCCACAAAGCCAGGCAATTGGAAGCATAGGGCTGATCCTTAAATGATGTGCCCCATGATCAATTAGGATGTTGTGCAATGTATGTCACTAATTGTGCTTGCTTACAACTTACCCTCCACACACCCACATTTTCCCTTGGTCTTTCAGGACCAAATCTAGATGAGGAGGATGGAGTTTCTGGGACCAGCAAAAGTTCCCCACAATCTCCTGGTCCTGTCTTGCCTTATGAAGCATCTCAGCCTTACTGTATTGCTAGAGGAATCCCTGTGGGTTGACCCATGCCTGTTTGTTGCTTGTCAGCAAGCACAATTTGTGACATTGTGCAAGATAGTTACTGATCACTCATGGGGCACGTCTGTTAAGGCATCGACCTTAGCTTCCAATGGTCCGACTCAGTATAAGGCAGTTGTATATGCCACAGGGCGACTTCCATGTATATCACACAGCTTCTATATCTTCCCCCACCCCCTTGCAAAAGCACCTTTAGTATAATCTCGTTCTGCATAGTTTTATTTCAGGGAAAGAGAGAGGAAAAATGTAGACTGACAAGGTCAGTGATTAAGTGCACCCACTTACTTGGGAGCAAGCCCGGTTGCGCTCAGAGGGACTTACTTCTGAGTAAAACTTGCAGAGGATCACACCATAGGATATCCATGGAAGGTCATGCAACAGGGAGCAATTGGATGTGCCTTCAGAAATGCATCCACAATATAGTCTGTTTAAAAAGCACAGAAGCACATGAGCCTTGTTCAGATATTTAGATTTTGTACATAAGAAATAAAGGAACACATTTTGTGATCGTCATCATCACAATAAATGTTGAATTGTTCAGAAAGTGTAAGGGTTTAGAAATATAGAATTTCCACTTATCTGGAACGTGCTCCCCCCCCCCTCAGCATAGGAGGAGGGAAGTAATGACATTCTTGGAGGGTGTGATTTTGCCTCATTCCTCCCCCCCCCCCGCCCCAGCACCACCCCAGCTACAAGCCTGGGGATGAAAAAAGGAAACGGAACATTGGTCTAGAGTCCTTGATGTGAAATTCAGATCATTGCCTAAGCATTTCTGCTGATTTTATAAATTCTATTCCCCACAGAATTCCAATTAATTGAAAATGATTCTGAATTCTTTCCCCTTTATGCTTGTATGGCTTGTTTACTTTATTAAAAACTTTGCATTTTTCAAAGAGCTTTATAATTCTGTTTGAGGCAATAAAGGTAGCAAAACTAGTTCTCCCCGTTCCTCTCTGCCACTCGGTACTACTTTCTGATTAATCCAGTTTGTGTTATGTCCCTGCTATGCTACGATACAATCAAATTAAATTCAAGTAATCAGTTAAATACAATACATTTACCAGAAAATAGTTTGGTAGAAATGCTTCTATGACATTCTGAATTCAAGCGGTTCAACAAGACTGGACAATGTGCCCCATCTTAAATAAATAAAAACACTGATCGTCTTCTTTTAACACAGAGGTGCATAACTTCTGGAGAGAGGCATATTGCCCCGCTCAGAACTCATGGGGTGATGCACACACACACACACCCCGCAATAACACCAAATTTGCCGCTGCTGAAATGGCTTCTGAATTTGCTGCCAGAATGACAGCAGCAAAAACACACAGCAATTTTGCAAGGAAACAAAGCACGTGGGGAGCACGCCATGTTCGCTTGCAAAACTGCTACATTTTTTGCTGCTGCAGCAAAGGCAACAGGGATAGCCCACCCACCCCCCCCGCCTGCCCAGGAATGCATTGTACATTTCTTTTAATGTCATCACTGAAATAGGGAAATATTTCCCCTGGTTTTTATCCTTTTACTTATCCTTTTTATCTGGAACCCACCAATGTGGGTTTTTTAAATATTTTCCCCTCCCTACTGGTTACAACAGAGAGAATAATTCCTACACCTGATCCAGGCTGGCATAGGTAAAGGGCCCAATGCTGGGGGCCCTCAGGGGAACAGAAGAGCTTTGGATCTTGTGGTTCCTTCCAAGGCCACCTCTGCCCCATCAATGGAAAGACCCATTTCTGTATCTTCCATAGGCTATCAGCTGCAGGAACATCACCAGCAGTACCACACATAGAGCTCTCCGTGGGTGTAGTGGGGCCTCCATGACAGCAGAGCCCCCAAAATCCTCTCCACCAGAAGAGCGGCACCTTCACTAAATCTATGCCCCTCCAGAAAGCTAGATCTATGGGTTAGGATAGGAATATAGCAACACAGGAAGCTGCCTTATACTGAGTCAGACCATTCATCCGTCTAGCCCAGTGTGGCCAACACTGACTGGCAGTGGCTTTCCAGCGTTTCAGGCAGGATTCTTTTCTAGTCCTACCTGGAGAAGCCGGGGATTGAATGTAGAGCCATGGATTGCTCAGCCAGTCAGGTTGTAATGATATACAGCCTGTTTCTAGCATTATACTATCCATAGTAGTAGTAGTAGTAGTAGTAGTAGTAGCAGCAGCAGCAGCAGCCAGAGGTGGTGTTTGGGGGCGGCCCACTAGGGCTGGAGCCCCGAATCTCTGGGAGGCCCTCTGCCCCACCACCCTGCTTTTCGTGGGTGCTTGCTCAAAGAAAGGTGCAGGGGCCCTGATGATCTCTGTTACATCTGATCCCCCTGGATTAGCTGGCTTTTGGCCCACATGTGCTTCACCTCCTGCTGCCCCCCCTTGAATCTTTCCACCTGAGGTTCTTTTCTGAAATCAAATCCCTTCCTCTCCCTTGTCCATATATCCCTTTTTACAAAGAGGGTTGTCCTTAGGAGACAGTGTCCTTTAAACACACACAGAGAGACTTTAGAGCATATGTAAATTAGCATATGCAAATTTGTGCTTTTTTTAAAAAAAAAATCCTGTGGGCCTGAGCCCCAGATATTTTTGGTACCTAGCACCTCCGCTGGTAGCAGCAGCAGTTGTTGGCGTTGGTGTTGTTGGTTGTGCTATTCTTATTCTTATTCTGCCTTGTAAAACACTTAATACAACCAGCACTAAGGAAAACTCAGAGCAGTGGGGTGCCTGAGGCTGACAGAGGATAGTTTGCATTAAGCTACTCAGTTGCTTCCTGGCTGAGCTGAAATTTGAACTAGGGCTAAACACCTCATTGTCTGTGCTCTTAACCATTATCATACACAAGCATTCTGTAAGATAATTTATTGCATTCAAATCCTGTGTTATCTCAAAGGTTTACCTTATACTAAATGTAGTTGTATATTCGAAAACATGCCGGCAGTAATAACCGCCACTGTCAACTGGTCCCACATGAAATAGGTTCCTTCTGTGCCACTCTATAGGAATAGCTCTGCACATTGATCTATGGATTTTTCATTTGCCTCGAAATAGCCCAACCCGCATGCCTGCAAAATGCAAATAAGCAAAGTTTGAATGGCTTTGACTTTAGAGGCATGATTTTGAGCAATTACCTTGCAGGGGGAAAATACACTTCTTTTTGACTAAATAGATCTGTCAGGAAGAGTCAGACTGCAGTATGCCATTGCTGAAATACATGTGTGCGCTAGTAAACTGGACCCAGCCAATTAAACATCAAAATGTTGGCTGCATTCAGTTCACAGGAAGACTTATGTAAGTTCATTTTCATAGCGTGTGTGTCTGCGTCTTTAGACTTTAACTGACAGATTCCCACAGTGAATAGACTAGGGAGTTATCAATTATATGGTTAGCTGTGCGCTGCAATTGTATGCTCTGTAGCTTTCTGACAGAAGCAGGCAGAAAAAGATAGAAGGAGTTTAATTCTCTGCTTCAGCAAGACTGTTAATATTTTAGACTAGGAGCCTGGAATTTCTCTCTCTCTCTCTCTCTCTCTCTCTCTCTTTTAAAGTCTGAAGAAGTGATCATTTTTTAAAGCCTGCCTGCTACAGTTTCTTCTGCAGACACCAAATAGCAATAACACATTTGCCCACAAATAGCAGATGCTGCCTTTTCATATATTTTGTCAAACCATGGAATGAAACATTACATGAAGACATGAGCCCTGTTCTGGTATTACTCACTCCAAGAGGCAAAACTGGCTGAGGCCACCTCCCAGCAGCCACTAGGCTCCTTCCAGCCCCTCATGTGATGAGGGTGAACTTCTGCAATGGGGAGCTTTTAGTGTCTGTAGAAGCTGGTGATCCCAGGGGTTGAATCTGTGCAGATCTGAAGAAGACTCCAGTTGACTACAGAATCTCAGACATATGGCATGCAATATATAAAAGAAGTCTCATGAATTGTGTGAAGGGTGACACTTATGGCAGTATAGGGACATGTTAGTCCAGATTGACGTTGGCATATATGGCTGCATACTAAGTCAACCACTATGTTGGAACCCAGAACTGGGCTGTAGGAACCTAAGGTGAATCACATCAGTGCCTCCACCATCATTTTCATTGTCTTCTTTTTCTTTGGGTTTGTTATTGTTTAAGAAGCAAATGAGAGAGCCTGAGAAACACTGAGAGAAAGTGAATTCAGGAACGAGATGGGGGAGAAGGAAAACAAAAACAAAGGAAAGAACAGTGGTAGAAAGACAGGTGAGGGTGAGACAACAAAGAATGTACGTATTTAAAGTGGGTCCCATATAAGCCTATGAGAGCTAAGTCGAAAAGGGGTGCACAGTAGAAGTGTGTGGCGTTGGGTGTCTTGTACTGAACTCTTATCAGAGTGCTAACCACCCGGAGCAAGATGGAAGAGAAGGTAGGAAAATCAGGATAAGAGGTCTTAACAGAAGTGAACCCCGGATCTGGTTCTATGCATTCCAGGGAAAATGGCAGAGTATTGTCGTAATGGTATGACTGCTCAGAATGGGGTAAGCAAAAACAATGAGGATCAGAAATGAAAAAGAAGAGAACTACCCAGACCTTCGCTCGCAAGCTTATAAATTCTTAGCGTTTTAATTTATTTAAAAAAATTATCTAATTTTTTAAGTATCAGGCTCCGTTTGAAAAATGACGAGGAGAAAATCATCTTACCCTTGGATGAATCGGGACATGGGGATGGTCCATCAGTTTTGCAAAACAGTATATGACCGGTAGGGCCTCTGAATGCTGCGCAGACTCCGTCTAAGGGCATCCATGCATGTTAGGCAGAGCCCCAGAGCCCAGCCGCAAGCTTTATTCCAGTTCTTTGGTAATCATGTTTAATTGTATTTCTCACTTCAAAATCGTATTAGACCTGGTCTGGCTTGCACACAACCTCTTTACCATGTATCCAACGAAGCAAGGGCCTAGCATGGGAAGAGTCTGCCCGTTGCATCCAGGAGTTTAAATCTCACAGCATGGTGATAGCGGCGGAGGTTTTTCATCCATTGGGGGACTCGCTGGCTGTAGATGGTAAGAGCAGGAGTGTGTATGACTTCTGTAACCAACTTGATACCCTCAATTTTTGACACTCCAGGGCCCGCAGATAATAAGAATGGATTTACAATAACAGCAAAATCTATCATATATATTTTGAATCCACAAGGTTTGTTCCCCTCAGCAAGAGAGAGGCTCAACTCCTGAAAATTGCTCAGTAAACACCTTACTCGTCCCACTGTGATGTATTTCACGGTGATGTCCCCCCCGCCCAACCAGTCTTCTGCACCACCATCCCGCCTTATAATTTGTCATATAAATGCAAACTTTCCCTTGCCTTTTGGATTGAAAAAAATAAATAATAATGTAACATTTTGTAGTGGGGGGGGGACGACGACACACGGACGTGTGAGGGAAAGTGCCACCCGTTGCAGATGACACATTTCTCCCCAGCATTACATTTGATAATTTTGCCGAGATACCGGAGCTAACTCGCAGCGATGAGCGAGACGTGGACAAAAGGGGAAATTGGTTTGTTTGCAGCAAAAGCGTGGGGGGGGGGGGGAATAAGGGCTCTGAAACTTTTACTGTTTTCGAGGGGTGGGTGCGGGTGTGAAGAAGGGAGTAGAAGAAGGCCCTGAAAATTGCTTTTTATAATTAAAAAAGGGAATCTCAGATGTTTTATATCTTGAATATTTACAATAAAACCTTCAAGTGCTTGTCAAGGGGGTAATGTGTCATTAGCAGGAGCTCCTGCGCCTCTTCTCCTCTCGGACATGACAGTGCAGCAGGATAAGAGAAGAGTAATTATAGTTCAGCAGGGCTGCCAGGTGTGATAAATGAGTAATCAGCCCACTGGAGCCCCAGTCCTCAAAGGAGGACTATTACGGCGTTATCAGCTGCAGGCCTGGGTGTACCATGGCCTCAAACCGAGACGCAGACAGGGGCCTTTGCTGCTCATTTCAGCAAACGCCGCCTGGGAGACCTTTGCCGTCTTTTACATTTGTGTGCTGGCCTCTTTGTGCTACTGCCGTAGGGGTGGGGCGGGGGGAAATGGCGATTTTCGCCGCTGCCTTTGGCTAATATTTAATGTCTTTATGCCCTAGAGTCTGTGTGTGTGTGTGTGTGTGTGTGTGTGTGTGTGTGTGTGTGTGTTTTACACTTGCATACTATACAGGGGATGCCAAAACCCAGCACCCTCAATCTGAATTTTATTTTAGTGTCCCCCTCCCTCTGGTTATTTATTTATTATATTCATCTCCCCCCTTTTTTCCTGCAAGAAACCCAAGGCGGCTTCCATAATCATAGAACCATAGAGTCATAGATCATAGAGTTGGAAGGGGCCTACAAGCCAAGCCATTGAGTCCAACCCCCTGTTCAATGCAGGAAACTGGAGGAGGGGGTCTCCCACCCAAGTAATGACCAGGCCTGACCCTGCTTAGCTTTCCACACTCAGGCAAGCTGAGCCAGCGTGAGCCACAGGCCTGTATGATCCTCTTCCTCCTCCTCTCCATTTTATCCTCACAACAACCCTGTGAGGTAGGTGAGGCTGAGAGTCAGTGACTGGCTCAAAGTCACCCAGGGAGCTTCATGGCCGAGCGGGGACTAGAACCCGGATCTCCCAAGGCCCAGTGCAACACTCGAACCACTACGCCACACTGGCTCTCGATCCTGCAAGTTATCCTGCAAGTTTCCCCCACCCCCCTTGTCACTTATTACCGTCATTTTTTAAAAGAATCCTTTTTATGCTGCCCTTCCTCTTAGGAGCTCAGGGTGCTGCACATGGTTCCCCTTTTATCCTCCCAACCACCTTGTGAGGTAGGTTAGGCAGAAAGTGCTTGTGGCGAGCCCAAGGTCACAACTGAGCAGGGATTTGAACCTGAATGTGAGAGCCAGAGTGGTTGTAATATCCCAGCCCTTATTGGCAGGACCAGTCTTGAACTGCATGAGTCCACGGAGGAAGAGAAGGACCCAGTCGCTGGCCTCCACACCGACAGAGTTCCAGGGGAGTCAGTGGAGACCGAGAAGCCTCCCGACACCTCCACCACCTGGAACAACACCCTCCTAAAAGTGGCCATCGATTTGTTGCACCCTGACTGATCTCATTACCTTCTCTCCAGATCACCAAGTTTCACCCCCAGGAGCAGAAGAGGCATGCCCATATGGAAACTCTCAGCCAGAGTCAGAGTGCCCGTCTGGCCGCAGGAGGTCAACTTTCTTTGAGCCGTACCTGTGAGGAGGATGCCTGATTCCTCAAGTGCTCCGGATCAGGGCCCTTGCGACAGGCCAGGAAGACCGGGGGAGCAGCAGCCCCAGCTGTGAAGCTGCTCGCTCACCTGCTGCTGAGGCAGTGTCTAGGTCTTGCTGTGCTCCCTGTGACTCCTGGCTGGGCAGGTCCCTTGCTGCTCTGCATCTCCTGATCTTTGACTTGCTCAACAGTTCCTGATATGGCGAGATATTGAGCCACGCAGCAGGGGTGGCAGGAGAGGGAGAGTGGTATAATGGTTAGCGTGCAGGACTAGATCTGAGGAGACTCAGTTTCGAATTTCTGCTCGGGGCTCATTGGGTGACCGTGGGCCCGTCACTCTCAGTCAGCCTACCCTTCCTCACAAGGTTGTTGTGAGGGTAAAAGGGGGAAGGGGAAGGACCTTGTGCTCCTTGGTGGAAGGGTGAGATAAAATGTAATAGATAAAATGTAAGTGTACACTCTTCTGCTGTTTGAACCCTTTTCGTCCCTCCGCCCGTTCTTGCTTTAACTCAGGGATGGGGAACCTGTAACCCTCCAGATGTTGTGGGACTACAGAACCCATCATCCCTGACCATTGGTCATGTTGGCAGAGGCCAATGAGAGTCAGAGTCCAACAACCTCTTGAGGACCACTGGTTCTCCACTTCTGCCTTGGTTCCTCCACCCATGTTTTGGCCCCCTGTTGTATCTTTCCCAAGCTACCTCCTTCTCTCACTTTAAGGCCCACACCTCAACCAGCCCACTATATTTTACGCACCTTTCTATATACACCTTTCTTCGATTCACCTACTCTGTAATATTTTTGTTGCCAGTTCATTTATCCACCCTCAGTGGTATATTAAAACTTCCCTCTATCTGTGCTCTTTTATGGGCTGCATTATTTAAGGGTTTTTCATTCGGCCCTCCAACACAGCCTGTCATAGGGAGAATGCTGCTTCAAATGGCATGGTTCTCAACACATCAACCCCATTTGTTTCTCTCTGCTTGCTGCAGGTGATGTGGGATGTTCTCAGATTAGTCGAACACAATGCCCAAGTAGGTGTTTGCTTTGGCTTACCTGGAATTAACATAGGCAGGGTTACCTATGTTTAGAAGTCAACAGATTGTTGTGTTGGGTGAGCATTTTTCATTGTTGGTGTTTTCATGGTTTTCTCAACGTTTTTATGATTTGCTACACTGAGGTTGTTGTACAACAAACACTTGACGACTAACGCTAGAGAAAGACATTTTATGGACACGTTTTGCCGATAGCAGCAACAAGGGAGCCACTGCAGCAAAGTGGTTAGAGCAGCCTTCCCCAACCTGGGTGGCCTCTGGTTGTGTCGGACTGCAGCTCCCATCATTCTCAGCCAGCATGGCCGTTGGCTGGGAATGATGGTAGGTGCAGTCCAACACGCTGGCTCAGCTTGTCTGAGTGTGGAAAGCTAAGCAGGGTCAGGCCTGTTCATTACTTGGATGGGAGACCCCTCCTCTAGTTTCCTGCATTTGCAGGGGGTTGGACTCGATGGCCTTGTAGGCTCCTTCCAACTCTATGATCTAGGAAATTTATGTCTAGAAGAGCCCAGTTTGGGGAAGCATGGGTTAGAGTGTTGGAACCGGAGCAGGGAGACCCTTCATGGGGGGGGGGTGACTGAGTGACTTTGGGTCAGTCCCTATCTCTTGGCCTAACCAACTTCACAGGGTTCTTTCCACCTTGTGGGGTGGTAAGGAACTATGTATGCCTCCCTGAGCTCTTTGAAGTTATGAAAGTAAGAAATAACTCTTGTTATTAGCTGGATAGCTACCAAGTGGGCAGCTATCTAAAGCTGTGGCTCTAACGCTGGGGGCTTTAGCTGAGTGGGTGGATGGGTGAGTCCAGTCCCAGCATCCTTTCTCCTGTTCTCAGCTGTGTTTGGGTGACCATTCTTTCCCTTGGCCACTGCTTCCTCTAGTTGGACACCAACTCCCACCAGCCCCAGCCTCCATGGCTAATGGACAGGGATGGCAGGAGCATGAGTCCCAAGTGGGAGTGGAGGCTGATGGCTCCAATGTCACTGGAGTGGTGTATCCATGGTGTTGAGCCCTATCCCCAAAATAGGGTAGCATGGATAGCCCCTTAAAAGTTCAGACTGTATCCCACTGACATTGGAGCTACCAGCCTCCACTGCCAACTGAAGTTCTCCACCCCTGCTCTAGAAGCTTTACTCTTTTGCACTCCTGTGCCTGTGCAGACTATATAACCCAGAGAAATTGATCTTCTGCTTTCCCCATCTATTTAGTCTTATTCAGACATTCTAAAAATGGTCACAATGAACGGTGTGGGAAATCTGGATTGAGGCAGCAGGCCTTGCCTTCAACCTGATCAGTCTTTGTGTACAGAGACTACGTACCTCCAAGCTGCACCCTGGGAATAAAAATGAAAAATACAGGAGATAAAGTTTTGGGTTTGGTGTTGGATTAACTCTGGGTTGTTTAACCCCTAAACAACCTAGAGTTTCCTGGTTCAGACATAACGATAACAACCCAGGAATGGCTATGTTCCTGGGATGTTTAGGAAAGCGGAAGTAGGCAAGAGGGTGGGAGCCAGCATGCTTACTCGCTCCCGTTTGCTCATGAACAACCCATGGTTTGTCAACCATGGGTTGTTTGGTGATGCCAACTGGATCACAGTCCATTACTTTCCTCTCAGCTTTCTGACGTACCTCTCCTTCCCAGTCCAGTCAAGTGACCATGGCAGAGGAGGTGAGCACGCTCACTCAGATGCAGATATCCGGAACATTACTGTAGAAAATTGGGAACCCTGTGTCTGTAAGGGAGCTTGTAAAGCTCCTGGTCTCAAGGAGACTCTGGAAAGCCTGTACAGGACCTTGCATGTTGCTGGCATTTAATACAAGTTGAGTAAATAATGATGGCAAATGTGTAAAATAGCTCATTGTGTGTTCAACAAGCCTGTGAAGGAATCTTGTTCTCCTAACAGCGCAAATATTAGGTTCTGTCTTGCAGTGCTGAATCATTTCTCATTGAGGTGTTATGGTCCCACTCGCCTTGATTCAGTTGTTTATTATGACCGGAAACAGTTTTACATCAAACTCTAGTAAGCTCTTTGATTAAACTTAATCAAACCCTAATTCATGCAATCAGTTCAACCATTGATTCCATGCAGTTTCCATTCAGTCCTGCCAACACCAATTTTAGAAGGGCTTATATTTGAAAAGTGTTATAATTCTTCGGTGTAAGAGTAAGAATAAGAAAATAGATCCGGTTTTCCTTTGGTCTTCTTATACTTCACAGTCACTCGCTCTTAATGGCATTGAATCACTTTAAAGCAAAGGTGGCCTGCCGTTTCTTGTTCAAGAGATTATTATTTTTTTTACATGCTCTTTTTTTTTTCTTTTTCTTTTTTTTAAAGATCAGGGTAGTGTATTTTCACCTGAGTCCTGACAATAGTCGCAAAAATTATGACTCCAGCATGGAGCTACTTATCAGAGGAATGCAAAACGAACAGTCTTGTTGTTATTATCGGCGAGATCAGAATATATTTTTTTCCCAAATAGATAAAAGAATACGCAAGACGAGGCATTGCTTTGTGAACAGATAACCTTGTAGGCACGAACTCTCAGACCTGGAAGGGGTGGGGAGATGTCTCTATGAAATAATCTGTGCATAATGCAAACAGGTCGGACTGTAATAGACAGCAGGGGGGGTGGAATAAAAAAAGGGGGGAACTCATTTCATCACAGTTAATGGCAAGGAAAAGAAGGCAGGGAAGGACTTTCTTTGGAGCGGAGCTGTTGCGACAAAAGAACCAGGGCCCTGGTATGTCATGCACCATTTGCTGTTGCACTAGCGCTCTTTTCAAGAGCTGTGAAGCCATTATTGTAATGCGAAAAAGTGGAAAGAAATCCTCCCTCCTGGTCACTGGAAGGGCAAATGAAGAGGTGTAGGGTGTTTTGTGTGTGTTCCCTCTCTTTGCTGTTTGTTCAAGGGGCTTTAGACATTCCCTGTTGTAAAAATCCACTGGGATCCGGGAAAGATCACGGTGCCCTTATAAACAACACTTCTTGGCACTGTTTACCTTCTTTGGTGACTTTGCCGCCTGCGAAGGAGGACGAAAGAGAGCTCCCCAACTCATCCTCTCCCTTTTGTCTTTCCAGAACCGTGACCTTAAGAATAACCTGTTCTAAACTTTGGGGGAGGAGGAAGGGGGGCTGGCTTGGCTGAATTGTGATTCTGAATTAAACAAAAGCCCGGAACAGTTCTGGGGTTTGATCTTTTTCTGCTGGTTGTGACAGGTTCTTCACGCCTCTGTGTGTGTGTGTGTGTGTGTGTGTGTGGAAATAAAGAATCGTTTATTCAGCGACATAATGGGAAAGTTGCCTTTGAACATTTCTAATTTGCAAACCCAAGTGCTTTGTAAATTATGGAAACCCAGTTATTACTTGGAGGCTGAATAAAAATGGGTCATCTAATAAGTGGAAAGATGAAAAATGGTGCCACAAATGTTGTTTAAACAGTTCACTCTCTGTCTTTGTAACATCCACCTCCCCCCCCCCATCTTCTCTCGCAGGCGCACACACAAATACCTTTCAAAAGAGCTTGTTCTTATATATTTATGGGCCCAGCAAGATTGTGCCGGCTGCCCTGCAGCTGATTCTCAGGACTGCTTAAGTGTGAAGAGCAGGAGTGACATTCTATTCTTTAATAAATCACTATAAAAATGTTTATGAACCCTGCAATTTATTGTCTTTTAAATGCAAATGGAAAGGAGGCATTACTGCAAGTGTAAAAGAGACCTGCAGTAGCTGAAAGGAACGTGTGTGTGTTGTACACACAGAGAGAGTTGAAAAAGAAATGATAACATGTGAGAGAAATGGTGTGATCTCAAATGGTTTCCTTTTTTGGAGGGAGAATTTCTTAAGTCTCTGTCTGACCGCTTTGTACATTTGTTATTAAGATCTCCTGAATTGCTGCAAGATGGCGTGAAGGTTCCGCGACTTTTCCAGAGAGTTGTATCTTCATTGAACAGAGAGTAAAAGCTCCCGAAGCAGCAGGGAAAGCCATCTCGGCTCAAAAACGTACATCGATTTTGTTGTTGTGAGACAATAGGCAAACAAGCATCTTCTAAGCTTCTTTTCTCTCCTGGATGGAATTATTAAAATTAGTGATCTTTTTTTATTTTTATTTTTTTAAGGAAATTCACATCCCGTGGCAAGGCCTGAGCCAGCACAGCTTCTCAAATAAAAGTTTTGAAGGCTCTTGGGCAAGACACCCTCAGTGGGCCCCCTCCCTCAGTGAGTTTACCTTCTCACCACTGTTGTCACGAGCTGCTATTGCTCAGTCCACATCACCTACCTCATCATTGCTACCACTTGCTTGCTTAGATGGCAGTGGTGTCTGTTGCTCCTCCTTCTCGCCACCACAGTTGTCTGGGCCAGAGTGAGAGGCTGGTGAATAAGTAGGCTGCAAAGGTGAAGAGGAGGAACAACTCCAGAGGGCTTTTGTCATGTGGGCCTTGGCAGGTGCCCAATCATGCCTACCCTTGATGGCAGCCCTGGTTGCAGTCACTAGCATTGACCATATACTTTTATGACGACTACCTCCACTGTTGCTACTACTGCTGCAGCTGCTGCTACTTACTAGGGATGCGCAAACATCCCGCTGCTCACCCCCGAAAGGAGCCTTTGTGAGCATTCATAGATTTCATAGATCATAGAGTTGGAAGGGGCCTACAAGGCCATCGAGTCCAACCCCCTGCTCAATGCAGGAAACTAGAGGAGGGCTCTCCCATCCAAGTAATATAACCAGGCCTGACCCTGCTTAGCTTTCCACGCTCAGACAAGCGGAGCCAGCGTGAGCCACAGGCCTGTCATATTCAAACTGAATGGTCACAAAGGCTTTTCAGGGCTTTGCAAGCGTTCTGTTTGAACACCCACAAAACATTTGACTCTGCCACCTTTCCCTGCCCCAAAGCATGTTTTTGGCCTTGAGGCAGGGGGAGAGGGCAGCTGAGCTTGCAAGTTTGCCTCACTCACACATGGAAGCATTCAAATGCTTGTAAAGCTCTCATTCTCACAGCATCATCCTACGAATGTTGACTCAGAAGTCTGGCCCGCTGTGTCCACATGTTTACTTCCCAGGAGGTGTATTTAGGATATTTATTTCTTATATATACTTATATTCTTATATATATATATATATATATACAGTCATGCCTTGGATTGAGAGCATAATTCGTTCCGGAAATGTGCTTGTAATCCAAAACACTCTTATATCAAAACGAAATCCCCCCAAAAAAATTTGTACAGAGATTTTTAATTTAAGCCGTACTACAGTACTTGTATTGCAAGACGTCGCTTGTATATCAAGTAATAAATAAATAAATAAATATTTAAAAATTTGCTTGTCGTGCAAAATGCTCTAAAACCAAGTTACTTGCAATCCAGGGTGTTACTGTATATATCCTTATTCTTATTCTTAATATATAACAACCACAATCATGATGATGTAGTTCTATTCGTTCAGGTGTATGGTGCTTTAGGGAAATAGGTAGGTCCCTGTCCTCAAGGAGCTTAAAATTTAAAGATCTAACTCTTTTAAAAAATGCGCTTGTGGGTAGATCTTGTTGCTTAGACTTGCCTTTTGGTCACCTTGGATGCTCTTTAGCAGAAAGATGCACTAATGCTTTAAATACATAACGAAGAAATTGGGAAAACAATAAACAGAGTGTAACAAGGGATGAATGAGAGCAAACGCAGGTGACACATACTCAGTTACAAAGGTGGTCCAAGGTTTATGATTTAAAGGTTGATTGTAACCCCATTCACGGCAATTGCAAAATGCAGAACAAACCAGGGTGCACATATTCATTAACTGCAGTTCTGAATTTAAGCAACATGCATTGTACAGATGCATTAATGAGCATGTATGAGCTCACCCTTAGCAGCTCTGTATTGTATTTTGTATTTTGTGCTGTGATACAGCCACACCTCCTGTGTAATGCTGACCACACACTCTTTGGTCTCATTGTGTTACTTCAGTCTCATTCTGTTACCGAAGTGGCGAAGCTTTTCTGTATCAGAGCATCTCTCTGCTTGAGATTGCCTTGTGAAACCATGTATTTGGTGTGCCAGACACATCGGTATAGGTGCAGCTTCCTTTTTAAGTATGTACATGATGTGCATTAAACACAGTAGAGAAAATAAGTTGGATAACTCTAAAAAAAGAAACACACCCTCAGGGATTACTGTAGCTGTTGGGTTTATTTTTAACTAAGGTTTGCCCCCTTATGCTCTAAGGTTGTAATAAATCACTTGTGTGATAAATTACAATATATTACATACAAAAACAAAAAGCAAACCAAAGGGAAATGTCAAGTAGAACGAATGGCAGACTTTGTGGGGTAATAGAGCAAAGAGAGCTGCCTATGACTTTGAGCTAGTTTATACACACTCACGATTCAAAATCCCACCCTCCCCTTTCCCTCTTTCTCAGGGCTGTTTTCGTGGGACCCCTTTCTGTCCTTGTAATTTCAAGTGTCGTACAGGGTAAAAAGAGTAAAAAAATAAAGTAACATTTAAAAATTACAATAAGTAAAGCAATACATTTAACACCCTGTGAAAATGAAACACAGTAAAGGCTGAAACAGCAACTGTATCTTAATCAACCTCAAGAAATAGCAACCACTCTGATATAAAAATGCCTCCACGTTTCTGCAAATACTTTGCAGAGAAGATGCTAGGTAGAAAACACTGCACCAGGAGTTCCCTCAAGCAGGGACCATGATGAGGAAAGCCCTGCTCTGTCTCTATTTCAGGGACAGGCAGACTTCAGGCTTCTGTGATCTACTTTGCTTTTGACTACAATCATAGGCAGTGTTAGGGGGCGGCCCACTAGGGCTGAAGCCCTGAATCTTTCATTCGGAGCCCTGAATCTCTGGGAGGCCATCTGCCCCACCATCCTGCTGTCCAGAGGCACTTGCTGAAATAAAGCTACAGGGCCCCTCCTGCTGCCCCCCCAATAGTTCTTCTGCCTGAGATTTTTTCCTGAAATCAACTGCCCTCCTCTCCCCTGCTAGTACATCCATTTTTACAAATAGGGTTGTCCTTAGGAGACAGGGTCCTTTAAAGACACACACAGATAGACTTTACAGCTTATGTAAATTAGCATATACAAATTTTTCCATTTTTTGTCCTGTGGGCCTGAGCCCCAGATCTTTTCGGTACCAAGCCCAGCCCCTGTGTGCGTGCGCACCAGCAGCCCCTGACCCTCCATCCAGTCTCGCATGTGGTCCTCGGGGCTAAAAAAAAAAGAATAATTACCAACCCCTACTCAAGGGTTTTGATTTCTCGTGGTGGTGACTTTTAAAAAAGAATTATTATTGGTACCCCTAGATGAAAAAGAAGTAAATCTTGGCAGGGTTTTCTTGATGTTATTCCAATTCCCTCTACAGCTGAGCCAAAATTTCTCAGAATACTTTTTTGCCCCCCCTGATAAAATTTCTGACCAAAGCTAGAGGAGACCTGAAAAGGCTAATGAGATCAATTTATGAAGCCCCAAAGAGTTTTGAGCCACAGGGCTGTTCTTCAACTGACTCAATCTCATCAAGGGAAAGCTAGAACAATCTTGTGTGTGATTGCACAAAGTATGCCAGCCTTCCACTACCTGGTGCCCTCCAGATGTGTTGGACTACAGCATCCATCATCCCCAGCCAGCATGGATATGGGTGATGGCAATTATAGTCCAACACATCTGGAAGGCACCAGGTCCGAGAAGGTTTAACTATGGTATCACAGAGAGCTCAAGATGGGTCTAGCAACTATGTCTTGAACTGATTGAGTCGGTTTCCCTTGAAGTAAATCTTAAAACTCAGATTAAGGCTTGTTGGGAACTTAATATATTGCTCCCAAGGAACCTTTGGGATCTCCTTTCATTTTGGTTCATGTTCTGGTGGCTTCCCTTCTTTCTTTCTTTCTTTCTTTCTTATTATTTATTAAGTTATTTATAAGCTGATGCTCAACAAAGTAAGTCAGGGTGGTGGACAATAAATATAACCAAAAACACCATAAATTTTTTAAAAAATACAATAATAAAACAGCATTTAAATTATTTATTATCATTATTTTATTTATTTATTATTACATGTATATCTCACCTTTATTCCTCTTACAAGGAACCCAAGGCAGCTTACAGTGGTCCTCCTCTTTTCTATTTTATCCTCACAGCAACCCTGTGTGGTAGGTTAGGCTGAGAGTCAGTGTCTGGCCCAAAGTCAACCAGTGAGCTTCATGGCCAAGTGGGGAACAGAACCCAGGTCTCCCTGAGTCCCAGTCCATCATTCTAACCATTACACTACACTGGCTCTTATTCACATTTATATACAACCTTATTTGCTAAAAAGTCCTCAAGGTGGTGCAGTGAAGGCAGTATAGATAGAGTAGGACATATTGAACAAGTTAAAATGCCCAGGCAAACAGAGAAGAAGGCTCCCTTGCAGTTCGGAAGACCTGGGCAGGCTGCTTTATGGAGAGGCACTCCTGCAAGGCGTTGGGTCCCCCCAAGCCATTCAGGGTTTTAAAGGTAAACACCAGCATTAGCATCTTTCCTTCTACAGCATGTGATCCGACCACATGGAAGTGATGCCCATCCCACAGCAACAATGGCATGGACTGGCCCTTTGCCAATTCTGAATGTTACATTAAATGCATTTGTGTGTATTTTTAAATATCAGTGACAGAACCCCTGATCCGGATTGGGACCACAGTGTCAGTCAGTCAGTCAGGCGATCACTCGTGACCGAGTAAGATTGTCTTCCAGGATAAAAATTTACAAAAAGGTGATTTTAAAAGGAGGAAAATTCTAAAGAAAATTGTGTAGACTCTAGCGATGGGTCCGTAAGTGACTGTGGAGGCCAATTCTAGATCCACACAGCTTCCCACAGTGAGGACACAGGTTACCAGATGGAAGATGGTCCTGTAAAGGATTCATTTGACGTGCTTTTCGCTTTAGCACGTTTCTCCCTTTCACCTTGCACTCGAGCTTCTTCAAAGTCCATAGAACCTTTGTGAAAGGCCAACCTCCAGTTAGATCGTTCATGGGCCAGAGCTTCCCAGTTTTTGATGTTTATATTGCATTTTTTTAGATTAGCCTTATGAACATCTTTAAACCTCTTATATTGACCACCGATATTCCGCTTTCCATCCTTGAGTTGGGAATAAAGTAACTGCTTTGGGAGACGGCAGTCAGGCATTCGAACAACATGACCGGTCCACTGAAGTTGGCGTTGAAGGATCATTTTTTCAATGCTAGTAGTCTTTGCTTCTTCCAGTACACTGACATTTGTCCGCCTATCTTCCCAAGTAATTCGCAGGATTTTCCGGAGGCAACGTTGATGAAATCTTTCAAGGAGTTGGAGGTGACGTTTATAGATTGTCCATGTTTCGCAGGCATACAATAAAGTTGGTAATACAATGGCTTCATAAACCAGTGTTTTGGACTTCTTACAAATATCCCGATCCTCGAACACTCTATGTTTCATTCGAGAAAACACGGCACTAGCGGAGCTCAGACGATGCTGGATTTCACTGTCGATGTTAGCTGTAACAGAAAGATAGCTGCCAAGATAGAGAAAATGATCGACATTTTCCAGTGTTGTCCCGCCAAGATGGATAGATGGCATCACCAAAGGGTTAGCTTGCACTTGCTGATGAAGCACTTTGGGGTTTTTGATGTTAAGTGAGAGACCAAGTTTTCCGTATGCTTCTGCAAAAGCATTTAGGATAGTTTGGAGATCATCCTCTGAATGTGCGGAGACCACAGTGTATGTGGAGAGAGACTGTATGTATGACTGTATGTGGAGAGAGACTGGCAGCAGTGGCAGCTTACCTCCTGTGCCAAATACCAGGTGTGTGTGTGTGTGTGTGTGTGTTTGAGGGTGTCTGTGTGTGTCGTTGGGATTGCTACATGGGACGAAAGGGTTCAAAATACCCTGCTGCTCCTCGGTCCTGAACCTGATCTGGCTGTTATATTCAGAGTAAAATACAATTTGTTTGTTTGTTTCATACTGCCCAATACCCGAAGCTCTCTGGGAGGTTAACAACAATTCATGCAATATCATACAAAGTACAGTAATACCTTGGATTGCAAGTAATTTGGTCTGAGAGTGTTTTGCAAGGCAAGCAAATTTTTTAAATAAATTTTGACTTGATAAACAAGCAACATCTTGCAATACGTAGGGATGTAACCGCTCGCCTCGAGCGGGTGTAGCAGGCCAAAATTGGCCCCGCTCACGCCCGCCAGAGACTCGCTTTGATATAAGAGTGTTTTGGATTACAAGCACTGCTTCCGGAACGAATTATGCTTGCAATCCAAGGTATTACTATACAAATACAGTAAAAACAACATAAAAATTTCAGCACAAATTTAAAACAGAATTTAAAGCAATCTGGACAACTAAAACAATTTCAATATAACTGGACCTGTTAAAACAATTTTAAACAACTAAAACAAAGTCAATAGAACTGGACCTGTTAAGAGAAAATACAGCACATAGTTAAACTATGGTAATTCACTTCCACGAGATGTAGTGATGGCCACCACTTTGGAGGGCTTTAAAAGGGGAGTGGACAAATTCCTGGAGGAGAAGGCTATCAATGGCTACTAGTCCTGATGACTCTATGCCACCTCCAATATCAGAGGCAGTCTGTCTATGTATGCCAGTTGCTGGGGAACATGGGTGGGAAGGTGCAGTTGCATTCATGTCCTGCTTGTGGGTTTCCCGTGGGTAGCTGGTTGGCCACTGTGTGAACAGAATGCTAAACTAGATGGACCCTTGGTCTGATCTAGCATGGCTCTTCTGATGTTCTTATGTTCTGAAAAAAACAGCTGCCACAATAAAATAAAAATAAAAACACACATGACACAAACTACATATTTAATGTAATGTGTCGTTTGGGGGGCCTGCCCAACTTTGCATAGCATTTCTTTGAGAAATAAAATGGGGTGGGGTGAGGGCAGGGGTAACAATCCTATTAAAATAGTGATGCTGTAAGTAAAATGATATCTGGCACCTCAAAATTTTCACCTTTTTTCTGTTGTTGCCAACATTAAGTACAGTGTAACTGATAGCCGTCTGTTCCTATTTTAGCTCCAGATTGTGATGAATAGGCTGTAAAATAATACCTTAAGGCATAGTGCCTTTTTCAAAGGGTGTTTTTCAAATATCATTTAAAAATGTATAAATAGTGTCTAGCTGCAAATGATCTTGAGGCTTCCTTCTCCATAGTTTTATACAGCTTTAAAATAACGCGCATCCCATTCCACTCCGGATTGATCAAATTGACTCTTACTGCACAACCCTACACCTGCTTACTCAGAAGTACGTCCCACTGAGTTCAAAGAGATGTACTCCCAGTTAAGTGTGAATAGGATTGCAACTTCATGGTGCTTTCCATCTGGATAGCTCCTTGCTTGGGTTTTTGCCAGAGTTAAGACAGCCCTCTGCGCTGAGGCATTTATTTATTTATTATATTTATACCCCGCCTTTTTTCCTGCAAGGAACCCAAGGCGGCTTACATAATCCTCCTCCTCCTCTCCATTTTATCCTCACAACAACCCTGTTGAGGTAGGTTAGGCTGAGAGTCAGTGACTGGCCCAAAGTCACCCAGTGAGTTTCATGGCTGAGCGGGACTAGAACCCGGATCTCCCAAGTCCCAGTCCAACACTCTCACCACTATGCCACACTGGATTTAAAGACATCCAAGGATATTTAATGGCTTCATGGGGGCACCCATGTCAGATGTTTATAACAGATCTACTCTGTATCAAATATTTTAGCTGTTAAATTGTTTTTAAAGTTTGTATTTTTGGGGGGGGGACCCGTTTTATTGTATTATGATCCTATTTTAGGAACTGTTGTAAACCGCCCAGAGAGCTTCGGCTATTGGGCAGTATAGAAATGGAATAATACTAAGATGATGATGATGATGATGATGATGATGATGATGAGACAGAAAAAAGGCCTGCAAAGCCAGCATGCTGGGAGTTGTAGGCCTTTTTTTCTGTCTAAATGTGCATAGTGTAGCCTTAATGTCAGCGTTAAAGAAAGGGGAAGAGATATAGGATAGCCTAGGCTAGATATTTCAGATCTAATTGCTATTAGAGACTTAGCACAGTTTTACTTATTTGGGAACAGCATTTTCAGTGCAGAGGACCACCATAACAGAGCTCGTCACCTATAAGAGAGTGGGGAACCTCCCTTCAGTGAAATCACAGTGGAAACTTAGGAGCCCAGGAAGTGGTGGCAGAAAGAGAGAGAGAATTGAGTGGCAGAGAGAGAAAGACAGAGAGTGAGAGGGAGATAACTGGGTGGCAGAGAGAGAGAGAAAGAAAGAAAGAGAGAAGGGGTGGCAGAGAGAGATAGAGAAAATTGGGCAGCAGAGAGAGGGGGAAGAGAGAGAGAGAGAGAAGGGGTGGCAGAAAGAGAGAGGAAAAATGGAGTGGCAGAAAGATTGTTATGTTCTGTTATTATTGCATTGTTTTAATTGTACATTGTGCAGGGTGGCCGGGTGGCCGGCCAGATAGGCGATTCATAAATGTAATAATAAAATAAATTAAAAAATAAAAGGGTGGCCCTGGCCCTTTCTGCTGCTGGCTTCATTTCTACCCAATGGCAGCACACGGCCCCCAGCAGATAACCCACAAGAGAATGCAGCCCTCGACAAGAAAAAGGCTCCCCAGCCTATACAGTGGTTTTCCAGGGTTTCATGCTAAGGGGACTTTCCCATCCCTTCCCGGAGATGCCAGGCCTGGGACCTTTTGCAGTGCAAGACATGGGTTCTGCCCCTGAGCTACAGCCCTTCCCCTGACTTAAGTGCATGCTTAGCAGGGATGTTGAAGAGTCCTTGGTCTCGAGTCACGAGTCGAGTCACGAGTCGAGTCACGAGTCTTTGGACCCGAGTCTCGAGTCCGAGTCCGAGTCCTTGGTCCAAAATGGTGACTCACGAGTCACGAGTCACGAGTCCCTCCCAAAGCTGACTCCACGAGTCCCTATTAAAATCAATGCGTTTTTCCCCCAACAAAATAAGGCTACTTCAGATGTGTGGCTTAAATAAATTCTAGGCACAAGCGTGCGTTTTTATTTCAAAACTCTGCAACTGGTTTTGGCAAGAACAGACCAGGCAGACAAACCCAAAATGTCTGAAAGGTTGCATTTTAGGAAAAATGTTTTTTAAAAATAAACTTGCTGTACTTCCTAAAACCTATCCATGTTGCATTTGAGGAACACGATTTTGGAACACGAGTCCTTGGTCTCGAGTCCCGAGTCGAGTCTCGAGTCCCATTGAAAATATTGGGACTCAAGTCCGAGTCGAGTCAGAGGGGGGACTCAGTCCGACTCACAAGTCGAGTCCTCGGGTCCGAGTCCCCATCCCTGATGCTTAGGGTGGGCCCTAAGCACTGTAGTGCGACTCCATCACTCTTTTTGGACCCAGGTGACTCTTTAGAGAAAAATGGAGCCACTGCTCCTCTGGTTTGGATTTCATCCAAATATCCCCCACACTTCCATATACCCCTTTCTGAATGTCTAGTTCCACAAGCAAACTTGCATCTTTTATGTGAAACCTTTGGCATAACCCTGTTTCCAATGCCCTACTGCAACTAAGACTGTTACCAACCCTAAGTATGTGTAACTGAAAGAACTGAACATTCCTTCCTTCCCTGATTACCCCTGCCTCTACTTCCCGCTCTTTCCTCTGTGGTTTCCCCTGTGTTAAATTTTAGATTTGTAAGCTCCTCGGGGCAGAGACTGTCCTCTTGAGATCCATAAATGGTGCAGTGTTCATGAATAATGCTCCTGCATGTTCCAGCAGCTCTGGAATGTTCTGCAGCATAGTGGTCTGTAAACTACATGTGCAGAGACATCTTGGATGGATCTGGCACAATGGCGGCATCATGTAGAATGGGTGCAGGAAGCCTCTGTTCATGCAAGGTGAGACCACCCACTCTGTAGAAGCTTCCAGAACTGCCCTGGAATATAAGACATTGGTTCCATTTTTATAGCCGAGGGCAGTGCTGTAGTGGTGAATTTTCAAGTGAAGGTGTTCATCATGGCAGTCCCCATAGCCATGTCCTCAAGGAGAGTCCCAAAATTGCAGGCAACAATGTTGACCCATAAGAACAAACAAGTTATAGCACTTTTCATGTCCAGGAGCAGGTCTTTTGTAAAGCTGATGGGTCCTATTTGCCCATTCAAGACTGAGCCACCCCAAAATACCTTGCATTACAACGAGGAACAATAGATCTCTGCTGGGAAAATCCACCCACCCACCCCCAGCTACTGTGAGAATTGCAGCTCAGCTCAGAAGCAACAGGGAATTCTGAGGGGGCTGGCAGAGGACGTCAGCAACCCTGCTAATAAAGAAAATGCCGGTGCTGTGTCCCTGCAAGCTCTGGATCCGCTACGCCGCTGGCTAAGGAACACCGCGGCTCAGCAATACAAGACTAGCCATAGATCAGTCCGCGAACTGGTGGCATCGATTTGGTAAGCCGCAGATATGCAGAGTGCTTTCCCCTCAGCACCGAGCAATTACAGAGTCCCCTCTCCCCATTCACTTCGAATTAAGACACAAGCGGTGGCATATCTCCGACACAAGCTAAAGCCCCTAGACTCTCTCTTTAGAAATGATTAAATATTGAACCCCACCTTCAATGTCTGCAAACACTCTGTTTCCCTCCGCACAAAAATCCATTTCTTATTTCCTTCCACAAGCCACGGGGCATTGGCAGCAGGGTGGGGGGACTTGTCCTTTCTGTCACCACGCTTTTAGATGTGCAGGGCCAAGGTACGCACATCTCCTAGTCGGAGATGCCCATTCCCTCTCTGAATCTAGAGAGAGCAAGCGTCTCTCTGTGAGAGATTTGGGTCTGTCCTTTCTTCAGGGCAAGGCTCCAACGTGATACCAAATCATCAGCAAACGCATCAGCTGCAGCGAGACATGCCTCTAGTTAAGCCACAGGGCCATGAATTCAAGCAAGCTCTTTCAACTTCCAGCATTCAAAAGTGTATCACAAGCCTAAGTCATTTAAAAATGAGTCAATACGGTTCCTGGCCCTTCAATGACTAATATTACATTTATGGATTTAAGTCCACCGGGAAATGTTAGCGAGTCTTGCTCTGGCTGATGCAGGCAGAAGAGGTGGGGAATGTGATGTTTGCAACTTTTTTTCCTCCACAGATGGCATCGTCATCATCATCATCATCATCATCATCATCATCATCATCATCATCATCATCAATTTTCCTCCCACATATAAATTCAGTCCCATGTGAAAATATACCACTCTTCAAAGTGTATTGTGAAGTCGTCAAAGAGACCAGCACATTTACATATTCTCCTAACAACAGACACTTCCATTCTGACTCCCCCCCCATCTCACCCCCCCTCCGCCTCCCAATGTTGCTGTGATCCCCATTCATGTTCATGATTGGGCCGGCTCCTCGGTGGACTGAAAATAAACATACTGCATGGCACATATTAATCTTCATAGGGGCAGGGAGAGGGATAAGTTGTTGTTTTTTCCACAGATAGCTAAAAACATATGGGACTTAACTGAAGCAAAGCAATTGTGAGCTCATTTGTTACTTCAACAACCTGATTCCTTATGATTTGTTTCCTGTAATAGATGTGTTTGTGGGTTGTCTAGGGTTGTTGTTGTTTTTAATTCCTGTTGGGTATTTTTGCTGTACATTACCATCTCTTCACCCTAGGATACTGATAGGATACTCAATAATATTCCCTCTGTTTTGACCCCTCCTAGATGCTGTCTCTGTCTCTGTCTCTGTCTCTGTCTCTCTCTCTCTCTCTTACACACACACACACACACACACACACACAGGGTGGCCATGTGTCCTCTTTTACAGAGGACAGCCCTCTATTTGAAGGGCTTCTAGAGGACCATTCTAATCTCCTCTAAAGATGAATAACCAGAAGAACAGTAGATGCCCATCAACACTTAGCACCTGAACTACAGACTGAACAGGCAGGCACAAAGGTCACCTGGTCGTACTCTTCTGCGCTATGGTGAGATGTTCTGTATTTCTATTTAAATTACAATAATGATTTCTAAAATTGCATCTATACATATAAATTAGCATATGCAAATTTTTTGGTGATACGTGACCTCTCCTTGGCGATTCATAAGGGGCCACCCTACACGTATGCACACACGCACGCACGAGGTTTACCTGGCAATGGCAGGCAGCAGCACTCTGATTCATAGATTCATAGAGTTGGAAGGGGCCTACAAGGCCATCGAGTCCAACCCCCTGCTCAATGCTGGAAACTAGAGGAGGGGTCTCCCATCCAAGTAATAACCAGGCTTGACCCTGCTTAGCTTTCCACACTCAGACAAGCTGAGCCAGCGTGAGCCACAGGCCTGTATGATCAAAGCTGGGTGTCTGGGATTGATACCTGGTTGCCATTTTAATTTCCCCCAAAGTTGGTAACATATAGACTGGGTTCAGACAACACAATAACCCACACTCAAGGGTTGAGTGTGGGTTGTTGTTGAACCATGGGTTGTCATAGAATCATAGAAAAGTAGAGTTGGAAGGGGCCTACAAGGCCATCGAGTCTAACCCCCTGCTCAATGCAGGAATCCAGGTCAAAGCATCTCTGACAGATGTCTGTCCAGCCGCACCTTGAATGCCTCCAGACTGGGAGAGCCCACCACCTCCCTAGGTAGTTGATTCCATTGTCTTATTGCTCTGACAGTCAGGAAATTTTTCCTGATGTTTAGGTGGAATCTAGGTTCCTGTAATTTGAGCCCATTATTCCGTGTCCTGCAAACTGGGATGAACGAGAAGAGATCTTTGCCCTCCTCTGTGTGACATCCCTTCAAATACTGGAAGAGTGCGATCATATCTCCCCTCAGTCTCCTCTTCTGAAGGCTAAACATGCCCAGTTCTTTCAGTCTCTCCTCATAGGGCCTTGTTTCCAGTCCCTTTATCATCCTTGTTGCCCTCCTCTGAACCCTCTCCAGTTTGTCTATGTCCTTCTTAAAGTGAGGTGCCCAGAACTGGACGCAGTACTCAAGATGAGGCCTAACCAGTGCCGAGTAAAGGGGAATTATCACTTCCCGCGATTTGGAAGCTATACTTCTATTAATACAGCCCAAAATTGCATTTGCCTTCTTTGCAGCCACATCGCATTGCTGGCTCATATTCAGTTTGTGATCTACCACAATTCCAAGATCCTTCTCACTTGTAGTATTGTTGAGCCAAGTGTCCCCCATTCTGTAACTCTGCATTTGGTTTCCTCTCCCTAGGTGCAGCACTTGGCATTTATCCCTGTTAAATTTCATTCTGTTGTTTTCGGCCCAGCGCTCCAGCCTATCGAGGTCACTTTGAATTTTGTTTCTGTCTTCCAGAGTATTAGCTGTTCCACCCAACTTTGTGTCATCTGCAAATTTGATAAGCATTCCCTGTACCTCCTCATCCAAGTCATTAATAAAAATGTTGAAGAGCACCGGGCCCAGGACCGAGCCCTGTGGTACCCCGCTCGTTACCTCTCCCCAGTTTGAGAAGGAACCATTGATAAGCACTCTTTGAGTCCGATTCTTTAGCCAATTGTGGATCCACCTGATAGTTGTTCCATCTAGCCCACTCTTAGCTAGCTTACTAATCAGGATATCATGAGGCACTTTGTCGAAAGCTTTGCTGAAGTCCAGGTATATAATGTCCACAGCATTCCCACAGTCCACAAGGGAGGTTACCCGATCAAAAAATGAGATCAGATTAGTCTGACAGGATTTGTTCTTGACAAATCCATGCTGGCTTCTAGTAATCACTGCATTGTTTTCAAGGTGCTTGCAGACTGACTTCTTTATAATCTGCTCAAAAATCTTCCCGGGGATTGATGTCAGACTGACTGGCCTATAGTTCCCAGGTTCCTCCTTCTTGCCCTTTTTGAAGATGGGAACAACATTTGCCCTCCTCCAGTCGTCTGGCACTTCACCTGTCCTCCATGATTTCTCAAAGATAATAGACAGTGGTTCTGAGAGTTCTTCTGCCAGTTCCTTTATTACTCTAGGATGCAGCTCATCAGGCCCTGGAGATTTAAACTCGTTCAGAGTAATCAGGTGCTCCTTGACCATTTGCCTATCAATCTCAAGCTGCAATTCTGCCCCTTCAGTCTGCACTTCAGGTTTGCCAGGGGGGTCATAGACCCTCTTTTGGGAGAAGACCGAGCCGAAGTAGGAATTGAACACTTCTGCCTTTTCTTTGTCTTCTGTTATCAATTTGCCATCCTCATTGCGTAGTTGAACCACCAGTTCTTTCTTCTGTCTTTTACTGTGCATGTATCTGAAGAAAGCTTTTTTGTTGCTTTTAGCATTCCTCGCTAACCTTAGCTCATTCTCAGCTTTAGCCTTCCTGACACTATTCCTGCAGTTCTGTGCTACCTGCCTGTACTCTTCCCCTGTAGCCTGTCCTTCCTTCCACTTCCTATACGTGTCCTTTTTTGTTTTCAGGTCATCTTTGAGTTTATTGTGAAGCCACATTGGCTTCTTCTGTTGCCCTCTGCCTTTTTTCCTTGTGGGAATTGTTTGCAATTGTGCCTTTAAAATTTCCTTTTTTAAAAACTCCCACCCTTCCTGGGCTCCCTTTCTCGTGAGAGTCACTTGCCATGGGATCTTACTAATCATTGTTCTGAGTTTGTTAAAATTGGCTTTCCTAAAATCCAGGGTACGTGTTTGGCTACACTCAGCTTTTGCTTCTGTTAGAATCAAGAACTCAAGTATAACATGGTCACTTTCCCCCAGAGTTCCCGAAACTGCCACTTTATCCACTAACTCGTCTCTGTTGGTTAGAATCAGGTCAAGGATAGCCGATCCTCTAGTTCCTTCCTTCACTTTCTGTAGGAGGAAGTTATCAGCAGCACAGCTCAGGAATTTCTTGGAGGGGCCATGTTTGGCTGAATAAGTCTCCCAACAGATATCAGGGAAATTGAAGTCTCCCATTACTACCACATCGTGCCTCCTTGAAACACTGGCAATTTGCTTTTCAAAAGTTCCATCCTCGTCTTCTCCTTGATTGGGTGGTCGGTAGTAGACTCCAACCGCCATGTTCGCTTTATTCTTTGCCCCCTTTATTTTAACCCAGATGCTCTCAATGGGGCTGCCAAGCTCCTCTTCCTGTATCTCTGTGCAGAGATACGTATTTTTAACATACAGTGCAACTCCACCTCCCTTTCTGTTGCTTCTGTTCCTTTTGAACAAGTTATACCCTTCAATTGCTGTATTCCAGTCATGGAAGTCATCCCACCAGGTTTCAGTTATCCCTATCAAGTCGTACTTGCCCTCATGTATCAAGAGTTCAAGTTCGTCTTGTTTATTGCCCATACTCTGGGCATTAGTATAGAGACATTGAAGACTATGTGCTTTATAGTCCGACTTTCCCCCTACATTTTGTGGTAGACTATCAATGGGCACCGCTGGAGCTGTTCTCTCCATTGTGGCATAGAGGCCTTCTTCCATTGGTACCCCCGAGTTTATGTCTCCCTCCCCTGTTGGATTCAGTTTAAAGCCCTCCTGATTAAGTTCCTCATGCTGTGTCCAAACACATTCTTCCCAGTCCTTGTGAGGTGCAACCCATCCTTTGCCAGCAGTCCATCTTCCAGGAAGTGTAGCCCGTGGTCCCAGAATCCAAATCCCTCACGTCGGCTCCACCTTCGTAGCCAGTCATTCACTCGGAGTATTTTTCTTTCCCTTTCTATGCCTCTTCCAAGTACTGGAAGGATGGATGAGAAAACTATCTGGGCCCCGAAGTTCTTGAGTTCCCTTCCCAGCTCTTCAAAGTCTGCCGTGATTTCTTTGTAACTCCGCTTGGCAGTATCATTTGTACCCACGTGGAAGAGAAGAAAGGGGTATGTGTCGGTGGGCTGCATGAGCCTCGGCAGCTGCTCTGTCACATCCTTAATCCGTGCCCCAGGGAGACAGCACACCTGGCGAGTCCATGGGTCTTCGCGACATACTTGGGCTTCGATCCCCCGCAGGAGGGAGTCTCCCACTACGAGTACTCTTCTCTTCCTCTTGCTGTAGGCCTTGGTTTGATTGCCTCCAATTGACTGACCCTCAGCCTCTTGCTCGCTGTCACGTTGGGTGCCCGGTAATCTGTCCTCTGCAGGCTGTCCTCTGCTCTCGTCCTCAAGTACATGGAAGCGGTTCCATAGCTCCACTGCTTCCACAGGCGCAGAGTGTCTTGTAGTTCTTCTGCTCCTAACAGTCACCCTTTTCCAGGGAGTTCCCCCTGCGTTATTTTCCCTTGCCTCTGCAGTCTCCGACTCCGCCTCATCCTGCAGTTGCCCTTCTGGCTCCTGTACTGTGCTTTGGTGCTGTAGATCCACCGTTCTGTCTAAGAACTCCTCGCTTTCTCTTATGCTCCTGAGGGTTGACACTTGCTGCTCCAGTCCTCTGACCTTTTCTTCCAACAGCGTGACCAGCTTGCACTTGTTGCACGTGTAGGCCATGTTGATCTCCGGCAGGAAAACAAACATTGCACACCCCTTGCAGGTCACCACCACTGCTGAGTCCTTTTCTTCCATAGTGCTCTGTTTCTGTCTTCCTAGAATATATATATATATATATATATATATGTTTTTGTTTTGTTTTGTTTTGTTTTTTTTTTTTTTTTTTTTAGGGACCTCCCCCTTGACCTGCCCTGCCGAACTCCGCTGCCAAACTCCTGTTTGCTCTCCCTGTGCGCTCGCTCTGTTCGCTCGCTCTCTGGGAGCCTGCTTGCCTTTTCACAGTCCCAAAAACGGCTGGAGCCTCTCTCCTGTTGTGCTCCTGCTCAGCTGGGAGTCAGGAACAGAATGAGCTCCCAGGCCATGCCCTGCAATCAGCCCCACTTCCTGCAATCAATCAGCTGCAATCAGCCCCAGGTAGTTGCAGTCAGCAGGAGCTTCTGCTCAACAGAATGAGCTCTCAGGCCACACCTTTCCCTTGCAGCACTTGTTGTTGTACTACTCCGCTGCCAAACTCCTGTTTGCTCTCCCTGTTCGCTCGCTCTCTGGGAGCCTGCTTGCCTTTTCACAGTCCCAAAAACGGCTGGAGCCTCTCTCCTGTTGTGCTCCTGCTCAGCTGGGAGTCAGGAACAGAATGAGCTCCCAGGCCACGCCCTGCAATCAGCCCCACTTCCTGCAATCAATCAGCTGCAATCAGCCCCAGGTAGTTGCAGTCAGCAGAAGCTTCTGCTCAACAGAATGAGCTCTCAGGCCACGCCTTTCCCTTGCAGCACTTGTTGTTGTACTACTCCGCTGCCAAACTCCTGTTTGCTCTCCCTGTTCGCTCGCTCTGTTCGCTCGCTCTCTGGGAGCCTGCTTGCCTTTTCACAGTCCCAAAAACGGCTGGAGCCTCTCTCCTGTTGTGCTCCTGCTCACCATGGTTGTTGTGGATAACAAACCATGGTGAGCAACTCGCAGTTCATAACCCAACAACAAACCATGGGTTCTCTTCATGGGTTGTTTGTGGTTAACAAGCCATGGCTTGTTAGCGCAGCTGGGTTCAGACAACCCGATAACCTACATTTCAACAACAACCCATGGTTCAGTGACAACCCACACTCAACCCTTGAGTATGGGTTATCGGGTTGTCTGAACCCAGCCATTGTGTTGCTATGGATCATTTTAATTCATCATAATGTCCCACATTGTGGGAAATGAAAATGGTGGATGGGTCCCAGCCCCAGCCAGCCAGCACTGTTCAGAGTGTCAGCAAATGAATGTGGTTCAAGAGGGGCCCAGGGCAGGCATCCGTGGTAGACCCTGCTGGAGGATGTTTCAGACTTCTGCTGTGCCTACTCCACCCCTTTGCCAGATTTAACATGATTGTCAGTCAGCAGTTTTCAGGCCGGTGGTTGGCCAAGATGAGTGGATGGAGGGGGGCAGGTGACCACTTCAGTTATTTTGTTGCGTAGTTGGAGTTCTTAGCTGTGTAATGTAAATCTATGTTGTAGTAAATACAGTCATATTTAGTGAACTGCTGGACTGTGTAAATTGTGAAAGGTTTTTGATATCTTTTCTTAGAAGTTTGTAATGCCCCTGTTATATATCTATGGAAAATTTACACCTGGGTTGCGTATGTTCATTATGGTATGGTAGAAGTTCCTGCTATAGAATATATATGAGATTGACCGAAGTAGCTTTTGATTGCCTTGAAATATTACCGCTGCTTGTTTTGCTTGAAATGAGGAAAAAATGGCTGCTTTTTTCTGTAGAGTCGTCATATTTTGGTGGCAAATTCAGTGGTCATGGGGGCAGGGGTAGAGCCAAAGGTGGGTTCTGGGGTAGGTGGTGACACCCAGAAATTGCCCAACCCTGCTTTAAATGAATTTCCAATGGTAACTCTACTACACGTCAAGGGAAGGGCAAGCAGTAACAGGAAGTGAAGGACACAGCACATAGACAACACATACTACAGAAATATTTCATGTTGGTAACTTTATTTACCACAAAGTTGGCAAAGTCCAGGGGGCTCCTGCTGGGTTGTGTGGGACCTTGGCAGTTGCCCGGCCATGCCTGCACTTGATGCCAGCCCTGGGACAAGGGGGAGACCACCCTGTTCTTTCTATTGTATATCATAAATGAATGCTGTGACCAGAATATGTATCTGCTGATCTGCTAAATTCTTAATGTGATGGATTAATTTGCACCAGTTTCCCCCAACTAGCTAGCAGAGGCATGAATCCCAGGCCCCGGAATATGAATTCCCACGAATCTGTATTCATTCCTCCCATAGGACCTGGGAGATGAGGAGAGCTGCATCTGGTCAGGATACTGCCATCTCCTCTTGCCCACAGACATGATCCAAGGGCACATTTGACTGTGTCACATTTCACTGATCTTTTCAAAGTGTCAGAAATCCCATATTTTCCACAGGCTCACTAAACCGATGGCCCACAGTGGTCTGCCAGAGCTCAGTGTCTTATCTGTCATCTTCGCCCAGCCTGACATGATGTACTTCAGCAGTGCTGATGATTTAAGATGTGAACAGCCATCCAATAAAGCCCAAACGGAGCTCTAAGGATTAGCATTTGAAGGCAGGCCTTGAGAGTTGAGAGAGAGAAAGAGAGAGTTGAGTGCAGATCAGGAGCTTGCAAAACAAAATTAGAAAAAGGCAAAAGGAAGGAAACTCTGGGAGCGAAACGTCCAGCTTGCAAGTGTCATGCCGTTGCAATCTGATTCTCGGGAAGTTACCCAGAGACTCCAGTTTTACTACTTCCTGGATGAATAGATAATTAGTGGATAAGAGCAGCTGTGCAAAGAAAAAGAACAATCAGATAATCTGCCTCCTGCTGTCATTAAATAGTCGTGAGAGTCCAGACCCTGCGGACCACAACTGCATGGCCATGTCAAATTCTTCCTGAATGGCACACAACATTCCACCAACCTTCATGGAATCTGTAAGGGAGAGAGATCTGCTGGGTCTAGGATGAATCAGCATTAAGCCCTCCATAAGGAATGTTTTTCACAACTAAGTAGCTGACTTCATTGCAGCTTCGCTTTTGTTCTTTGAATACAGGACTTGGGTCCAGGACCGGTGCAGGGCAGTTTGGCGCCCTAGGCTAAATTATATTTAGCGCCCCCCCTCTCGTGCCGGGGGGGGGGGCCTCTGGAGCAAAGCAGTCCTGCTCTGCAAACCCCGCTGCCGCCGCCGCCGCCATATGACTCCACCATATACAGTACTTTTAACTTTGCTGCATAGCGTGTAATCGGTTCGAGTTTCCACGTGGGGTCTCCCTTGTCTCGCTCACTCTGCTATCGAGCTCTGTCTGAGGATGCTTTTAGGAGGAGGGGCTTTGGCTCTCTAGGAACTTTATTCCGACATCGTTGTTAGCCGTACAGCTGTATTGCCTGTAGCCCTAACCGCAGCCACCCCCCCACCTACCTTCCCCCCGCCCTGGCCGCCTCCTCCTCTGAAGAGGAAGTGACGCGACGGGACCCCCGCACTCTGTTTTTGGCCGGGGAAAACCAGGGCAACAGGGCTGTTTAAGAACGCTTGGTGGAAAAAGAAAGCTGAGGAAATTCAACAACTTGCAGAATCTCATGATGCACGGGGCTTTTTTAAGGCCACAAGGGCCATTTATGGACCAAAAACCTATGGTACAAACCCTTTACAATCAAAAGATGGCACCAAACTCTTAAAAGACAAAGAGTCTATTGCACTGCGTTGGAAAGAGCATTATTATGACCTTTTAAATCGTAAATCTAAGGTGGATAATGAGATTTTTTCGCAAATCCCACAAAAACAAATTAAAGAGGAACTTGCAATACTCCCCACTTTGGATGAAGTAAAAAAAGCCATTAATCAAGTGAAGAACAACAAAGCTAGTGGACCAGATGGGATTCCTGCTGAAATCTTTAAAGAAGGGGGCCCCGAACTTGTACAACATCTTCATAAACTCATTGAAAAAATCTGGATAAGAGAAGAGATCCCAGAAGACTTCAGGGATGCCATAATTATCACCCTCTTTAAGAAGGGTGATAGAACAGACTGTGGAAACTATCGGGGCATTTCTCTCTTAGCAACCGCAGGTAAAATATTTGCTAGGATTCTCGCAAACCGTCTTCTATCTATTTCAGAAGAGATCCTCCCTGAAACTCAATATGGTTTCCGCCCCTCTAGAGGGACAGTAGACATGATTTTTACTGCACGTCAGCTCCAAGAAAAATGCCGGGAGCAAAATCAACCCCTTTATATGGCATTTATCGATTTGGCTAAGGCCTTTGATACTGTAGACCGTACAGCTCTCTGGACTATCCTTATGAAAATTGGATGCCCCAATAAATTTGTGAATATCTTGCGACTTCTCCATGACAACATGACGGCAACGGTTTTGGACAACAACGGCTCTCATGGTGCTCCATTTAAAGTGGGATCAGGTGTTAAACAGGGATGTGTTATCGCCCCAACATTATTTGCCATTTTCATCGCCATGGTTTTACATCTTGTCAAGGGGAAACTTCCCACTGGTGTGGGGATTATATATCGAACAGATGGAAAGCTTTTTAATCTCAGCAGGCTGAAAGCAAAAAGTAAGGTAATTACAACCTCCATTGTGGAACTTCAGTATGCTGATGATAATGTGGTCTCCGCACATTCAGAGGATGATCTCCAAACTATCCTAAATGCTTTTGCAGAAGCATACGAAAAACTTGGTCTCTCACTTAACATCAAAAAGACCAAAGTGCTTCATCAGCAAGTGCAAGCTAACCCTTTGGTGATGCCATCTATCCAGCTTGGCGGGACAATACTGGAAAATGTCGATCATTTTCTCTATCTTGGCAGCTATCTTTCTGTTACAGCTAACATCGACAGTGAAATCCAGCATCGTTTGAGCTCCGCAAGTGCTGCATTTTCTCGAATGAAACATAGAGTGTTCGAGGATCGGGATATTTGTAAGAAGACCAAAACACTGGTTTATGAAGCCATTGTATTACCAACTTTATTGTATGCCTGCGAAACATGGACTATCTATAAACGTCACTTCCACCTCCTTGAAAGGTTTCATCAACGTTGCCTCCGGAAAATCCTGCGAATTACTTGGGAAGATAGACGAACAAATGTCAGTGTACTGGAAGAAGCAAAGACTACTAGCATTGAAAAAATGATCCTTCAACGCCAACTTCAGTGGACCGGTCATGTTGTTCGAATGCCTGACTGCCGTCTCCCAAAGCAGTTACTTTACTCCCAACTCAAGAATGGAAAGCGGAATATCGGTGGTCAATATAAGAGGTTTAAAGATGTTCATAAGGCTAATCTAAAAAAATGCAATATAAACATCGAAAACTGGGAAGCTCTGGCCCATGAACGATCTAAATGGAGGTTGGCCTTTCACAAAGGTTCCATGGACTTTGAAGAAGCCCGAGTGCAAGGTGAAAGGGAGAAACGTGCTAAGCGAAAAGCACGTCAAATGAATCCTTTACAGGACCATCTTCTATCTGGTAACCTGTGTCCTCACTGTGGGAAGCTGTGTGGATCTAGAATTGGCCTCCACAGTCACTTACGGACCCATCGCTAGAGTCTACACAATCTTCTTTAGAATTTCCTCCTTTTATCCCGGAAAACAATCTTACTCGGTCACGAGTGATCGCCTGATGATGATGATTGCCTGTAGCCCTAACCGCAGCCACCCCCCCACCTACCTTCCCCCCGCCCTGGCCGCCTCCTCCTCTGAAGAGGAAGTGACGCGACGGGACCCCCGCACTCTGTTTTTGGCCGGGGAAAACCAGGGCAACAGGGCTGTTTAAGCCCTGTTGCCCTGGTTCCTCCCGCGAAAACAGAGAGCGGGCGGGGCTCCGGAAGCGGCGCGGAGAAGGTAGGTGGTGGGGGTCCGGCGGCGGCGGCAGCGGGGTGGTGGGGGCGGGGGCGGGCGGTGGCACCCAGGCTCGCCCCCCCACTACCTCCGGGCGCAATCCCCCCACACTGACCTGGCTTTGTCGGCGGGCAGGCAGGGCAGGAGCGCGCTGGCAGCGAAGAGGAGCGCAGCGTTTCTGCGCCCTCTTCAGCTACGCGCCCTAGGCAACAGCCTAGTTTGCCTAGCGGTAGCGCCGGCCCTGCTTGGGTCCCATTCACAAGTTATCTTGATCTCAACAACATGATACCACATTTACACTTGACAGTGTATATGTTGCTATTCAGAAGGATTCTTACTTATTTCAAGGTGTGAAATGAATGTTAAGTTTGCAAGTACAATGGAAAGAGAAGGATCTCATGGGAATATATCTCAATTTCTCATCAGTCAGTGATTCAACACTTGATCATAATGAATTGGGAAGAGCCATAGCTCAGTGGCAGAACACATGCTTCCCATGCCAAAGGTCCCCGATTCAATCCTTGGCATCTCTGCGTAGGGCTGGGAAAGACTTCTGTCTGAAACCCTGGGGAACCACTGCCAGTCGGTGACCGGGTTCAGGCAACACAATAATCGACACTCAAGGGTTGAGTATGGGTTGAGTGTGGGTTATTGTTGAACCATGGGTTGTACCATGGGTTATTGTGTTATCTGAACCCAGCTGTGCTAACAAGTCATGGCTTGTTAACCACAAACAACCCATGAAGAGAACCCGTGGTTTGTTGTTGGGTTGTGAACTGTGGGTTGTTCACCATGGTTTGTTATCTTAGCTGGGTTCAGACAACATAATAATCCATGTTTCAACAACAACCCATGGCTCAATGACAACCCACACTCAGCCCTTGAGTGTGGGTTACCATGTTGTCTGAAACCAGTCAGTGTATATAGACAGTACTGAGCTAGGTGGACCAATGGTCTGACTCACTGTAAGGCAACTTCCTGTGTTCTTAGTAGCTGTGTCTGATGTGATACAGAGGCTCCACCTCAGGTGTTTTGATCTGTTAGGGCTTCTTCACACATACAAGATATCACTGGATACTGCAGTTTATTGACCAAACAAAAGGGAAAGGGATGTGTGTGAAAGAGGCAAGTAATCCCAATCCATTGCCAGACCTCTGCAGTTACTTGAAAAGAAGGAACTTTTCACATTCAAACTGAATAATAAACTGAAAATTAAAATATAATTGCAGTCTTAAACATGTTTTCTAAAGTCTTACAGACAGTACTTCAGAGGTTAGGATGGGAGTATCAGTGTGAAATAAAGCATGATTGTGCCAGGATGTGAGAGCCAAGGGGCTAAGCCAGGAATTGGAGCTGAGGAACACAGAGAAACATACCAAACCCAAGGGTGAGGTTGTTGCTCAGGCAAAGCCCCAACAGGAAGTCTTTTGTAGGCCTTCCTGTCTAAGAGTCCCCAGTAGACAAGCAGGGTGGGCAGGGCCAGTCCGGAGCCTGGGAATACTTTGCTGCCTGAAATAGACTCCAACCTGCAGTTCTGACTGCTCAACCACATGGGGCAATTGCATAGAAAGCTGGTGATTCTCGATTCTGGCCCTGGAGGAGTCCTGACACAAGATGCCATCCAGTCAGTTCATGGCTGCAGCCAGATTTCATCAAACTCTTTGCTGTTCTTAGAGCCAAAGGAATAAGTTCTAAGTCCCACAATGGAATTGAGACCTAACACCCTCATTTCTTGTCTTGTTTCGGCAGCATCCAGTGTAACTAGCCCTGGTCTGTTGTCACACATTCAAGTAACCCTTCTCAGTTGCCTTTTTGAGACTTTCATTGGGATACAGTGGATGTGCACGGAGGGAGGGGGTCAGTGGGTTGTACTTGTACCTTCGTGCTATGCACATTAATTGTACGTACTTTGAATGCCTTGAACAGGCAAGTAGATCTCTTCAGCTTTGGTGTTCTTCATAGGAGATGCTCAGATCCGTTTTTTTTTTAACCCCACCTGTAAATATATGCTTACTGTGCCATTCATTAATTAGCCTGCCTCTTAATCAATTTCAAATATTATCAATATATGTTATTATTCCATTGGCTTCAGTACGTGTGAAGAAATGACATTTATTGACATCTACAAATATAAATCTAATTGACATTTATTAACATTTGCCTATAAAAACCTAATTCTGAAAGTCCTAGATAGAGCTCCTGCAAAAACAAAGGGATACTAACATTAGTTAGCGGCATTCTTGCCAAATGTCTCTTCCCAGTAAAGCCTTTCAGGTGTGAGTCTTTGGATATTTGTTTTGGAGCTTTCAGTTAAGCCTCTTGATAAGGTATTGGGGAGGGTACAGATAAAACCAAGATGTACTGCCATAATGTCAGGTCTGCCAAAAGATGTCTGTGGATAAACATTCTTTAAATCACAACCTATAGAGATAGTTTTAAAAAGATGCAGTTATACACTGAGCCAAAGACTTATTTCAGCACAGCCTCAAAGAAAATAACCTCATGCAGCCATTATTGTTGTGTACACACACACACACACACACACAATTATGTATAGTGTGTGTGTGTGTGTGTGTGTGTACATATATAATTGTAAAGACAAATATGCCATCTTTTCAGGAATGTTCAAAGAAATTTACTGTCAAATTGATAAAAACAACCAGCATCTATATAGAACTGTTAAGCTGCAATCCTATGAACCTGTACCTAGGAATAGTCCAGTTGAACAAAGGGCTACATTGCAGCCATAGTGGAAAATTAAAATGGCAGCTTGACCAAGTAACCTGGCACTGCTTGGATGCTGCCCACGGCTCTCAGGTAAGCCAGCCCTGAAACTGTATCAAGAGTGTGAAACATTTAAACATATAAAACATTTAAACCAGCAGCAGCACGTAAACTCCTGCTAGTAAACATTCCAGGAAAGAAAGGTAAAAAAGACCGAAACACCTAGCAAGGCTCAAAATTGCCTGATGGGGTTGAAGTGATCTAGCATCTGAAACTGTAAAGCAGGGGTGGGGAAGCTCAGATCCAGGGGCTAAATCTAGCCCTCCAGTGGTCCCAGTCTGACCTTCTGGAGTACTTGGAGACTCAGGGAAGCTGTTGAAAAGGTGGAGGGCACTGAGACTGTCAGTTCAACACTTAAAATCAAGAGGATTGCATTGCTAAGGAGGAGATATTGCCCCCGCCTTTTGGTACACCTTCATTTGCCACTTCCCCCACCCCCTTTTCCAATGCTATTGAATTGACAGCTAGGCAATTGGTCCCTGGCAACTGTGTGCAAATTACCTTATATGCAGTCTTGCCTTGTCAATCTGTTCCCTACTCCCCTTCACTGCTCCCTTCCACAGCTGAAACATACAAGGAAATTGACCAGCAAAGACTACATATATCGGACAGCCATAAGAGTGCACTTGTGCACTTGCAAAAGACCAATGATGATGATGACAACGACGATGACGACAACACAGTTGTGCAATTTTCAGGGGGTGATTTTTTTTTTTTTAAAAAGACCCCCAAATGTGCTTTTTTGAAGCGCCAAAAAATAAAAACCAAAACAAAAACAGTGGTGAATTAAAGGGGGTAATGATTGGAGCAGAGAGTGAGAGACAGGACGGGTTCTGCCGTGAAGGACACTGGGATACATGCTGGAGCCGGCAGAGGGCCTGAGGGGGGAGGATGGGGAGAAGAACCCCTGGAGAGCCTGATTGTCTGTCTGTGGCTTATTTGCAGCCGGGTGGCTTGGCGGGACATGTGAATGTGTCCAGTCAGTCAATCAATGGGAAGATTAAAAAAAAAAAAACCACAACCTTAAAACAAAGGGAATAAAGACACTGCTTCATTGGGAAGGAAAAAAGTATTGTGTTGCACTTTTCCTGTGCATATTATACCGGAGAATCTTGGAAAAATGTAATTTGGCCTTTCAACTTGGTAGGCATTTATGTCTTAATCTGCTTCTGCACCAAAATTTTACATGTTAAATATTCCCTGATAAAGCTTTCAAGAATTTCAGTTCTTAATTCCATTGAGGATTTAAAGGTCCTCTTCCTAACCCCTAAGTATAAAGCTTTTGGATCATCAAATGCTGCTCTTTTCCTTTACATAAAAATAATTAATAAATAAACACCATCATCTCTACTTGAAAGTTTCTGAGTCTAAAAATGCATGTCTCCCAAGCCATCATTTGGGCATTGGTCTTCAAGTGATTGGTCAGGATCCACAGCTGGGTCACAACCCAACCCAAGGTGGGTCAGCACCTTTAGCAACACTAGGACTGGCATCAACCTTCGGCATGGTTGAGCACCTGCCAAGGACCCACACCCCAGCAAGGGCCCACTGAGAAGAGACCCCCTAGACTTTCTTCTTCTCTTCACCATTGCAACTGCTGATTCACCTGCCTCTCTCGCTCTGGCCCAGGCAACGGTGGTGATGAGTGAGAAGGAGGAGGAGAAGATGCCCCTGCTTTACTGGCTCTCACTGGCTCACTGGCAAGTGGTAGCAATGATGAGAAAGAAGATAAGGCGCACCAGCAGCTGGTGACAATGGTGTTGAGAAGGTAGTCTTACTAGGGGAGGGAGCCCATTGAAGATGCCTATGCCCAAGGACCCTCAAAAACCTAGAGCTGGCAGTGTGTGTGTGTGTGTGTGTGTGTGCCCGTGTCCCTAAGGATAAAAAGAGGTGACATGGGTGTGAGAGAACATGGCTGGAATGATAGCTTGCTTTTAAGATGTTTTTAAGATATTTTAAGATGTTTTAATGATGTTTTAATGATGTTTTTAATATGTTTTAATAGTATGTATTGTGTATTTTATATTTTTGTTTTCCCCGCCTCGATCTAGACGGAGAGGCGGGTAAGAAATAATTTATTATTATTATTATTATTATTATTATTATTATTATTATTATTATTATTATTATTACCACTGCCTTAATATGGCGTAGTTCTCTCTGAGGTGGTCAATCTGTGCTTAGGCTCTAAACACAGAATGAATGGATGAAAGTCTATGTTCAGTTCACTGAATGCTTGTATACAGGGGTGGCATCAAGGGCTCCAGAAGTGTGGTTGGTGGCAGGGCATCAAGGGTAGGCATGGTTTGCCCCTGGCAAGGGCCCACACCCCAGTAAGGGCCCACTGACAAGAGACCTCTGGACTTGCTCCTCCTCTTCAACATTGCAACCTGCTCATTCACCTGCCCCTTGCTCTGGCCCAGACCATAGTGGTGGTGCGAGGCAAGAGCAGTAGATGCCACAGGCCTCCTTGCTCACTGGCTCTCTGCCTCTCAGGCAAGTGAGCTGGAGCAATGACAAGAGAGAGGAGGAGGAGCAATAGCAGCTGGTGACAATGGTGGTGTGAAGGTAAACTCACTGAGGGAGGGGGCCTATTGAGGGTCCCTTGCCCAAGGCCCTCCAAAATCTGGAGCTGGCATTGAGCAACACCACCATTTAGTGTTCTCCCTTCCTCCCTTTTTCTTAGAAAAATAACAACATCTGTTATTGTTGTTGTTGAGTCTTGTGGCACCATAAAATTTACAGATCTGTCATGACACAGGGTTTTGTACATTAGAGCTCAAATTAAGAACATAAAAACTGCTCTGCTGGATCAGGCCAGAAGTGCATCTAGTTCAGCATCCTTTTTGCCCAAGGCTGCCAAAGAGAGGCTTCCAGAAAATAGTCCTCTCCCACTGCTGCTTCCAATTGAAGCTGGTAGCTCCAATGTCGGCGGGGAGGTGTATCCACTCCGGTTGCAGTCTGAACTTTAAAAAGAGCTATCCATAGTGCTGAACTTGCTTGGGGATAGGGTTCTGCACAGTGGATAGATCCTTAAAAGTCCAGACTAAAACAGTGAGTGGATACACCGCCCCACTGACATTGGAGTCACCAGGCTCCACTGGTTGCTTCCCAGCAACTGCTATTCAGTGGTGTATTGCCTCTGAATATAGGGTCATAGCCATCGTGACTTCTGTTGACAGAGCCATCCTCAGTGAATGTGTTGGAACCCCTGTTAAAGCCATCTGAACTCAAGAGCATCACCACATCTTGTGGTCATGAAGTAACAGAATCTGTCTAGAAAATATCGCCCACCCTGTTCATGAACACTGAAGCCACAATAAATCTGTTTGTCTTTCAGGGACCACTAAGGCTCTATTCAGTTGTTTCCCCCCTCATGCAATTAACTGTCGCATGGAGGGGGAGAGCGAGGCCACAGCCATTGGCCCTACTCCCACACGACAGGGATCCCATTTGTGGAGTGGAGTCTGCTTTACGTGCATAGGCTCCTCCCATGATATAGAACCCTACAGGCGTAGAGCAGTCTCTCCTTGGCAGCAGCATGGATGGTGAGGGTGGGGCCAGGCCAGCAGCCATGGTGCCATTCCACTCTCTCCCATCCACATGGTTATGATTGTGGAGTATGATGTAGAGAATACTGTGTGTGAATGGGGCTAACGAGTCCGCTGTTTTTATTGCAACAGGCTCAGATGGCTATCTCCTTGGAAGTTAATTATTTAGGAATGGCCATCTTCCAAGAAAAAAGGAGACTGAGAGTGACTGGTGTGTGTGTGGGGGGGGCACGGAGAGAAGTAGAAAAACAGAAACATGGAGTGGTTCCCACTTTTTCGTTTGGGCCTGACTGAAGGTCCCCAAGCTGGGATTGGTGAAGACAGTGGGCTGGTTCGCACAATCACCGCAGCCGACCATGGCTTAAATAAGCCACAGTGGGTTGCAGTGTATACTGGTGGCCATCTTGAATATTCAATCCCCAGCTAGGGTTTACCATGGTCTGTCATGCCATCTGAACCCAGGCAGCAGGTGTTGTTTGAGGGTTAAACAACCCTCAAATAACCCTACAACAGACTGGGTTATTTCAAGGTTGTTTAATCCTCAAACAACCCAGGTGTCGGAAGTCACAAGTCACGGCAAGCCGTGGCAACCCCCCTACTGAGGGATGAATATTCAAATTGGCCACTGGCACATGCTGCAACTCACTGTGGCTTAAATAAGCCATGGAGGGCTGTAGCGATTGTGTGAACCTGGTCAATATGTTGGGCCTTTTGCCTGATCAAAGTTAAAGTACTTCTCTGCCACCTTCTTTAAAAGGAAGTAAACAAGCAAATGTTAATCCTGGTTTCTGGTAGAGATTTGGGGAGAAATAACTTCCTGTTGAGAAATCCAGTAGATATTTTGGACAGTGCATCCCCCCCCCCCAAGCAGTATCACTTGCGCAAGATGCTATTTATAAAAGTGGGCCACCCCGCATGGAGATCAGCATTAACCAGAAGCCTATGAATAAGTAATGGAGTCTAATTTTCCATTATTACAGCTATCATTTAAAAAATGCATGTCTGGCAGGACATCGTAATGATTTTGTATTACTTAGGAAAACTTTTACAATTCTTCTTTCTCTCTCCCCCACCCCACCCCAAAGCAGTTTCTTCATTACTACTTCATTAGAGTTGATCTCCTCCAGTTTTGCAGAGCTTCTGAAAACAGTCAGAGAAATATAGTGGCTTTTCTTTCTTTCTTTTTAAAAAAAGGACCGTTGAGATGGCCAACACTTTAGATACTTTTAATGCCCCCTTCTTCAAATGCTCTCAACATGTTATGCTTTGGCATCCATAGCAAAGCCCATTAGCTGTGACAGGTTAAGACGCCTCTGCAGACTGCACTAGAAAGGAGCTGAATGCATGCCAGCCATTTCTCCATACTACTATGCCCCGTGCCACGTAGCAAAAGAGGAAGGCCAAATCTATAACCCTCCTTTTGGGTTTCATGACCTGGGAGTGAAGGTAGTTTTCAGTACTCTGGAGAATGTTTGTCCTTTCTATTTATTAAAGAATATGCAACCGGAGCGTTCTTTGAATATCCAGCCGATCATGTACCTATGTTGTATATCTAATTGTTAAGGGGTTAGAGAGTACCTGTAGACACTGTATGCTGATTAAATTAAAATGCATTGATCACTGAAACTCTACAATCAATACATTCCAACATGTACTTTCTACAGGTCTGAAAGGTCCAAGCTATGTGCTAACAGGTCCTGACTCCCTAGCCATCTAATATGTGCTCCCAAAGTTTCATTAAAACCTTTAGCTGCCAGGTCATGTTGAATTTCACATTAAAATATGTTCCTTCCAGGGTCAGCTTTGCATTATAAACATGAATTAACATGCAGGTATCAAGTTCATCTGAGTTGAAGGTGTCCTGGTGTCAAGGCTGAGCCATAGGCAGCAGTGCAAGGAGCCGGGAGCTGAGCTTGAACAGGCTTCCCCAACTTGGCATCCTCCAAATGTGTTGCACTACAATGCACATCATCCCCAGCCAGCATGATCAGTGGTTCCCCATCCAGCCGGTGGAGCATCTGTGGATTCCTCCAAACCCTGCCCCCTTCAAGGGATCCTACGGTGGAGGGATTCCCCTGCACTGCCTCCCAACTGAGAGGGTGAGCAGTGTGCAGGAAACTCCCTTCTGTTATCTCCAATCACAGATTGGAGATAACAGCAGGGGTACAAAAGAGCATGAAGCCAGGGGCTCAGCTGGCACTAGGCGGAACGGCTTGTCCCAGAGCCGGCCTAGTCTTCTTTTGCCCGCCTCTTGCCATCCCCAATGGGGACAGTGAGAGGTGCATAAAAAATGTGCCTGATTCAGCTGACTCTGGAAGGAGTGGCTGCTCCCAGCTCCAGCTGAGTCCATTTGCGTGCAGAGTGCCATTTCCATCAGAATGGCAAGTGGTGTGTGATGCCGGGAACTTGGCTGGCACTGGGAGAAGCCGCTCTTCACAGCACCAACCGAGTCATCCTTCCCTCGATGGGGGAGCATGAAGGACGACTTGGCCGCATCCCTTTCTCCGTGCTGTTCTGTGCCTCTCTCAGCACAGGGAAAGGCAAGATGGGTGGAGTGGGGGTTATGATGTCAGTGGCTGTGGCCACAGCCACTGATACCATCTGGCCTGTGGGGGCCCTGTTGGAGTTTATTTAGACCCCCACCTTAAAGTTGGTACCCACTCCTGTTGTAGTCCAGTCCATCTGGAAGGTGCCAGGTTGTGGGAAGCTGGGCTAGGGAATTGGGGCCATGAAGCCAAGTCAGGACTCAGAGCTGAGGAACACATAGAAACACACTAGAGTTGGAAGACCTTGCTCAGACAAGGTCCCAGCCCAGACAAGGAGTCCTTTAGAGCTCTTTTTTTCCAGGAGGATGCAGTCCGTATGTAGCCTGGGAATATTTCCCCACTAGGAAGATGTTTCAAGTTGCTTTTCTGATAGCTCATCTCACAGTGCAGCAGCCTTCAGAAGTGAAGGTTCTAGGTCCTGATTCTAGGCTCTGGTTCTAGGTCTGTCAGCTCCTGTAATCAGCAGATTTCAATGGTCAGATCCTGATCTCCTTTAAAATAATGGTTAAAACTGCCTTTCTAGTTCAGACTAATCTTCAGTGGCCAACTCAAATGCTGTTATCTGCATGGCCCTGCTGATGAGCCTCTGTACAAAGGTTATGACTATATATTGTTTGAAAATGATCTGAGAGCAAAATAAGTTGGCTTTCACTCTGTGGATATCAGAGCTCAAAGGTGAAAAGCTTGAGAAATGTGAGTGCATTTAAATTAGTCATAACCTAGTCTACAAATGCCAGGGAATGAGGTGGGAAAATGGAATGTACCACTTTAGACTGCAGGTGAGGGATGCATGCATGCCATTTTGCTCCTCTGTGCAATAAATTCCTTGCAAGTAAATAACAGCAAACAAACAACAAACATTAACTAAGGATAATGGTTCTAGCCCAGCTTGTTCCCTGTGTAGACAGCCAGTGTGGCGTAGTGGTTACAGTGTTGGACTAGGACATGGGAGACTCAGGTTCTCGACCCGACTCGGCCATGAAGCTCAGTGGATGACTTTGGGCCAGTCACTGACTCTCAGCCTAACCTAGCACAGGGTTGTTGTGAGGATAAAATGGAGAGGAGGAGGACCATGTAAGCAGCCTTGGGTTCCTTGCAAGAGGAAAAAAGGTGGGATATAAATGTAATCCTCATCCTCATCTGTGTGCTGGTTTTCTACTTGCAGATGGTTTTGTTTTTAAAGACAGAAGAACAGTTTAAGTCAAGTTAAAAAATTGACTTACACGCACACAAATATCATCTCCCACAAAAAGAGAGAAAAAGAAATGGAGTGGTGGTGGTTGTCTAGCAGCAGCAACCTAGGTGTCCCTACAAACAGAGTATAGCCTGAGGGGAGTCCCATGCTGGTAGATGTCATCACTTCCAGGACTTGACCTGTGTTCTAATAACTGGTTTATATAATTCACTGCTACAGGATGTGGGGATGGCCATTAACTTAGAAGGCTTTAAGACTAGTTCTGATGCCTCCCCAGATTCACTGCCACTGGAGGCTTCAGTCTCTGAGGGATGCCAGTCCTGGTTCATGACACACGAGGAGGATCAGGAGCAGAGGGGGTAGAAGGGAGCGCACATCCCCAGCACAATTTTAAATCGGAACACCTGAATAGGCCTTTTATTCCTCCAAGTTCAGAGGCACCATGCCTCTGAATACCAGTAGCTGCAGAACAACCAGGGAAAGGGCTGTTGCCCTCAGGTCCTATTTGTGGGGTCCCCAAAGGCATCTTGCTGGCTTCAGTGGGGAACAGGTTATTGAACAATGTGGAGCATTGGTTTGATCCAGCAGGAGTATTCTTCTGTTCTTATATGGTAGGTAAGTAGGTAGTGTGGTGGAACAGTGATCTGATTCCAGCAGCTGGCATGGACACCAGCCAGTTGCTGGATTGAGGAGGTCACTGTACAGTACCTGCCCATCCCTCACCTCCTATTAGTCTTGAACTTACCAAGATGTGGTTTGCCTTCTGCATGGTGAGTTGGACCTTGTCCACCGTTGAGACAAGACAAAAGCTGAAAGCGCAGCCTAAACATCCAGTGTTCCCAGTCAGTGAGGCATAGTTGGAAGAACTTCTGTTTGGTGGTGTCAGTAAGTTTGATCATACATTAAAATCAACAAAATAACAAATACACTCTTTCTCTCTCTCTTATGAGCATGGTGACTTAAGAATTTATTGTAGTTCTGGATAGCCCTGGTCATGTAAATGTTAACTTCTGCTGAAAAGACGTGTTATTTCCACTGTAGAATATGGGAGAGGTGTTGTGTCATTTCTTTCTTCTTTTTCCTGGTGTGTGCATCTCCCAAATAACAAAGAAAAGCCAATTAACATGATGCAGCAAATAAATTGCAGTATCCGCCTGTTTGCTGATGCCCAAGCCTCTTTAGTATTCTTCCTAGCTTCTATCCACCACAATAAATTCTGATTAGATATTGAAACATCCAGCTGAAAAATACCTCTCCTTTTAGTCTTGCATTAATTATATTTTGACACATCATGTGATTGTCTGATAGTGTATGCCACCCCAGAGTGTTCAGCAATGAAATATGAAGAGGAGTTTCAAGTTCTGAATTCTCTAAAATCCAAAAAATGTTGACAGATGTGCATCATGCATTGGGCCTCTGCCTTTTAAAGAAAGTGATATTTTAATTATCTGTCCTACAAATATAATTAATGACCTTCTCGACTCTAATTTCAACATCCTTGCATTACTAAAAATCCAGTTAATTTTAATTCCATTTTTCAATTCTAATAGCACTATGCTACCTGCCATAAAGGGATTATTTAGTAGCATTAAAATGATACTGCTGGTATTAGCTTCCTGGATGTGGGCCCTTTTTTCTTTTCTTTTTTTAGGATGGGCAAGCCAAGCTTGAATTCATTAGTGTACTAAGCTTTTCCAATTAAGCTTGAGCCAAGTTGCAAAGGGATGTTTGAGCCTGGTCTTTCCAAAGTGATAACCCCTTACTGTTTGGTCATTTCAGCTGGCCTGCTCATATGAATAAGACCTGAGAAGATAAGAACTGAGGTAGTTGAGACTGATATATAGCTGTGCATAAGAACATAAGAATAAGAGCCTGTGCTGGCTCAGACCAAGGTCCATCTAGTCCAGCATTTTCTTCACACAGCAGCTGCACAAGGGAACCCACAAGCAGGGCATGAGTCTAACAGTACCCTCCTTCCCCTTGTTCCCTAGCAACTGGTGTACATAGGCATACTGCCTCTGATACTGGAGGTAGCATAGAGCCATCAGGACTAGTAGCCATTGATAGGCTTATCCTCCATGAATTTGTCCAATCCCCGTTTAAAGCAATCCAAATTGGTGGTCATTGGTGCAAAGCCTGGATTCCCAGTGTGGCATAACCCCACAATTCAGTTCCCTGGTATATGTCTGCATTAGTATGTTTAGTGTGTCTAGGATGTTGAACCAAGTGTGTGTGGTTTGTTATGTCTTGGAAAGGGTGGGGGGAGGAGTATATAAGGAGTGTTTGAGTGATGTCAGAGAGAGTTGAGTGAGTTAAGAAGTAGAGTGTTGGTTGTAGTGTGTTGGGAGTGTTAGAGTTTGGGAGTTAGGTGGGTTATTTGTGTCTTGTCAGGAGTTTTAAGAGGAATCATTGTGATTGTATGAGGAGTGAGAGTATTTGGAGTTATAGGGACTTAGGTTAATTATAAAGTGTTTGGTGTAGGCAGGTTTATTTTCTGGAACTAAGATTTTGATAATTAAAATAAACTTATTTTTTTATTTTGTTTGCTACCCAAATCCTACGTGTCAGCTTGGCGTTATTAACCTGCTTTACTTTTAAATCTACACACACACCTTTGTACCCATGGTATCTTAAATTTAAGCTTGATCCTTAACAGCCAGTATTAATCTCTTCCCTCATTAGTAGGGGAAAGATTTACTAACCTTTCATTTGACCCTCCCCTCAGGTTTCATTTGACCCTCCCCTCAGATTTTTAAGTGTTGATGCTTAGCCTGAGAAGGGTTTATGCTCCTGGTCCTAAAGTGAAAAGGGCCGTGTCATCGCACCCAGCTCCGGTTAGCTGATGGTATGGGCACTAGCCTTGCTCACAGAGGCAGGCTCAGGTTTGTTATCAATTGCATGCTCAGGCCTGGGTTCAACTGATGCCTGCCCTGATCCTCCTCCATTTTAAATTTCTCACAGTACCCTAGAGCAGGGGTGGGCAGAAAGTAGATCTTCAGATGTTTTGGACTTCAACTCCAAGCATTCCTGACCATTGGCCATGTTGACCAGGGCTTCTGGGACTTGAAGTCAAAAACATCTTGAGCTCTATCTTCTGCCCACCCCTGCCCTGCCCTAGACCACCTGACCTAGTGTCACTCCGAGGGATTGGGGGGAATTTAAATAGCATCTCATAGGTACCTGCCACTTCTGGCACCAGGTAAGCCTGCAAGGGGCACCACTGTAAGAGGAAGCTCCACATTTATTTTAGGAATACACCTGAAATATCTTAGATGCCCCCCCCCCACACACAAAATAATGCAATATGTGAAGTGGCTCTTACTCTCTGCCTCTGCCAACGTTAGCAATGTAAAAATGAGGTAGAAGGTCCATGACTAACATAAGTTTCATGCATTTCAATGGATCTACTCTATGTAGGGCTAACATTGGATATTACCCCATGTCTGCAGTACTCCACCCAAGTCATGACCATGCAATCTCTTACGAGAGGTAGTGTTGCTAATATACTATCATATAAGAAGAGCCCTCTCATGCTGTTGCTCTCCATTGGGAGTAGTGGCTCCTGAGCCACCATTTTGTGTCTGGCTCTCCTCTGCCCATCCCCAAGCCACTGCACCATTCTAACCACTACGCCACACTGGCTATGCTTTGGGTGCCAATTTGGCTAAATAGTATTAAATAAATATAATAAATTTTAAAAAATTAAATTAGTAAGAAAGTAGCCGTGTGTCTTGGCTTGTTAGCCAGACTTCTACAGTGGTTTTTGAAATGAAGGGAGAAGGACAGAGAAATCTTGATGATGAATTTCCTTGCATTCTTGGGTTAGTTGAGCTTTTCCTTTAGGAGGCTTGTGTTGTTGAAATATCAGCATTTGAGAATGCTTTAGAAAAGTTGTGGTTTTGCCACTGATGAGACAGATGGCTTTGCTCAATCTAGCTGAATTCTCCAAACCTTACAGATAAGGATCTTGAATCAAGCATTTCTTGGAAATCTTTGTGATGTTTATTATTATTATTATTATTATTATTATTATTATTATTATTATTATTATTATTTTATTTTATTTAAATGGGAATAAGGATAAGATAAATTCAGAACATCTTGGATGGTTCTGAAAATAAAAGCTTGGCTTATGAGATGATTGTGCACTAAATGAATTGTTTGTATTAAATACTTGAAATGAAATAGACTGTATATAATTGAAAGTTTTTGAGACACAGATTTTCACTCTTTCAAACTTGCTGGTAAAACAAAACAAAATGAAACTATATCCCTGTAATCTTATACTGAGTCAATGCCCAGTACTCCTCCAGGAATTCTAATTATCTCACGGATGCTGGTTCTGTGTAGGTTCATGAATCCTCCTTGTAGCTACTCCAGTTTGGCTCTGCAGAGATGTCTAGAAGTTTACAAGGTGCAAAACGTTACTCACAAAATATATGCTAATAAATATGCTTGAAAATAAAAGCTGCTACTGTTAAATAGAGCCTTATCAGAAGAAACACTGTGTAAAGGGGTAAGCATAAAAAGGTTGGACCCAGAGATGTCTTCTTTTGACAGCTGGAGCTTCCACTGTTAGAGAAAGGCTTCCTCCATAAAAGAAAGTGAACCGTTGAATAAAACCCATAAGCCATTGTTTTATTTATTTAATTCATTCATTTTCTATACTGCCCAACAGCCGAAGCTCTCTGGGCAGTGTACAACACTAATTAAAAACAAACAATAAAATACAGTTAAAAATATAAATAAGATTTTGAACCTCAAGTGTTCCAAGTGGGTGTCAAGGGGAGGCATGGTTGGACACCAGCTTCTCTTCCTTTGTCTCCTCATTGCTACCACTTGTTTGCTTGACAGGCAGAGAGCCAGTGGTTAAAGTTTTGGACCAGGACTGCTGAGAGCCAGGTTCAAATCCCCACTCAGCCAAGCAGCTCCCTGGCTGACCCTGGGACAGTAGCTGCCTCTCAGATAGGGATGTGTGAGGAATCTGATGGGTGTGTGTGTGAAAATCCAATGGATTTTCTCAAGTCAGCCCCGTGGATTCTGTTCCATCAACCCTGTGCTGGTGCCGATTTGATCTGACGTGAGTTGACCCAGCACAAGGACTTCCATTTTTAAAACAGGCTGCGATTTGCAGAATTTCTTTAAAGCGGGGGAAATTTGCACAAAATTCAGGCCTCTGCTCTGCAAATTTGTGTGAAGTGCATACATTTGCATGAATTCGTATGAATTGAGGAGCAGAGGCCCAAATTTTGCTCAAATCTGAAATTAACTGTCAGAAAGTTCAAGGTGGCCAAGGTAGAGTGTGTGCATATGCAATGATGCTTCCGTACTTCTCATGTTAAATGCTGCAACAAGAACAACAGTAAGAACAACAACAATATGAATATAATGAGTTGGTCCTGATTTGCACAAATTGGACTAGAGATCCGCAGTTCTCTGCTCCAAATTTGTGCAAATAGTTCGAGCAATTTCGTGGAAGCTGAACCAGCCCACCCCGACTCGGCCTGCTCTTGGCCGTCAGGTCGGAAATGTGTCGAAAGTCCATCAGGCTCAAATGGAAGGTGTTTTCCAGTGTTGCACATCCCTACGAGACTCTCCTAGCTCACTCTGGATTTGCCCCCACCCACATGCCTGCCATTTGCATTGGGGAAACCTCCCACCACCACTATTGGAGTGAATGTGTTGCATGTACATGTGCATGCATATGAATGGTGTATGAGTGAAAGAGAATGAATTGATGGTGGATGAACGAGTGTGCGCTTGTGTGTAATTATGGATGAGATGGATGAGGGTGGTGTGTGCATGAAAGTGAGAGTATGGGGCAGTGGAGGCTGGTGTCAGCAGGGCTGTGTATCTGCACCGGATTTCACACCAAACCTTCAGGAGCTATCCATGGTGCTGAACCCTACCCCCAAAATAGGTTCAGCACCATGGAGAGCTTTTTAAAGGTTTGGTGTGAAATCCGGAGTGGGTACACACATTGGAGGCTGACATTGGAGGCACAAGCCTCCACTGGTGTGGGGTGACCATGCCCATTTCCTCCACGTCCACTTTAGGCTCTACCTCCACCCACCACCCAAATCATTACCCCAGGGAATGCAGCCCTCCAGGGGAAAATCCCTGCTACATGAGAGCTGAAGTGAAAGCCATGCACAAAGGTGGCACAATCTGTTTTGCAGCAGAATCAAACTGACGTGCACACCTGACCTTTTGCATCTTGAACACGGACTTGTATTGACTTTATTTCCTAGCGGTAGCAGCAAGTATAGCCCCTCCCCCCTGCCAATCAATCTCTATCATTTTGCAAAGAAGTGGATCGTGCCGCCGCCGCCACCGAGATTGATTTACACGTTATTTATCGTATCGGCCAGCTTGAATGGGTCAGCCTGATCCCCTTTCGCAGTGGTGAAAATAATAATGTCTCCAATTACTTACTCAATAAACTGTGGGTTTGTCTGTTATTAGTGATCATTAGCGTTATAATACAGCATGGAAATTCAGAGCAAATTAACCACATATGCAAGCTGCCGAGTACATCTGCAGTTAATCACAGGCATGCTATTTAAGTGGGCAGAGGGTTGTGCAAGTATCGTCCAGGAAGAGTTTGCGTGGAGGGGGGAGTATGATAGCACCAGTTTTGTTTTCCTCCCCACCCCCACCCCGCCACTTTCCTTAATCTGGCACTCCCCAATGAATGTTTATTCGAGAAGCTGTCAATTGCTGAAAGCACAAAAAAGAATTATAGCTCAAATTAAAATAGCTTTTAATGCCGCTGATTCTAGGGCACCGACTCCTTATGGCCATAAATAATGAATGGACGATTCATGTAGGTACATCCCTTCCTCCAGCGCCTCCCTTTCTTTTCAATACATGGCCTTCCTTGTACAGTAATGCGGTGGAACACCTTTTTTTAAAAAAAAAAAATCAGATGATGACACACGCTCTCGTGAATGATCACTTCCAGTCACTGTTATTTTCCTACGAAAACAATGGCTTCCAGTTACCGAGGGCTGGTTTGAGTCTGTGTAAATACCAGTATAGATTAAAACTAAGGATGCATTTGCACACCACCATCAGCTCTAATTTTTTCCACCAGAAAACCTAAGTGTTTGTTTCAGAACGTCTTCATCGCTTCCTGAAATCAAGAGCTTTTTCTATATGATTGGTTTGCCACTGAGTCATTGCTGAGTTGAATTTGACATCTAGTGCAGCTGATCTGCGGCGTTCTCACAGGGCCACGGCCAGGCAGAATTTGATCAAACGTGCAGCTGATATGCCCTCTTCACACCAGATGAAACTGAGAGCTGGGGGGGGGTAGGCACTGCAGGAAACTGTGCTGGCACAGATCAAGTTGTATACCTTTGGACAGAACAAAATTGCCAGAAATATAGAGTTGCCACCATTTTCTATTGAGTTTCTCCACTTCCCCTCATTAACAGGTAGTCTAGCTTTACCCAGCCTGATGCCTTTCAGATGTGCTAGACTGCAACTCATAAGAACATAGGAAGAGCCATGCTGGATCAGACCAAGGGTCCATTTCATCCAGCATTCTGTTCAGAAAGTGGCCAACCAGTTGCCTGTGGGAAGCCCCCAAGTAGGACATGAGTGCAGCAGCACCTTCCTGCTCATGTTCCCCCACAACTGGTGTATATAGGTGTACTGCCTCCAATCAGAAGGTAGCATATCACCGTTAGGACTAGTAGCCATTGGTAGCCTTATTTATTTATTTATTTATTTATTGTATTTATGAATCACCCATCTGGCCAGCAAACCGGCCACTCTGGGCAATGTACAACATGATAAAACATAAAATACAGTTAAAACAGTATAAAATTTTAAAATCTTAACCCACCCCATATTCCCGCCTGAATAGCCATGTTTTTAGTGAGTGGTGGAAGCTCAGCAGAGAGGGAGCATGGCGGAGGTCACTAGGGAGAGAGTTCCACAGTTTGGGGGCCGCCACAGAGAAGGCCCTCTTCCTAGTCCCCACCAGTCTAGCTGCTCTGGCTGAAGGGACAAGGAGAAGGCCGTCTGTGGCAGATCTTGTTGAGCGGCCTACTTGGTGTTGCTGGAGATGCTCCTTGAGAAAGACTGGACCGGAGCCGTATAGGGTTTTAAAGGTCAAAACCAACACCTTGAATTCGGCTCGGCAAGCAACTGGTAGCCAGTGCAGCTCCTTGAGCACTGGCGTGATGTGATCCCGCCGGCGGCTGCCTTTAACCAGGCGAGCCGCCGCGTTCTGTACCAGCTGTAGCTTCTGAACTGTCTTCCAGGGTAACCCCACATAGAGCACATTACAGTAGTCTAGGCGAGAGGAGACCAAGGCATGAACCACCAATGGGATCAGATGATTAGGAAGGTAGGGGCGCAGCTGCCGTATCAGATGGAGTTGATACTGCGCCGCCCGGCTCACAGCTGACACCTGAGCCTCCATGGACAGCTGGGAGCCTAGAATGACTCCTAAGCTGCGGACCTGGTCCTTCAGGGGTAGATGTACCCCATTCAGCATCAGGTCAACATCCCCTAACCTTCCCTTGTCCCCCACCAGAAGTAGCTCGGTCTTGTCGGGGTTCAGCTTCAGCATGTTCCTTCCCATCCAGCCACCTACTGACTCCAGGCACTTGGACAGGGTCTCAATGGCCAAGCTCGGTGAGGACTTGAAAGAGAGGTAGAGCTGGTGTACATTGGTAGCCTTATTCTCCATGAATGTGTCCAATCCCCCTTTAAAGCCATCCAAATGGGTGGCCATCACTACATCTTCTGGTAGCAAATTCCATAGTTTAACTATATGCTGGGTGAAGAAGTACTTCTTTTTATCTGTCCTGAATTTCTCACCAATTGGCATCAGGTTCTAGTATTATGAGACAGTGTGAAAAATGTCTCCCTATCCACTTTCTCCACACCATGCATAACTGTGAATGGGAAAGAATCATAGAATAGTAGAGTTGGAAGGGGCCTATATAAGGCCATTGAGTCCAACCACCTCTTCAATGTAGGAGAACAGATGTGGGCAGCCCAGGCAGTCACCCATCCAAGCACTGACCCGGCTCATACCTGCTTAGTTTCAGAATGTGGCCTGCATTATGTGACCTGCATTACGACACCACCTGTATCATGTCTCCCCTTCCTCGCCTTTTTTTCTCAGCTAAACAAACCCAGTAACCTTTTCTCATAGAACCTCCCAAGATTCCCAGACAGCACAGTCATTCTGATGTACTCCAAATTACTCGGCATCCCGGTGTCTTCAGACTAAGTGTTTCCCTTCCCCGGCTCCACATTATTGGCTGACGTGGGTGGGGAAATTCACAGATGGGAAGGGTGTGGGGAATTTGACATCGCTCTTCCAAGAAGGACGTCGACAAACTGGAGGGGGTTCAGAGGAGGGCAACAAGGATGATAAAGGGACTGGAAACAAGGCCCTTTGAGGAGAGACTGAAAGAACTGGGCATGTTTAGCCTTCAGAAGAGGAGACTGAGGGGAGATATGATCGCACTCTTCCAGTACTTGAAGGGTTGTCACACAGAGGAGGGCCAGGATCTCTTCTCGATCATCCCAGTTTGCAGGACACGGAATAATGGGCTCAAGTTACAGGAACCTAGATTCCACCTAAACATCAGGAAAAATTTCCTGACTGTCAGAGCAATAAAACAATGGAACCAACTACCTAGGGAGGTGGTGGGCCCTCCCAATCTGGAGGCATTCAAGGTGCAGCTGGACAGCCATCTGTCAGGAATGCTTTGACCTGGATTCCTGCATTGAGCAAGGGGTTGGACTCGATGACCTTGTAGGCCCCTTCCAACTCTACTTTTCTATGATTCTATGATTTTCAGCCTCAGCCCCATGTTTCTTGCAACATTTGAATATGCCCTTCGAAGGGGGACAGATTCCCTTGCTAAACTGGTTACCAAAGTTGTTGGGGGGTTTTCCAGTTAGCGCAGTGTTCTCCAACCTTGGGTCCCCAGGTGTTTTTGGCCTACAACTCCCAGCATGCCCCAACCAGCTACGCTGGCTGGGGAATGCTGGGGTTTGTAGGCCAAAAACACCTGGGGACCCAAGGTTGGAGAACACTGAGTTAGTGTTTAAAAATACAACAGCAGCGATGATTAACGTGAATGGAGACTGGAGTCACATTTTTAAGGGTTCCGCTCCTTGCTTTGCTTAAACAGGGAGATTATATATATTTTTTATTTTCAACGGGCACCTATTTCTATTTTGAACTCCTTGTTCAAAGCACAGGGGAGCAAAATGTAGTGCTCCTGATGTGGATGGAAGTCTTTCACTCCAGCATCTCCACCACATGCTGGTGCACCTGGAAAGGAGCTCTACCTGTTTACAAATTACCCCAATTTTCTGCTTGAATCAGCAGTAGCTGTTTACCCTCCCCCGTGATGTAATTAGGCCTTCAGAGTTCACGTGTGCTTATTATGATCTCTCTTGTGTTTTGTTCTTTTTTTTCCTTGTACCTGTAATCATATATATATCTATATAAGTATTAAAATGTTGTATCAATTGTTCAGCTAAATTATGCACAGTGGGCCTTCCTAGCCCTCCATTAACATAAAGTATGCTAAACAAAGTGTTTTCTTTCTGATAATTATACTCTAAAGCATCTACTGCTTATTAATTTACTTTCCATCTAGGTTCTCTCCCCCCCCCCCGCCTGCCTTGCCCCCTCCATTTCACTAAACTTTTGGCTATCTTCACAGCAATTGATATAGGCCAATCCTTCCTTCTGTGATTTGGAATAATTTTCATATTCATTCTCTCTCTCTTACACACACACACACACACACACACACACACACACCAGTGCTGGATTTCTGTGCAGCAGCCCTTCTACTGGTATTCTTCATTAAGCATACAAAGTCAACAGAGTCAGTGTGGCGCACTGGTTAGAGTGCTGGACTGGGACTCAGGAGATCCAGGTTCTAGTCCTCGCTCAGCCATAAAGCTCACTGGGTGACTTTGAGCCAGTCATTGACTCTGGGTCTAACCTACCTCACACGGTTGTTGTTTTGGGTAAAAAGGAGAGGAGGAGGACCATGTAAGCTGCCTTGGGTTATTAATAAATAAATAATAAGCATTCCTCCAGCAAAAGCTATGGCCTAGTTTATGCATTTTGTGGACCGAAAGTTATTACCTATCAACAGGGAATGTCCAGAACCAGCTGCAGGCTTGAGGGGACCTTGGCAGAGTGTCCTCTGATGGGTCTCCTCCTAGGCAGTGGCCCTGATCAGCTTGGCTGGTAGCGCTGGGCAGCTGGGTGTGAGTTGCCATCTTAACACAATGCCCTGGAGCGATGCTATGTCAAGGGCATTGTGGGAAGTTAACATGGTGGCTCAGACCCACCACCCAGAGCTGGAGTCCTTGGGCAGGCATATATGCAGCTGTAGGCTCTGCCGGGGCTCTGGGATCCCCAACAATCGTCCAAGGATGCCATGTGCTGACACTGTGCCCAGGGGGTACCAAGTGTATGAACCCGTGCCTCGATGCGGGGGATGCTCATGTGCTCTCCACCACTCACAATTGCTTGAGAAAGGATCAGCACAGTCACAAAAAATAGCCCAGTCCCTGTGTGAAGGTGCTGATTTGTACAATTGGTTGCCTCTGTCTGCTTCTTGCAGGGCTGCGAGTAGGGATCGGTCGATCACAGTCATTTTGGTCCATGTCATTTGTACATGTGTATATTCATAGCTTCATTCTGTCCTATTTCCACATTTATTTAATTTGGTGGGGACTGATCTGGACAAAAATGCATATGCATTTTATCCCAAAGATGCATTTTATGCACATTTATAGGCATTTCGTGTGTGTGTGTGTGTGTGCATACAGTATATGCATTTTCATACGCATTTTAGCCTAAAATGCCCATTTTCATATGCATTTTGGTATGTTTTTTTAAAGCAGAAAACTGCATTGCAGTTTAGGAGGAGTGTGGAATTGGAAGGATAGTTACATTCTGAACTGCACATTAGTTTCAGAGGTGCAAATCAGGTCACTTCCCTTCCTAATGTGGACCGAAATGAAATCCTCGGCCTTCCCTATCTGGAAACTTGACTGCGGCCCTGCAATGCTTCCGGTGCCGACCAAAGTATACACTGGGCCTTAGGCTCCCTTTCGTAGCTATGTTGGCTAAGTTGTTTCCGCCTGGTAGGATGAATCAGCACCTTCACACAGGGACTGGGCTATTTTTTGTGACTGTGCTGATCCTTTCTCAAGCAATTGTGAGTGGTGGAGAGCACATGAGCATCCCCCGCATCGAGGCACGGGTTCATACACTTGGTACTCCTGGGCCCAGTGTCAGCACATGGCATCCTTGGACGATTGTTGGGGATCCCAGAGCCCCGGCAGAGCCTACAGCTGCATTATCCCCAACAGGAAAAGATGCTCAGAGCATCAGTTCCTACTGAAGGAGAGGCCCAACAATCTGACAGGCCTGTGGCTCACGCTGGCTCAGCTTGTCTGAGCGTGGAAAGCTAAGCAGGGTCAGGCCTGGTTATTACTTGGATGGGAGACCCCCTCCTCTAGTTTTGAGCAGGGGGTTGGACTCGATAGCCTTGTAGGCTCCTTCCAACTCTATGATCTATGAAAGCTATGAAATCTTCTCCGCTTGTGTTGAAGTCCACCTCTGTCTGCTACCCACCCCCTTCCACAAGACATGGGTTTCTCCTCAGTGGGGTAGAGGGAGGTAATAGCAGGCAGCTGAGTACAGGGTGCATGCAAACAGATGGAGGCTGGCTGGGAGGAGATAGATGCTCATGGTGAGCTGCACCGCTCATATTGATTTTCCTTGCTTTATATTAATCAGAGGGAGTCACTTAGTTATTTCAACATTCTCCCCATTCCTAGTTGGCAGCCATCTAAATGTGACTGTCAGCATTCACTGGAGTATCTTTGAAAATTTTGAAAATCAATCTCTCTCTCTCGTTCTCTCTCTGGTCTTTCACAAACTTAATCTGGGATTTTCGGCATTCACACGTGAACATCCAACAACATTCACCAGATTTTGGACATTCACTGTAACATACCCAGAATGAAAGTCACCAGGGAGATTTATTTACTTGTGCTTTTCCTTATATGTGTAATTAGTAAGACATTAGTAAGTGTGTAAGACATGTGTAATTAGTAAGACATTCATAGGCTTTCATTTCATAGACTGACACTGAGACTTAATTTTCCCCAGTTGTAATGGGGCTATTTTAATAAATCCAGTGTGTTTTGGGAGCAGGATGGCTGTGGATTCTTACTGTGTGCATAAGAAACATCATTGGAATGTCTGTTCAGTGCCCAAGATGAGTGGAAATGGATATCCAATTCATTTTTTGAGTGTAACTTTAGATTAATTAGTTTTTCCAATTTGCACAGCAAGGTAATGTAGATGTGTTGCCGCTGCTTGACTTTTTGCTTAATCCTTTGAGTGGATATTTAATCTTTTTGTTATATATTAGAATTAGAGACTTGGAAGATATGAATAATTAATCTAATTATGCGCCTATCACTTTAATTTCTTTAATGTTTTATAGAATTTTTTAAAAAACACATGCACGTACACTCCAACTTCACAAATTGGTTTAGGATAGGAAACCCTTTTAAAGGATTTTGTGTTTCATCAAATAAGTGCAATTTTGGGGAGGGAAAGTACTGCATTAAATTTAGAGTTATGCAAATGGAGAATAGTTAATCCCAGAGCATTTTGGACCAGCTTTACAAGTTGTGCTTCATGTATTTCTAACTTGCCTTTAAGAAGTTAGAATGTTGGGGGGGGGACACACAATTTCAGTAACTTGCTGTTGTGAGACTTACTACTCATTGTTCTCCAGTTTACTTGGCCTCAGGGAGAGGAAGGAGAGATTGCTTCACCCTAAAGCTGCCTTTCCCAAGCTTGTGTCCACCGATGTTGTTGGACTGCAATTCCCATAATCCCTAGCCATCATGGCCAATGGTCAAGGATGATGGGAGTTTGTATAGTTGTGAACTGCCCATGAATTGTTGTGAACTACCCAGAGAGCTTTGGCTATTTGCAGGGATGGGGACTCGGACTTGAGGACTCGACTCGTGAGTCGGACTAAGTCCCCCCTCTGACTCGACTCGGACTCAAGTCCCAATATTTTTAATGGGACTCGAGACTTGACTTGGGACTCGAGACCAAGGACTCTTCAACATCCCTGGGCTGTGCCAGAAGGAGTGGAGAGGAGCGTGATTGCCGGCAAAGGGCGCATGGAAGCAAGGTGTGCCGCTGCTTGGCCACTATGGACGGCTACCAGGAGTGCAGCCTCAACAGTGTGTCAAGATTTATTTTGATTGATGTGTTGCGTACTTGGGAGAGGCAGAAGAAGGACCTGAGATTACTCTGCGTGGCTGCTCTGAGTGTGTTTCTGGTTCCAGCAAGTTCATCACCAATGGAGCGGGTGTTCAGTGAGGGTGGAATTGTGATAAGATCTCACCGTTCTAGAATGGGGGCGAAACATTTAGAAAAAATCATGTTCCTCAAATGCAACATGGATAAGTTTTAGGAAGTACAGCAAGTTTATTTTTTAAACTCATTTTTCTAAAATGCAACCTTTCAGACATTTTGGGTTTGGCTGCCTCTGCCTGCCTGTCTGGGGTTTCCAGCCTCCTCTGTCTGCCTGGTCTCTTCTTGATCAGTTCAACAGTAGAATTGTCCAAGACAAAGGCCTCTGCCTGCCTGCTTTGGGGTTCCCTGCCTCCTCTGCCTGCCTGGTTATTTTGGGTTTTTCTGCCTGGTCTGTTCTTGCCTAAAATCAGTTGCAGAGTTTTGAAATAAAAAGGCACACTTGTGCCTAGAATTTATTTAAACCACACATCTGAAGTAGCCTTATTTTGTTGGGAAAATCCCCATTGATTTTAATAGGGACTCGTAGAGTCAGCTTTGGGAGTGACTCGTGACTCGTGAGTCACCATTTTGGACCAAGGACTCGGACTCGGTTCAAAGACTCGAGACTCGACTCGTGACTCAAGAGACCAAGGACTCTTCAACATCCCTGGCTATTTGATGGCATAGAAATGAAAATAACAACAACACAACAACAACAACAACTGGTAATCCTTAAGGGATTATTACCCATGTCCCAAGCCATTTAGGACTTGAAAGGTTAACACTAGCATTTTGAATTGATCCCAGAAACAAACCACTGGCTCCCACCAGCAACCTAGCTGCCACACCCTGCACCAGATGCCGTTTCCAGATGTTTTCCAGATGGGTAGCCCCACATAGAGTGTTACGGTAGTCTACTCCGTAGGTAAACAGAGTATGAATGACTCTTCTCTGCTTGTTGTAAGATATGTTCATTTACTCTGCCATAAGCTACCCTCCACCCATTGAAAAGCCAAGTGTGGAGAACAGTCAGTGTGGTGTAGTGGCTAGAGTGGTTAACTAGTACTGGGAAGACTCAGCTTCAAAACCCCACTCAGTCGTGAAGCTCCCTTGGGTGACCTTGGGCCAAGCCAGATACTACCTCTCAGACCTACCGAAAGGTGGGGAACCTATGGGTTGCCTTGAGCTCCTTGGAGGACAGGTGGGATAATGATGTCAGAAATAGAGAAGCCAAGTGTGATTTGTGTCATAGGATCTCTCAAAGGGCGATGGAAATGGTAGTTTGGTAAGTTTGTTGCAAATTCTATGTGAGAGATCCTTATAGCCACTTCCCCCACACCCCGGGACTACAATTCCCAAGATTTCCTGGGAAAAGAGAATGACCATATAATAAAGATCTGCCCCACATATATTCACAAGAGCAGGATAATGCACACCCACCAATGTATTGAAATTATCTGTAAAAGTATTCTATTGCCCTGAGCTTTCAGGTAGTGGTGGGCTATAAAATCTACAATAAATAAGGTTTCTTAGTATGGCTATGATTCTCCATTCAGTTACTAATTCTGCTGGGTCTTTAAGTCAATCGTAGGAAACTGTTTGTCCTTTCAGTTCCATTAAAAGTCTTCCTGACAAGGCTAGCAGCTTCCACACTAAGGTTTTCCTATGGTGAGCTGATACTAGTTGTAGTTTGATACCCAGGCTGAACCCAGCATGGGAGCTGAACTGGAATAGAAATCAATGAAATAGCATTAGGATGCAATTGCCACTCATTATCAGAAGCAGGAGACCACTGTAATCACAAGCCGAAAACATTTTACCAACTGTTTTCACAAAGCATTAGTTTTGGTATGTTTTCAATTTTCATGCCTCTCTAAACGACTTGGCCTATAAAGACCATTATTACTGTCACCCACAAATTTGTGGAATTAAACCTAAACAAATTCTTCCAAGCTTTTGCTGCTTTCTGATTTGATCTGCTAACTCTCCACCTCTCTACTCTCCCAGTCACTATTTTTAGTGACTTTTTTCCCAGAGTGATAAGTATTATGTGTCTCAAGGACACCGAGCATTTGTACACCCTGTTATTTTAGATTGTGCACCCCATCCTAATATAAATATCACTTGGCATGCAGGCCTTCTTGAATTCATCCCTTTGTGTCATGGCACAAGGTCAGTGGTGGGTTTCCATAAGGCGTTCCTACCTAAGGACATGTCAAAACATCTCATCAACCTGTTTCAGTTTTATTTTCCTTGTCGACAGAGTCGGACACTTACCCACCCCAAACCATTAATGATTCTGTCTCTTTCTACTTTTGTAATAATGTTTGGGGCAGGGCCGGTGCTACCATTAGGCCAACTAGGCAGCTGCCTAGGGTGCAGGGCTAAAGAGGGCGCCAGAAACGCCTTGAAAAAAAATACAGCGCTCTCCAGTGGGAAGGGGGGGGCGCTAAATATCTGATCTTGCCTAGGGCACCAAACTGCCTTGCACCGGTCCTGGTTTGGGGATCTTCCTATAATGGTGTTTCCATACTCTATGCTCTCATGACCATGGTGTACCGTTGTGAGACGGGAGAAAATGGCGGCCATTGCACTTTCTGTGGTGAGCACTCTAGTGCGAGTCTTGTGCCTAACTGATTTCACTGGAGGTAAAAATGGATACAGATTTCCTTGAAACCTTTTGTCTAGATCCCTAAATCTCCATTTGAAATACAAACCCAACAAACATTGTTTGGTAGCACCCAGAAGCAAGCCCCATCATGTACAACCCATTCCAATATTTTCCACTATCCCTTCCATTGCTCCCAACTATTTTGGGAAGTTGATTGATTGATCACACAGCAGGCAAAGCTTGTTGCACGAATCTGATATAACTTGGTTTAAGTTTTGTACTTTTACTATATTACGATTATTATTATTTTTTTCCCCTGTGATGAGCTTATCGAGAAAACCTTTATCTCTCATCTTAGCTGTTGCTTTGCTGAATGAATAGTTCTAGCATCGAGAGAGACTCCCATGAACAGACTTAAATCATGTGTCTGTGCTGTGTAAAGAGTAGTGGTTGAAAGAGAGAGGCAGAGAGAGCTATAGTTATTTGGAGAAGATCCATCAAGATACCGAAGGTGCAGTCCTACGCAGGTTTAGACAGAGAAAAGTCCTACAACTCCCAGTATGCCCTAGCCAACATGGCTGTCTGAGGCATGCTGGGAGTTGTAGGCCTTTTCTCTGTCTAAATATGCATAGGATTGCACCCTTAGTTATGTGATTCACTTAGGGGAAAGCTAGTTTGCGGCCCACTGAAATGATCTTAACAAATAAGGGTGCGATCCTATGCACTGCTTAGACCGAAAAAGGTCCTACAATTCCCAGCATTCCAGTACTTTTTTTTCGGTCTAAACATGCATAGGATCGCGCCTTAAGATATTTTGTGCAGGGACTCTGCAGTGTGTATAGTTTTGTGATACATGCAGGGAGCTAAAGGAGGGCAGTGCAAATTAGAAGTGTGTCTGTTCATTTTCAACATGTTACAGCAGACAGAAGGCTGATTCCAAAACGAGCACCCTCATATGGAGTTTCTCCTCTCTCTCTCTCCATAACACGTACAATCATTCACCCTGTGTGTGACATTGTGCATCCCCTGACCCTAACTCCTGCTGGAGATCATTGGCTGCCACTGGTGTGTGTGTGTGTGTGTGTGTGTGTAAAAGAGCAGGAGAGCAGGGTGTAACTTCCAACGTTATGATGGCACATCATGGGGTAAGTGATACTAAAGATTACAGGGAGATATCTAATAACCTGATGCAGGGATATTCTTTTCAGCCACAGCCCCGTGTCTGCCATAAAGTCTAGCTTTATTTTTAAAAGAACAGCAAAAGCAGAAACTAGATGACGCGAGAACATCTCCTAGAAAATTTCCAAAAGGAAATCTCCAAAATCCATATCGCCATAATACCTTTATTAAGCCAACTCAAAGGTCACAAAATACTGTCCAAGTTTTTAAGTTCTCCAGAACTCTTAATCAGGAAAGATGGTAAACAACCCCCCCCCCAAAACGGAGTGGTGCTGGTGCTGGTGCTGGTGCTGCTGGTGGTGTTCAGATGGTGTACTAGGTTAAAAAGAAAAAAAAGGTCAAATTGGGTAGCTTTACCTAATAGTTGGAGGGGATGTAGCCTCAGAGAATCAAGTCCAGTTTCAGATGGTATAAGGCAGGGTTTAAATAAAATAAATAAATAAGATCATCTTATTCCAGAATAGGATCCCACTTTTGAATGCAGGGGTGGTGCTAGGTACCAAAAAGATCCAGGGCTCAGGCCCACAGGCCCCCCCCAAAAAAAACCCCAACACAAATTCGCAGATGCTAATTTATATATGCACTAATGTCTCTCTCTCTCTCTCTGTCTCTCTCTCTCTCTGTGTGTGTGTGTGTGTGTGTGAAGGACCCTGTCCCCTAAGGACACCCCTCTTTGTAAAAAGGGATGTATGGACAGGGAAGAGGAAGGCATTTGATTTCAGAAAAAAAAACATCAGGCAGAAAGTTTCAAGGGCAGGGGGCAGCAGGAGCTGAAGCATGTGTGGGCAAAAAGCCAGCTAATCCAGGGGGATCTGATGCAACAGAGATCATGAGAGACCCTGTACCTTTATTTCAGCAAGTGCCCATGGATAGCAGGTTGCAGGGGCAGATGGCCGCCCAGAGATCTGTGGCTCCAAATGAAAGATCTGGGACTCCAGCCCTAGAGGGCCACCCCCAAACTGTCTCTGTTTGAATGGTTATGTTTGGTCACTGCAGATCCTGAATTGAGCAGGGAATTGGACTAGACGACCTCCAAGGTACCGTCTTACTTTATAATTCTGTGATTCTTAGGAAACAATTCTATGCATGTTTAGACAGAAAAAGTCCCACAACTCCCAGCATTCCACAGCAGCTTTTTTCTCCCCACCATCACTGTTTAATACAGCCTGCTAGCCAAAGAGTTGACTGAGGAACAATAAGATAAAACCACTGTTGTAGAAACAACATGCGCCCGGGTTTAATAAACATGCATATGACTTCAAAATGGCATATGCCTATGAAATAGGAAGTCTCAGAGTTCAGTGCTTTAGTTTAGGCAATTATCAGATGGGCAGTGGTTAGTGCAGAGGAGACATATGATCATTTACAAAATGAAGCTTAATTCATTCCAGGCGCAAATATTTTAGGCAGTGAAATGATACATGATTCGTGTGTGCAGTTAATGAGTAAGTCCGTTAGCTGCAAAACTTCTAATTCATGGCAGAATTGATGAGTATCTTCCGCAGGCCAGATTCAAATAATGAAAATGCCTACATTTCCCTGGCCTTGCAAGGTAATGGATTCCTTAAGCACTCTGCTAAGATTCAGGAAATTAGTCAAATGAAATCAAACCTTGGCCATGCTAATACTGCAAAGCTGAATTTACCCAGCATTATATGTGGGCATAATTGGAAACAACTGTGTTTTAGGCCAGCTGTGCTGGCTGCAAAAAGATAATAAGGTCCAGCCTTACTATGTCAGATTGAAAAATCTTTATGGAGAAACATGAATTGGGGAGCTTGTTTTGTCCAGGTACATATTTAGAAAATGTTTAAAGCATGAAGGAGGATTGGTCTGAAAACCAAATTAAATGTAGCATGAATAAATCTGTGTCAGGACAAGCATGGATAGAAGTTAGAAGCCCACCTGAAATTTGAGCAGCAGAACCAGATGGTTATAACACAGGGGAAAGAATGGCGAGATGTCAACAAAAAGTGTCTAGGTCTAGGACTTGGGTTGACTTGAGCCACGGAGGGTTGTATGATGTTCCCTGTCAATAGGAATACTGAGTTGGAAAGCCAACCAAGACCTGAGAGCAGAGGCCATCCTATCTAAATCCCAGTGACTGGGTTCATGCAACATGATAAGCTATGGTGGTGGCCTATAAGCCAGGTGTGGCTTGTTGTGTTGTCTGAACCCAGACAGAGTGGCTTGAACCCATTCTGGCTGGATTCAGACAACACGACAAGCCACCGTGGCTTATTGTGTTGTGTGAACCCAGTCAGTGTGTTGGATAATGACTGGCCAAATCTCCAGTGTTCCATTTCAGGGCGAGGTGTTTGAGCATGTGATGATCACCCAACTCCAGTGATTTCTGGATGATACTGATTAACTAGAACACGGGTGCACAACCTGCCTGGCCTCCCCCTGCACAAGCTGGCCTGGTGCTAAACACTTTCACTAGGAATAAGCACCATTTTATTGTAAACAAAGATGATAATATATTTTCAGACTAAAAATAATTTTTTTAAAAAGCATCTGTAACTATGTTGGGCAACTGGCCACCCCCTGATGGGACCAGTCTCATCCCAGCTGGGGCTACTGATGTTTGTGACTGCCCCATTGCTTGCCATTCCCTAGATGGCCATTTGGGAGCCCCTGAGCTGCGGGGGGTCCTGGACTTCATCCCCGGGGTCCATCCATAGTTGCACCCCTATTCAGAGAGGGGATGTTTGTCAGGACTGTGATAGAGAATAAAATGAATGAAATTCCCACTCAGAGCATAAGAACATAAGAGCTCTGCTGGACCAGACCAAAGACCTACCAAATCCCATATTCTGTTCCCACAGTAGCCAACCAGCTGCCTGTGGGAAGCCCACAAGTAGGACATATCTACAGTAGCAGCCTCCCATTCATCTTCCCTAGCAGTCGTGCTTCAGAGGCCTACTGTCTCCAGTACTGGAGGTAGTAGGCGATCACTCGTAACCAAGTAAGATTGTCTTCCTGGATAAAATTACAAAAATAAAATTATAAAAAGAGGAGATTGTATAAAATTGTGTAGACTCTAGCGATGGGTCCGTAAGTGGCTGTGGAGGCCAATTCTAGATCCACACAGCTTCCCACAGTGAGGACACAGGTTACCAGATGGAAGATGGTCCTGTAAAGGATTCGTTTGACGTGCTTTTCGCTTCGCACGTTTCTCCCTTTCACCTTGCACTCGGGCTTCTTCAAAGTCCATAGAACCTTTGTGAAAGGCCAACCTCCATTTAGATCGTTCATGGGCCAGAGCTTCCCAGTTCTCGATGTTTATACTGCATTTTTTTAGATTAGCCTTAAGAACATCTTTAAACCTCTTATACTGACCACCGATATTCCGCTTTCCATCCTTGAGTTGGGAATAAAGTAACTGCTTTGGGTAGCATATAACTGCTTTGGGTAGCATATAACTGGAGGTAGCATATAGCCATCATGAGTAGTAGCCATTCATAGCCTTATCCTGCATGAATTTGTCTAATCCCCTTTTAAAACCATCCTGGTTGGTGGCCATCACTACTCTGGCTTCCTCAGTCTGACATCAATCCCCGGGAAGATTTTTGAGCAGATTATAAAGAAGTCAGTCTGCAAGCACCTTGAAAACAATGCAGTGATTACTAGAAGCCAGCATGGATTTGTCAAGAACAAATCCTGTCAGACTAATCTGATCTCATTTTTTGATCGGGTAACCTCCCTTGTGGACTGTGGGAATGCTGTGGACATTATATACCTGGACTTCAGCAAAGCTTTCGACAAAGTGCCTCATGATATCCTGATTAGTAAGCTAGCTAAGAGTGGGCTAGATGGAACAACTATCAGGTGGATCCACAATTGGCTAAAGAATCGGACTCAAAGAGTGCTTATCAATGGTTCCTTCTCAAACTGGGGAGAGGTAACGAGCGGGGTACCACAGGGCTCGGTCCTGGGCCCGGTGCTCTTCAACATTTTTATTAATGACTTGGATGAGGAGGTACAGGGAATGCTTATCAAATTTGCAGATGACACAAAGTTGGGTGGAACAGCTAATACTCTGGAAGACAGAAACATAATTCAAAGTGACCTCGATAGGCTGGAGCGCTGGGCCGAAAACAACAGAATGAAATTTAACAGGGATAAATGCCAAGTGCTGCACCTAGGGAGAGGAAACCAAATGCAGAGTTACAGAATGGGGGACACTTGGCTCAACAATACTACAAGTGAGAAGGATCTTGGAATTGTGGTAGATCACAAACTGAATATGAGCCAGCAATGCGACGTGGCTGCAAAGAAGGCAAATGCAATTTTGGGCTGTATTAATAGAAGTATAGCTTCCAAATCGCGGGAAGTGATAATTCCCCTTTACTCGGCACTGGTTAGGCCTCATCTTGAGTACTGCGTCCAGTTCTGGGCACCTCACTTTAACAAGGACATAGACAAACTGGAGAGGGTTCAGAGGAGGGCAACAAGGATGATAAAGGGACTGGAAACAAGGCCCTATGAGGAGAGACTGAAAGAACTGGGCATGTTTAGCCTTCAGAAGAGGAGACTGAGGGGAGATATGATCGCACTCTTCCAGTATTTGAAGGGATGTCACACAGAGGAGGGCAAAGATCTCTTCTCGTTCATCCCAGTTTGCAGGACACGGAATAATGGGCTCAAGTTACAGGAACCTAGATTCCACCTAAACATCAGGAAAAATTTCCTGACTGTCAGAGCAATAAGACAATGGAATCAACTACCTAGGGAGGTGGTGGGCTCTCCCAGTCTGGAGGCATTCAAGGTGCGGCTGGACAGACATCTGTCAGAGATGCTTTGACCTGGATTCCTGCATTGAGCAGGGGGTTGGACTCGATGGCCTTGTAGGCCCCTTCCAACTCTACTTTTCTATGATTCTATGATTCTATGATTCCCTGGGCTGCTAGTTTCATAACAAAAAAACACCCATGCACATTCATACAATTAATTCATGTTTTCACACAATTAATATCACAGCTACTTTTGCCTGGGAAAACTACCTGTATGCATTGTGCTGTGCTGTCTGTTGTATGTATTCTGAGTGCAAGCAATAGTGAGTATAGCACATAGGCCAGAGAAGCATTTGGCACCAAGAATCTGGTTCAGCACACTGAACTCGTGTTTCATAACTTAGCACTGGATCTCTGTCATGTTTTGAAGATAGGAAGGAAGCAGGCAAACTTCCCCATATATAAATCAGCACTTTCTTAGCACTGATGCTGCATGAGTCACGGAAGAGTTTAACAGGAAGACCATCAACCACGTAAGATAAAGTTACACATCCGACACACCACATATTACCATATACCTTCCTGTTGTTTTTCTCTTCCCGTTACAGGCTTGTATTTCTTTCACCTTGCAGTGATGACATGGAGCTCACACCTATGAATCTGACCGCAATCATTTAAAATGACTCCAAAATATGTTTCACTTACTCTGTCTCCAATTTAACACACTCAAAACAGGTGACAAGTCTTTCATTGATATATTCTCTCAAGTAGTATATCTCCACTGTTTCTTTGATCTCCACTCATACTATCAACAGTGTAACACTTGACAGTAGGGCTACTGATTTATATTAAAATGCAATTCCATTTTGAAGGAAGTTAGCATCTGTAATTTAAATTGTCCTAAATGTATGTGGACTTGCACATGTAGCATGTAGCCATCATGACTAGTAGCCATTGATAGCCTTATCCTGCATGGATTTGTCTAATGCCCTTTTAAAGCCATCCTGGTTGGTGGCCATCAGTACTCTGGTTTTCCCTGGGCAGCTAAATGTCTGTGGACTTCCACATCCACTTTGAATGCATTGTTGCTGTGCTCAGACCAAACATAACTGTTGCCTGCTTAGGTGTACATGATTTTACAAAATGAATCCCGCTAAATACACACGCCAAATTATTTATTTATTTTCTTTAAATATTTCTATGCTGTCTTTCTGGACCAAGTCCACCCAAGAACAAAAGAAAAACATAAAAAGAAGAATGCAGTGATATATTTATAATACGACTTTAAAATTCAAAAATACCCCCAAAAAACCCAAACCAAAACAACAAACCCCCCCACACACACCCAATATATTAAAATATAATTCAGCCAGTATAAAAACAAAACAAAACAAAACATAGCAACAAGGTAGGAGAGGAAGGGACAGAGTTTGGAGGCAGAGCGCAGACATTTAAACCCCAGCTGGAACATCTTCGGGAGGTCAAGAGAGGCAGAAGGGAAGAAGACGGCAGAAGGAGAAGGTTGGACAGAAGGAGGAAAGGAAGTGCGGGAGAAGCCTAACAAAGAGAGACAGAGAAGGGGCAGCAGAGGAATGAAGTAGAGTAGGCAGAAGGAGAGAGGGAGAAAGCTAGCAGAGAGCCAGAGAGAGCCCGGTGAGAGAGACCAGGGCACACCAGGGTGGGATAATAGGGGATAACCCCAAGAGATACTTACCCTTGGAGGAGGATGGTGAAAGGCAGAAAAGGGCTTGGAGAGATGAACAGGTGTACATCACAAACAAATTAAGGCTCTGCTACCAGACCAGCCCCTACCCAAATCCCTACAATACTTCAGTGCCTAGACAGCTTTCCTTGCCTCAGAGCCAACCAAGAGAGCAAAAGACAGAGGATCCTTACCAAAGGGTGTACGTACTTACCTCACCCAGCCACAGCGTAGGGGGTTGCAGTGAACCTTATCAACGATAGTCCACACCAATGCCCATCTCTTCCATAGAGAAAGAGCTTGCTTACTGTATAGTTACCTTTATTTTCTTTTATGAACTATTGTAAGATTCTAAGAGAATAGCTGAAGTGAAGCCTACACGGCCTGGGAACCTCAATACTTGACGGAATGCCTCTCCCAACCACAATCTACCCAGACACTGCGCTCAACATTTGGGCCCTTCTTCCGAGTGCCACCTCCGAGGGAGGGTTGGTTGGTTGGTGGCAACAAGGAAGAGGGCCTTTTCTGTGGCATCCCCCTCGTTATGGAACAAACTCCCTACTGAGGCCCGCCTGGCACCAACTCTACTATACTTTCCAGCACCAGGTTAAGACTGCCCTCTATGCCGATGCATTTAATCAGCTCTAAATAGCACATGAGCGGTGGTTATGTCAGCTGGAGGCCTAGTTGGATTAACTTGTCTTAGTTATTATTTAAGTCTTTTAAATTTGGTTTTTCAATTCAGTTTTTCAATTTCTGTAGTGAAATTTTATGATGTGTTTACTGTTATTTGTATTTTAGACTGCATTTTATTGTATTTTATGAATTGTTGTAAACCGCTCAGAGAGCTTCAGCTGCTGGGTGGTATAGAAATAATAATAATAATAATAATAATAATAATAATAATAATAATAATAATATATAATTATTATTATTATTATTATTATTATTATTATTATTATTATTATTATTATTATTTCAGTTGATATTTGAGTCTGGTAATTTAATTAGGGAACCCATAGAGGCCAGAGTCTTTGAAGTGTCCTTGCTGCCGCCCCCATCTGCAGGGACACACCTCTACGACAACCTGGAAAATGTGGAGATGGGCTATAGGAAAGATAACGTTGTTGTTGGCAGCAACTCTCTGAAGCAAATGTAAGAGCTGTTGGCATGTCCTTTCCTTTTCCCTTTAAGAGAATTAGCATGATTAAAATCGGTTCTGGTTACTTTGCTTGAACTTTGTAGGATTCCATCTGCAGCAAAGTCCAAAAATAGTTCTGGAATACGCAGCATACTGCAATGCTAATTCTGCCAGCAACACAGCTCGGGGAAGATTGGCACCCGTTTGATGGCGCATTTTCCTCTGTGACTCCACTTATGGCTGCTGATCTCTTAGAGACCCGGGAGGGGAAAGGATAAGACTATCAGGCAGAGGAAATCTATCAACGCTAGCACTACCAAACTGCTGAAAAGTGATTCGAGCACTGGCTGCGTATGCCACGGTTAACACTCCTACACCCAGCCTTAAAGTCTAATTGGATACCTTCTCAAAATGTGTGCAACTCTGCAGTCAGGGATTGATTCTCCGCATGGCTGCTGCTGTTTAGCTCAGTTCCAAATATACCATCAGGTCCAGGCGAAGGGAGAGTGAACTATCCCAGGACAGGTGGCCATGCTGGCAAAGTGCCTGGGGGATGACTGGCAGGTCCTGGTGTCTCTCTAGGTAGGCTGTTCCTGCTAGCAGCACAACACCCAGCTGCCCCCTCCCAGTCGTAGGCCCTGTGTGAGTGTGGCTTTCATCCTCCCTTCTTTTCAGCCCTTAACTGCCTCCTTCTGCTGCTGCTTTTTCCTTCACCCATGCTTCCCTCGAAACCCAACTTCCCTTGGGACCCATGGCAGAAATCACCCCCTCTCTCAGCACCCTCTCGAAAGTGCTGTTTATTTCACGATTTCTAGCAGGAAACTGGTGTGGGCCCTGGATCAGGATCACGTTCTGGATCGGGGGCCCACTGCTGCGTTTTCTTCAAAATAAGAGTGGCCAATTTAAAGAAAGACTATGAATAGCATAACATGCTGTTTGGCAGCACCATGGTTCTGTACTCCACACACACACCCCAAATAGATTCACCACCATGGAACACCATGGATAGCTCCTATAAAGCTCAGAATAAAAGCTGCAATGGATAAGGAGTCCCAATGACATATGAGCCACCGGCCTCCCCTGCTGGCAATGCCAACTCCAGGTTTTTGAGGGCCCTTGGGCAAGACATCTTTAGTGGGACCCCTCCCTCAATAAGTCTACCTTCTCACCACCATTGTCACCAGCTGTTATTGCTCCTCATCCTTGTCATCATTGCCAACACTTGCTTGCTTGGCAGACAGAGAACCAGTGAGCAAGTAGGCAGTGGCATTGATCCACAACTACAGTATTTTTCTATGTATAAGACTATACTTTTTCCTAAAATTGTTAGACTAAAAATTGAGGGTCGTCTTATACACGGAACTAAGCCGAGGAGAAAACCGTGCGGTTGCGAAACTGCCCAGTAGGGGGCGTCTTATACATGGGGGCGTCTTATACACGGAAAAATACGGTACTCTTTCTGACCCCCCCATTGTTGTCTGGGCCACAGTGAGAGGCAGGTGACCAAGCAGGTGAAGAGGAGGAGGAGCCCTTGCTGGGTTGTGGGCCCTGGGCAGGTGCCCCACCAGGCATGCCCTTAATGCTGGTCCTGGCCCTTAGGCACTGATTCCAAAGTTTACATAACTGTTCTCAGCACAACCAGCTGGAATGGAAACCATTCCAGGAGAAGGGAGGAGCCAGATGGCAGCTGGTCCCTCAGCCGAGCCGATGGAGAGGCCCTGCTTCCCATCTGTGCCTCTACTGCTGCAGCCAGGTGGAATAGTTGCTCCTCCTCCTCCTCCTCCTCTATAATCTTACAGAGTTTCTCCATAGCCAATTGAGTTCCCTCAGGACTGCACGTGCAGGGAAATGTTGTACAACCTGCTCAGTTCAGAACACAACGGACCATCCCTGAATGTACTGGGAGAATGCCGAAGAAGTTTCTTATCACTATCTAAGCAGCTGGCATGTTTAGTACTCACAAGCTCTCCGTCTGCCCTCAATAGGTTAAGTCTATGCTGTGTTATATCTGTGGGGGAAATTCATCTTTTTGAAGTCTCCTTTGCTTGTCAGCTCAGCAGAGGTCGGTAATACTAGCTGTGTCTTTTATTAATGGAACCTGCTGTCTTTACACAGAAACAAGATTATCTTGTTTTTGTCCAATCCGTTTCCACGCAGGGCTTTTGGCGGAAACCTGATCCCTGCATAAAAGTGATGGAAGATGCTGTTCAGATTAGGAAATATTGTGGTCCGTCACCTTGTGCAGCTGGATGTCTCCAGTGCTTTAATAGATGCCATATTTCCAAGCAATTTTGGTGATGGCAAGTAGATGGTTGCAGGTTTGAAGAGGTTTCTTTCCAGCGTTTAAAATTATAATTTCTTAATTCTCTTTGCAACAGAAGTGGGCAGATGTTAGGTTTGCAGGATTTGCTTTGTTTGTTTGTTTATTAGAACCCTGAGATCCACCAACCGGAGCCAGATGTAAAAGACTTAATATTGAAGAACTGTGATCCCAGCAATTTGTTTCGAGTAGAGTCCTAGAACTGGAATATAGGAACATAGGAAGCTGCCTTATACTGAATCAGGCCATGGGTCCATCTAGCCCAGTATTTTGTCAACACTAATTGGCAGTGGGTCTCCACCGGTTTCAGACAGGATTCCTTCCTAGCCCTACCTGGAGATGTCGGGGATTGAACCTGGGACCTTCTGCATGCAAAGCAGGTGCTGTACCACTGAGCTATGCCCCCCCCCGAGCTGTTCGGATGGGGCTCAATGAACTCACATGGGTGGGTGGGAGGGATGCAGCAGCATAGCCAGTGTAGTGTAGTGGTGAGAGTGTTGGACTGGGACTCAGGAGATCCAGGTGACTTTGGGCTAGTCACTCACTCTCAGCCTAACCTACCTCACAGGGTTGTTGTGAGGATACAGCAGAGAAGAGGAGGAAGAGGAGTATGAATTGGGTTCCTTGCAGGAAAAAGGTGGGATATAAATATAATAAATAAATAAATAGCTGCCCTCTCCCTGCACACATCATGAATGCTCATAAAGAGGAATGATCCTCCCTTCACATATATTGACCGCTGTTTGAACGTCTGAAAAAGGGCTGAAGTCAGGGATAGAGAACCTGGGACCCTCCAGATGTTGTCCAACTACAAGTCCCATTATCCCTGACCCCACTGGTCATGCTGATTGAGACTGATGGAAGTTGGAGACGAACTACATCTGGAGGTTCCCCACCCCTTGTTTAAATCATCCCTTCCAAAGTGAAGTCAAATGAAAGTGGTTGGTTTTGTGGGACAGGTTGACCCTGAGTCCTAGTCCTAGTTGTGGCTCCTGGCAAATTAGCCCCTTATGTTTTCATTCACCATTTCATATCTGGAGGGTGGGAGATTAAGCCGTGGATTGATTGGCTTGTGGTGTAGACTAGAATAAGGCTTGGTTTCGAGGCTGGAGGATGAATGGAGGCGTTTCAGAGTTTAGGACACTCACCAGTGCTACACCACATAAATCACAGTGCAAACTGTGTGATTATACCCTGCAGGGAAATAGACTGTGTGTTTATGGGGCTCTTCGCTGAGCACTTAGGAATAATCTGATATAAAGCAGCAGGGGAGGAGAGTAATGACAACTTCAAATTAGTTTAATGAATGTTTACATTAAATGGAGAAGGGGGGGGAAACGCTTTTCTACAAACCTGCAAACACAAAGTGACAGTTTTCTTTCCAGATGAGAACACTTTACTTTTCCTTTAAAAGGGGGAAGGGGGAGAAGGCCTGTGTCAATTTTAACCCTTTCAGAACCATTCTACTGGCATTTCCATAATACTAAAGACAGATCTATGCTGTTCTTCTTATAGATTTCATAGATCATAGAGTTGGAAGGGGCCTACAAGGCCATCGAGGCCAACCCCCTGCTCAATGCCGGAAACTAGAGGAGGGGTCTCCCATCCAAGTAATAACCAGGCCTGACCCTGCTTAGCTTTCCACGCTCAGACAAGCTGAGCCAGCGTAAGCCACAGGCCTGTATGCACTTCCTTTAAGTCTCCCTCTCTTCCATTGGATTTTCCTCTGGTCATGTGTGAGCTTTAGCTGGTCCTGAATTGAATCATATTTTCTTTTTCCATGGAGTTTCCATGGAGTTTCTTGCTCACATGTCCTCTGACCAATTCTCTCTCTCTCTCTCTCTCTCTCTCTCTCTCTCTCTCTGTGTGTGTGTATAAGCAGGTACAGCTCCAGGCTTGAGGAGATCGTTGACTGAGTGCCTACCAAACATCCTTCATTTCATTTTCCCACAATACCTCTGACTTAGGAAGCTGCTTTATTTGAAGCCAGACCATTGGTCCATCTAGCTCAGTCCTGTCTTCTCTAGGGAAGGGCAAATCTGTCAAGCTCAAGCACATTCAGGATCTTATTTTTCAACCACTAGGCTTGTTCCACCTTAGCTCCACATTGGTGTGTTAGCCTTTGTTTTTGCTGCACATCAATGTGTGCACATTTTTGCGCGCATCTTCAAATGGACAAATTTTGTACCCATGTATCCACTGGCTAGAGCATGTTTTTGTGCATTTTTCAGATGTGCATGTGTTTCAAATGTGTGCATGTTTTTAAATGCCCTCTCTTCCCCCCCCCTTTTTTTTGCAAAATGCATCATAAACTCAGAAATGTACGGATTTCCCACTGCAAATTGCATTCCGGTTCACGTTCAGTTCCAGGAGGTATAAATTGGGTAATCTAGCATAAAAATGTGCACCCAACAAAATTCTCACCCAATCCTAGTCTACCCTGTCTGGCAGCTGCTCTCCAGGATTTCAGACACGGGTGTTTCCCAGCCCTACCTGGAGATTCCGGGGATTGAACCTGGGACCTTCCGCAAGCAAAACATTTGCTTTATTGTTGAGCTATAGCCTGTAATGTTATTCCAGGGCATTGAACTGTTGAAAACTAAAATGGCAGCTGCCTTGTGCAATGCTGAGTGTTGGGGGTGGGGTAGATGGAACCAAAGGGCGCCAAGTATAGGCATTCATTGTAGACCTGGTGGGGCCCTGGCAGCTGCCTGAAGATGCCACATGGGCCTATCCGTTCAGCAATCATGGTAAATAACCATGGAGCATGGAGGAAGTCATTAATGTAAGTTACCACTGCATTTGCTAAATGCCAGGGAAGAAAAAAAGAAAAGTATTCTTTGCCTTAAGTTAAGAAACAGGCTTTACCTAAGATCTTTAGTCGGAATAAGAAGCTATACTTATATTTCTCTCTCCCTTTCTCTTTTTCTCTCTCCCTCTCACACACAATATGTGATGTATGGTCTGAATTCTTCCTGGGCATTTGAGATGTCCTTGAGCTCAGGATAAAGCAGTGACTTAGTTAGCACACTGGGATAGCAGGAAACAGAACCTACATGGGTCCTCCAGAAATAGGCATTGCAAACAGTATAGGTCAAGTGAAAATCCCAACAGCTCTCAAGCAACTTTTCAGCATGTCGGGCACACAAGTGTGGAGAGGAAGGACGTGCGGTAGCATATGTCCTGCCTGCTGCTGATTTATCACAGGACATTTTCTGATATGCAGCTGTATGCGACTCCCACTTTGATTCACAAACACAACCCACAACCCATAAAAGTTCCTCCCTCCCAAATTAGATTGGTAGAATCCCTGATCTGTAGGAAGTCAGATGCAGATATACAGAGGATGGCTATACGCCACCTCCAGTACCAGAGGCAATATGCCTATGCACACCAGGTGCTGGAGAACATGAGCAGGAAGGTGCTGTTGCACTCATGTCCTACTTGTGGGTTTCCCACAGGCAGCTGGTTGGCCCTGGGTCTGATCCAGTATGGCTCTTCTTATATTCATCTTCTTATGTTTATGGGGTGTAGTAGGCAACTCTGTCCCTTGGGCCACTATTTTGTACTCCTGCAAGCCCTGGGATTCCCTCAAGCATACTGGTACTTCCCTTTGGTTTCTCATTGATACCATTTTGGCTACTCTCCTCGGGGCGCGCACCTCCTGAGTTCGCTATTTGAGTGAGTGAATGTGATGTGTCGAGGCTGCAGTAGAATTTTACATTCGTTCTCCACGGCCTGCACCTGCCTACCAATAAGGTTGATGGATGTCATGTTAATTTGCCCACTGTTTTCCTATTGTCTGTTAGAGACTGTAAACTTTGCATTAATGATTACTAATATTTGGTATAACCAGTTAACACCAGAAATTGTGCCAAATGATTCAGAATGTATTCAAGGGAGTTTCATTTTATGAGCAGACAAGCCTTGATTTCCCCCCTTTTAAACCAATTTAGAAACAATTTGCATCTGTCTGTTAGTCATTCATAGCTGGCAGATCTGTCAGAGCTGCTTTCCCCTGCATTCCATTTCTTAAAATCTCAAGTTTTTCTCTCTCCCAAATATGGGCTTTGCAGATTTTGGTAAATTCTTATCTAAAACAAACTGAAATGAAATTCTCACCCATTTGCACCAGCCAAATTCAATAGATAACAGCTATTCCCGGGATGGAGAGGACTACAATGCATCTGCCTACCACATAGCTGTTAAAGGTGTCAGGGGAAAAGAGGTGGCAACTCTAACTTAGCATTGACAAGAGCAAAGCACTCAGATCCCTGTGCCTGGATGGACAATTCCTTAAAGAAATTCAATCAGTGAGTTTCTTTAAGGAAGAGAATATGTAGCTCAGTGGTAGAGCACCTGCTTTGCAGCCTATTCACTACCAGGCCAGGTTTAAGATTCTGGTACTAGTGTACAAAGCCCTTAAGAACTTGGGACCAGGTTACCTGAGAGAACACTTTCTCCTTTGCCAACCTGCCTGGTCACTGAGGTCATCAGAAGACATGCTCCTGGTGGTTCCACGTGGACTTGTAGGCCTGATTGGAGTCCACCAGGAGAAGAGCCTTCAGTGTGGTGGCTCCATTTCCATGGAACTCCCTGCCTCTGGAGGTCAGGCAGGCTCTGACACCGTGTTGCTTTCGGCACCTGCTGAAGACATCCTTGTTCCGGGAAGCCTTCCTTGCTGACCAGCCACGGTTTTAATGATACCTTGTTTCCAATGCATTGTTTTAATTCTGCTATCTGTTTTTATCTTTTTATTGTTCACTGCTCCGGAATCTGCTTAGATATAGAGCAGGATACAAATACTGTAAATAAATAAAATAAAAATAAATAAAAGATCCCAGGTTCAATCTCTGGTATCGCCAGTTAAAAAGATCCGGTAGCAGGTGATATGACAGATGTCTGTCTGAGTTCCTGGAAGGTTGCTGTCATTCAGACCAGACAATACTGGGCTAGGATGGACAAATAGTCTGACTACCAATAAGGTTGATGGATGTCATGTTAATTTGCCCACTGTTTTCCTATTGTCTGTTAGAGACTGTAAACTCTACAGTCCATCTAGCCCAGTATTGTCTGGTCTGAGGGACAGCCCAGACTATTTGTCCATCTAGCCCAGTATTGTCTGGCCTGAATGACAGCAACCTCATGTAAGGTAGCTTTCTATATTACTAATACAATTTACCTAATGGTAAGTTACCCTGGTGTGCCTGTACAGCACCCAGTAAGCCAGTCTTGTCCCACCATGCGATGGCTCTTCCGATTTTTTTTATTATGTGCAGAAGTGAGTTAAGATTCTCACCTCCACTTGGCAGGACAGTATGGATGAGCCACTTACCAGGTAGTTGTACGCAGAGGCAAGGCACCAGTTGATAAACGACCACCTATATAGACCCTATTGTGGGAATATTCTAAGGACAACACTGTTCCTGATACAAGGCGTCTCATGTGGATCAGTCTTCTTTCCTGCATTTTACATTAAACATGAGAGTGGGAACTTCCGTGTTAGAATAACATATGGACAGAGGTTGGTTCCAGTCTAGTGTGTGTGAAGTGAACATGGTCAAGGAATTTAGGAGTTTCAAAGAGCTGAAATGTTACTTCTCTTTCAACTGAAGTGGATTATAGAGTATTAAAATGAGTGCAATTCATAATGAGAACATTTCCCAAGTACCATTTAAGAAATATTGTTCCTTCACCCTAATTTGGAGAATGACTTTATTTGTGAGAAGGATCTGGGTCAGTTGTGAACAACCATCTTGAAGGTTTGCATCTTTCCCCCCTTGGTTTAGTTTAGTAAATTATGCTATAACATGCCGGATTGGAACGACAAAATGTGCCTCTGTATGCAAATGTACTCTGCAGAGTGATGTGGCACCGTCCTTTTGTCCTCTGCTCAGGAATACACAGTGTTCGGTGTCTATTAAATTCATAAAAGCTGTGACAAACACTTACCTTCTTAATCAGCCACAGTATATAGATTTACCTTTTTGGGCTCCGGGTAGTCTGGCGAGATGACCACCAGCCTGTTGTTACATCCAGGATGAAGGTTTTGCTGGCAAAAGCATAGGCCTTGACAAAAATAACAAGAAGAGGTCATCAGAGTGCTGAGCAAGCTCTTTGAAGATCTCTCTTAGAAAATTTGATTCCAGGATTCCCTCAGGAAAGGGAACACCTTAGTCGGCAGTAACAGAAAACTAACTTCTGTTTGGCCGCCTCCCTAAAACTTCACAGGCTGTTTAGAGGACGATACGGAGCTTGCTCCAGTGCAATTAGTACGTTTGTCAGGATGTTTTAAAGTCATCACATTGCCACAAAAGATGGGTCCCTCCAGTACCAGAGGCAGTATCAGAGCAGTATGCCTACGTATGTACACCAGTTGCTGGGGAACATGGGCGGGAAGGTGCAGTTGCAACTCATGTCCTGCTTGTGGGATCCTGTGGGCAGCTGGTTGGCCCCGTGTGAACAGAATGCTGGACTAGGTGGACCCTTGGCCTGATCCAGCATGGCTCTTCTTATGTTCTTATTGGGGGAATCTACACTTTAGGCTTATTCCAGTACTGGATGGCCTCTGTGACTTGCGAGGCACACGGCACTCTCATTTTTATGTTCCGGTTGCATTTCTCCTGCATTCTCATTCTCCTTTCCTTCTGTAATTTCCTGGACTACTTTTATTATGACTTTTCTTGTTATTGTGATTCACTATCGCAATACGTGGCTATGTGTGTGCTCACTGGGCGCTGTCACTGCCTGCGTTGGCCAATTGTTTTTGAGGGACGGGAAACATTTTGCGTTTGTCTCCTGAGGTGAAGAGGAAGTGTCCTATTGGGGACTCTGCAAAACAGCAGCAACCTGGATCCTCTGAGTAAATGCTTCTCCCCTCCCCTTTGAAAAAAATATCGTTTGGAATATCGTTTGGAACCCCTTGGTTCAAAGAACAACTCGCTGAAAAAGAGCCCAAATGCATGTCTATGCAAAAGTAAATCACATTACCTTCAGTGGCTTTACTCTGAAGTAAATCACATTGATTTCAATGGCCTTGCCTTTGCTTATGCTTTTGGGTGCATGGGAATGGGGATACGGTCGGATCCTGCTGGCTTCTCCCCATGGGAGGTGGGAGGACAGCAGCGGCAGCAGCACAGCCTCCCCTTGTCTCTTCCATCCCCTTCTTCTCCATGATTTTTTTTTTTTTTGTGAGGGGGCAGGAGGAGCTGTCAATGTTTTTTTTTGCTTATTATTTTCTTTAAACTACTTCGCTCCTTTGCACCTAGAAAAGAATAGATGTACAAAAGAAAGAAAAAAACCACCCTTTTCCTTAAAGGGCCCTTTCCCCTGCACAAATCACCTTTCAACCCCCTCCTACTGCTCCCTCAATTGCACTTGTGTATGACACAAGATCACGTTTCCAGCACGCTGTATTCATCAGCATGTGCCCGGACAGCGGTGAATGTGTTTTGCATAAATACCGTGACAGAGCTCCCTGATTAACGAAAGGGGCTCTAATGTAGATTTGGCCATATTCATAGATAGAGTTGGAAGGAGCCTACAAGGCTATCGAGTCCAACCCCCTGCTGAATGCAGGAAACTAGAGGAGGGGTCTCCCATCCAAGTAATAACCAGGCCTGACCCTGCTTAGCTTTCCACACTCAGACAAGCTGAGCCAGCGTGAGCCACAGTCTTATGTCCTCCTGCTTGCACTGTAGCTCAGCCATGTCTTACCCATTAACATTTGAAGTGCATTCATGAAGGGATGATGCCAAGAGGTAGTGACAGCCAGTGGACACACTTCCCCTAAATATTACCTGTTTCCCCATCTTTCAGTCACATTAAAGTCCTGTGTAGCATGGGTTAAATCCTTGCTCTGCTAATAATGGTCTTTGCCACTGCTTCGCCCCCCCCATTGTTCTTCTAGGGCAGGGATAGGCAACCTGCGACCCTCCAAATATTTTGGCCTCGCCATTGGCTATGCTGGTTAGGGTTGATGGGAGTTGTAGGCCAAAACATTTGGCCCTCCTCTTTTCTAGGGTCATCTGGCCCAGTTACCCACCTCTTTTCTAGGGTCGCTCCAGCATTCACGTGTTTAAACATGCACAGTAAACATATGCCGGGAAGCCTCAGCCTACTTCAGCTCTGGCCAACTTGCTTATCATGGGTTGGATGCATAGAGTAGACCCATTGAAACCAATCATTACAATCATTCAAACATTACATAAAAGATGTAATTGGCCTAGAGTGGAAATACAGAGTCTTTTTTTATTATTATTGGAGGATGTGAGTTGGCTCTTAGGGCAGAATGCTACCCTGTCCTTTCTCTTTTTAGACTGTGGTCCAACTGCACCGTTCTGGGCAAGACAAATGGAGTAGACCAGGCTGTACTTCAATACTGCCTGACAATTGCGATCCTGCTACAATTACTTACCACAAGTTGGGCCTGCAACTAAAACTTGCAGTATGAACTGCTCCTATTAAGGGTTTCATGCTCTTTTCTAGGATACTCCATTCCATTCCCCTCCCTCCTCCCAGTCATTGAGCATTATGTGGCCACTGAGCATGCTCAGTCCTTATTTTGGGGGTCATTTTTTCATTCATGTTTTGGGGTTTCATCTCGTTTCTTGATGTGCTGCTGAGCACCTCTAGGCATCGCACGTTTCCCAAGAATTGTGTTGTGCCCAGTTGGCCTTCACATCATTCTACCTATGAGCTAACTTGGTCCCTTGACTCTGACTCCCTGCCTCAACTCCTGGGTCCTGGGGGTCTGAAAGCTGCCTACAGCTCAACCCTGACATCTCCATTGCTTACAAGAATCCATAGGTGTTAATTTAATTAATTTCAGAATGATATCTTGAAGGATGTTCTGTCGTAGTTTGGTATTTTGCAGGATAAAAGCCCTGAAGAGAGATATACCCTATTTTTAGGAGACTTGAACCATATTATTTATGAACAGATGAAATGACAGTGCCAGTGATATAACTTCTGTGCAGCAAGGTTCCCCCCCACCCCCTTGTCTCCGTGAACTTGCCTGGAGTAAGTCAATGAAGACTTGAAATACAGGCAAAAGCAACTGATAAGAAAAAACACAATTACAAGTAGCCCTAAAGATAGAGCACTTAACGAGGAATCAAACTTTATGTGCATTGAGAAGACAATATTAATGAAACATTTGAAATAATTTAATATCGGGAAATTAGGGCTGCTACTTTTTTTTCTTTTTTTAAAAAGGGAAACTCTGAGTTATATTTTGTCTATATAATAGATAAAAGTATCATACTCCTCTAGTAACAGGAAGCTGTGAATATTAACAATGCTGTGTTAATTGTTATAGATAAGTAGAAATTCAGACTTAATAAATCTTGAAACTTTCCATTTAGAACCTCGTGAGGCAAAACTCCATGACCTTCCATATCCTTTGTCTTGAATTCCCATCATTCCCCAGTGGGAACTGGTCTACCCTCTTCAGTTTCATTTTAAGTTTTTTGTATAAACCGGAGAGTCCAGAAAACTGGATGTGGCCACATCCTGACTGTAACCTACAAGGATGAGTTTAAAGATGTGGAGGCCTTGAATTTCTATTATGCCAGTGTCTCATCTGCCCCTGAGAGATGAACAACACTTTCCTGTAGGTACACACCCATTCACAAACAAAATGCATACAACGTCTTCCTGCCTCAGAAAATTCTTCAGTGTAGCCAGATTCCTGCACTTTTTATGCTGGTTGAACCACCAGTCTGCCAGAAATCTAGAAACTTCCCCACCACTCTTCCAGAATTCTGCAGTTCTAGAATTCTGGGCATGTGTCCACTCTTGCTCTGTCTCATGGTAAAAGGGAGGCATCATGCTCTGAGGTGAAGAGGGTTTTTATTTATTTATTTATTTTAGGGAGCAAAGATAGGCAACCTGTCTGCAATGGTAAATTCCCAGGTAATTCTGCCACATTTGGCTAGGGTACATGGTGCAGATGGTTCCCATTTTCTGGGACTGAGAGCAGTGGGGGGGGGGCAAACTAGACATGCTGATATTAATTCTGTGAATGTGACTCACATGCACTTTTTTTGTTGTGGGATCATGGGGTGTTTGTAGAAATGAACTCTTTCTTACCCTGCTACAGTCATGACAAAAAAAATTCCTCTCCAAAGCTGCCATTTGCATTTGAAGGGAAGCTTTCATTGGTGCCAACAGACAACCTACATATCCTTATTGTTCTCTGCGACCTGTTAGACGGCATGCTGTAGACAGGGCTGGCTGGTGTCAAGGGTAGGTATGGTTGGGCACCTGCTGAGGGCCCACATCCCAGCAGGGGCCCACTGGAAGCTCCCCCTGGAGTTGCTCCTACTTTTCACCAGGGATGTTGAAGAGTCCTTGGTCACGAATCGAGTCACGAGCCTTTGGACCCGAGTCTCGAGTCCAAGTCCGAGTCCTTGGTCCAAAATGGTGACTCACAAGTCCTGAGTCCCGAGTCACTCCCAAAGCTGACTCCATGAGTCCCTATTAAATTCAATGGGGGGGGGGTTCCCAACAAAATAAGGCTACTTCAGATGTGTGGCTTAAATAAATTCTAGGCACAAGTGTGCCTTTTTATTTCAAAACTCTGCCACTGATTTTGGCAAGAACAGACCAGGCAGACAAACCCAAAATAACCAGGCAGGCAGAGGAGGGAACCCCAAAGCAGGCAGGCAGAGGCCTTTGTCTTGGACAATTCAAACTGTGGAACTGGTTAAGAAGAGACCAGGCAGGCTGCGCCCCTGGTAGCCATCCATAGTGGCTGAGCAGAGGCGCGCCTCATTTCCATGTGCTCTTCGCCGGTGATTGCGCTTCTCCACTCCTTCTGGCACAGCCCAGGGATGTTGAAGAGTCCTTGGTCTCGAGTCCCGAGTCAAGTCTCGAGTCCCATTAAAAATATTGGGACTCGAGTCAGACTCGAATCAGAGGGGGGACTCAGTCTGACTCACGAGTCGAGTCCTGGAGTCCGAGTCCCCATCCCTGCTTTTCACTATTGCAACCTGCTTGTTCCCCTGCCTCTCACTCTGGCCCAGACAACGGTGATGGTGAGAAGAAGAAGCATTTGTCACCACTGCCTACTTGCTCACTGTCCCCCTGTCACTGAGGGAGAGGGCCCATTGAGGATGTCTTGCTCAAGGGCCTTCCAAAACCTGGAGCCAGTACTGGTCACGGACAATGTTTTCAGGCATCACTGTCCTGTTCCCCCTTATTGTTATACAGTCTGGTAGTGAATGAGCTGGCCCTTTGATTTTCTCAGGTGGGTTTCCCTTCAGTCGCTTTCGGTTTACATTTTCATCGAAAGCAGTACAGCTGCCTCCCAATCAAACGTTTCCTTCGGAAGACCACCCTTGCACTTTCTGTGGGATTTGCATCGGTTAACCGCTTGCTTCTGTTAGCAAATACCACATTCAGAGCAGTGCCGTCAACACAGTCCTTGATTTATGCTGTGGTGGGCGAATGTGTGAGGCAGAAAACTGTGAAATGTGGAAGTCTTCAGCTCAGAGCCTTCTTCTGACTGGGTCTCGGTCTCCTACTTCTTCTCGTTCTCTCCGCCGTGAGGGCAGCTGGTGCCCAAGAGAGACACACATGTCGTTTGAGATCTTTTGTCTGCTTGGCACCCCACTGCCTGCAACTGACTGATTTGCCTCAAGCAATGCTCTTGGCTTCCACAGTATCCTGGCCACTTGGAGGATCCAGAAACCCTAGAGCCTCAGCCTGAACAGCTACGATGTGCCCTCCCAACCCTCAAATAGGTTAGTTATTTTGTATGACGAGCTTAAACTATGAAGCAGCAGGCAATGCTTTAGCAATGTGGAGGTCTCCGCTGTCAGTGTCTAGAAGGGGTCAGGTTCCAAGCAATCACATCTTTGGGGTCACGGGGAGCTGTTTCTCAGTCCAGCGGGGCCCAGCAAGGGTCAAGTTCCATAAGCAGCAACTTCTGAACATCAGAACGGAATAACAAAGTCTGACACGGGCAAGAGGAACATTTCCAAAGCGGAGGAGAGAAGGAGTTTAGCCGGTCATGGTCCTCTCCAGTGAGTTGTTTCCGAGATCGGAGATCAAGCTCTGCAGCTGGGCTTTTAATAAGGCTTGGTGGAGCCAGAGAGGCACGTTGGGGTCAGCCGACTTGAGTGCTGAGCCCAGAGATCAGCTGAGTGCTGTCAGCTTGTATTGCAGCCTAGGCATCATGCTTGCGAAACACAGCGAAGTCTCTAAGGCTCGTGGCAGAAATAGAGAAGACCCTGGGAGTGCTGAAGATAAGACACTGTCTCATGCCAGCCCAGCAAGACACACACACCCAGGACCTTACCAAGCAAGCAAACCTATACACCTTTGCTCTCTCAAGCCCTGCGCTCTCCCTTTCCCCAAACCTGTTTTGCTCTGCTTTCCCCCATCTCTTCCTCCCAAATCTCTTACCTCCTCACACATCCTTTCCACCTGAATTTCTCCCCCACCCCCACTTCCGCAAAATTCCTGGAGTCTGCACACCGAGACCCCACTCACCTCTACACTAGCCACGCCTTTTTTTTGAATTCTCATCCTTTGTTCATTAACTTTTTACAGAGCATCCAGGCAATCTGCTCGTCGGTCCATTGCATCCCAGCGTTTTCTGTGCACGTGTGTGTGTGTGTGTGTGTGTGTGTGTGTGTGTGTGTGCAGCATGGAGAGGAGTTGCTTTTCTGATTGGTGGTGTTTTGGGGCTTTTGGTAGTAAAAAACGCAATTTCAGCACCAGACATGCCTAGAGTGGACAGGCAAAGGGCTCTCTGTTAAGGGCTCCTTTGCTTGTAATGAAACACTTCCTGATTATGAACTCAGCCTGACCACTCAATGGCTTTTGGACCTGTGCTGGTGATGAATCCTATATGCTAGAAGCAAACTCAGTTCTCCGAGTGCTGTCCCCCATCCACACACAAGAGGGAGGTATCACCAGGCTTGGGGGAACCCCAAGGTTTGCAGAGTTAAAAAGAAGAAGAAGAAAGAAACTTAAGGGGGGTGGAAGGGGGCAGGAATCTCCCAAAACAGCCCAATGAGGACAAAGCATACTCAGTAGCCACAGAATATTGGCTGGCTGTTGGACCACTAGGGGGAGAGTAGAATGGAGTATCCTGGAAGAGGAAGTGGCTGGCTCTGAACAGGAGCATTCCATATCCCGGCATTTTTGTTGTAGGCCCTGCTTGGAGCCTATTAATTGCTCCAGTAGCAGTTTCTTGTGGAAACAGAAACTGATTCCACGGCAATTAAGAGTAGCTCTTCAAGAGACAATAGGCCATTCATCATTAATCACCAATAAGCTGTTCATCACAGGCTGAACCTACAAAGAGAAAACTTTTAATTAATGTTTCTGGGAGCCTTTGCTGAACTAACTTGTGAGTCAAATTATTAGAGGAGGGGAAGTCATTGCTGAACAATATAGCACTAAAGTGCTTGTGTAAAAACTCTGTTTTTAAATTCTTCTTTCACTTAAACTCTGGTACACAGGTTGGTCTGGGGCAGAGCCCTATGGGTCAGGGATGTCGAGCCAGGGTGTGTGTGATAGCACCTGAGACCGATATTTTGATGGATCTGAAAGAGGAGCTCAGCTGCTTTGAGGCGGTCTAGGTGTGGAGCCCAGCTCAGAATGTGTCTATTTCATTAAGGCATGTTGCTTACGATGTACAGCTTAATACTTACTTACTACTTATATGAAATTCCACGTTTATGGAGCAGCCAGCAAGATCCTGCTTGATCTTGCCCTTGTCAGTATTGCAGCCAAACTAAATGTGGCATTAATTGTATGAATGCAATTTATATGCAGAAAATTTGAGTAGCTGTGGGGGGAAAACAGTAAGCAGTATCTGGCTCACAAGGGATGGTTAGGGGTAGTTTAAGCCTCCCCCTGCTATGGTGTGATGAAAATCCTTGGGCTTCAAAATCCAGTGAAGCTTGGGCAATTTTGTTGGAATGATGGCAGGGCCAGAGTTAAAACTCTCCCTCTGCACCCCCTGAAATTGTGATGTCACTCTTCTCTGCATTGCAGGGGGACATTTTTCTCCCCCTCTCATAATACTAGAACCTTGGGTTATCACATGAAGCTGACTGGTGTGAGATTCAGGACAGATAAAAGGAAGTACCTCTTCAGACAGCACAGATGGAATTCGCTACCACAAGATGTAGTGATGGCCACCAATTTGGACGACTTTAAAAGAGGATTGGACAAATCCATAGAGGATAAAGCAATCAATGGCTACTAGTCATGATGGCCATATGCCATCTCCAGTATCAGAGACTATATGCCTATGTACACCGGTTGCTGGGGAACACAAGCAAGAGGATGCTGTTACACCCATGGCCTACTTGAGGCATATGGTTGGTCACTGTGTGAACAGAATGCTGGACTAGATGGACCCTTGGTCTGATCCAGCATGACTCTTCTTATGTTCTCCACCACCACCACCACCCATAGCTGCCAATAGTGTTGTCATCATTTGACAGGTCTCAGAGTAATGGTGTACATATTAATTGCATTCACACAACTAACATTATTTCTGGTTTGACCTTTGGTGGACATGAAAGAGGTGGGGAGCAGTTTCTGCCATGTGCTATGATCCCAAAGTTTGATTTTGATGTGCGTGTGGACACATGATTTCAGCACATGTATACCATATCAAATACTTAAAATTATAGGAGTGGATTCCAAAGTGACTGTGTTGGGTGTCATTTCTCATCACCCTGACGTTGTTGAGCGGCAATGGCTTCCCACCCCCCACCAAAGCCATTTCAAAACCTCAACCTTGGTATTCACATCCTGTTGAGGGACAGATCTGTTAGCTCAAACATAACATAAGCAAAATAGGAGCAGCCGTCTTCAAAGGACATAGTTGTGTATTCCGACTGGGGCCCTGTGCTGTGGTTTCTTGTTTCCTTTTCCCCTAGGAACTCAAGCTTCTTTTTAGCTTTTCTTCTGTTTGGCGCTTCCCTTTGTTGCAAAACATTTTGTTTCTTCAGATGCATGCTGCTATCAATAGCGAGACAGTATGCACTGCCTTGCAAAATCACTTTCAGAACCTTTCTTCTACTCTTTTCTCTTGGTGGCTTTGCAAATGGAAGCCCGCTGAAAAATAGAGAACAGAACATGCAGTACGTGCACGCCTTTATTTTTCTCCTCCGTTTTCTTTCCCAACTCTTCTTCTTTTCTTTTTCTTTGCCCTTTCTGTTTTATCACAGTGGATCAGTTAGCCAAGGATGGATTTATTTATTTTTTAATGTAAGAAATAAAATCTAAGTGGAACGATTGATTTATATGTATTGTACAACTTTCTTTTATGGTATTAGGAATCAGTTTGTGTCAATCAATGCAGACTGAGTGATATTTTAGCAGCTTTATCTGTGTGCCAAATCCTACTATGTAATGCCAGTGAATCCTCTGTCTGTCTGTCTGTCTGTCTATAGCCATGCCTCTGGATATGCTTTTCACATTAACGTTGGACATTTTGGAGCTCTCTTGTCTTGATTGGTCAGCACTGCTTTAAAGTAGGTGTGTGTGTGTTTGACATTTCTAGGAGCAGTACCCCTCCCATGGAGTAAAAGGAGTAGAAACAGACCACAAATGCAGGCACACCCCATAGTCTCCCCTAGCTGGGAAGAGAGGAAAGGGGGGGGGGGCTCTTGTTGCTTTTAGAGTATTGAAGGTGTAGCTTGAGAGGCACCATTGCCCATGCTTTGTCTACTCATCCTGTTTCAAAAACCCGCAAAACCTATCTAAGCAGAGATGGCAGGCATCAAAAGAAATGTGTGTGTGCCAAGGAGCACTTGCTGCGGTTGCCTCTCTCACTGATGGTCAGCGCGCAAGCCGCGCAAAGGAAGATAAGTTCCCTGACATCGAGGTAGTGGACAAGCCCACACACCCACCCTGCCTTTCTTTCCTAGATTTAGGAACTTCTCCAGTAGGGCTGGCACTTCCATACAGCACGGTGAAGCAGGTTGCTTCAGGCGGCAGAATTCAGGGGGATCGATCCAGGAAGGAATTGTTGGCTGAATGGTGCAGCAAGACTATATGCTTGAAGCAAACTCAGTTCTCCAAGTGCTGTCCCCCATCCACACACAAGAGGGAGGTATCACCAGGCTTGTGGGAAACCCCAAGGTTTGCAGCAGTTAAAAAAAAAAGAAACTTAAGGGGAAACAAGTGGGGGGGGGGCAGAAATCTCCCAAGACTAAACATGCTCAGTTGCCAGAGAATGTTGGCTGCCTGTTGGAACACTAGGGGGAGAGTGAAATGTAGTATGCTGGAAGGGTTAGTGGCTGGCTCTGGACAGAGCATTCCATGCCCCCACATTTTGTTTCAGGCCCTGCTTGGAGCCTATTAATTTCTCCAGTGGCAGTTTCTTGCAGACACATAATTTTTCCAGAATTATTTCTTTATTTTATGCTATTTACTTCATTTCTATACCACCCAATAGCCAAAGCTCTCTGGGCAGTTTACAGTAGTGCCTCAAACAAGTCCATGATATAATAAAAACAAGCCTTAAAATTGATGTCTGAATGGTGCAGCAAGAGTTTTCCAAGTGTTTGCACTAGCATGGAGTGTGTGTGTGTGTGTGTGTGTGTGTGTGTGAGAGAGAGAGAGAGAGAGAGAGAGAGAGAGAGAGAGAGAGAGGAAAATACTATTTGGTGCTCTGCTTCAGGCAGCAAAACACCTTTGGCCTGCACTGCTCTCCAGCTCCTTCAGTCCAAACTTTTCTGTTAACACTTTTACTGCTGCATCTTGGCCCTGCCAAGACATACCCCACAGCATATACACTGGGCACGGGCAACATCAGCTAACTCCTGAAGCATGTTGAGAGCTGGCCAGGTCTAGAGCCTCAAGACTAGAATAAGGTCTCCCTGGCACTTCGTCTAACAGGCAGACACATGCAGGAGCAGCGGTTAGGATGAGAAGCAGACTTTGGTAGGTGTGGGCGTTTGTGGGAAATAAAGAGTTTTGTGGCAACTTAAAGACTTTAAGTCACAATCAACATATACATGTTGTGATAGGTTTGTGTTTTTTTAAAAAAATGAATGTACTGATTGTGGACGACTAGAGTTCAGTTTCTCTACTGCATGTTTGAATGGTCAGAGGAAAAAAAATTCATTTTGTTGGATCTGCAAGGTTTTGTAGGAGAATGTGTATCTCTCCACAGAGTTACCGGTTTATCAACTGAAAGAGTAACAAGTTTTATTATGGCATAAGCTTTTGTGAACCAGAGTCCACTTACTTCATCAGATGCATAAAGTGTAAAGCTAATTTGGCAGCTGTGGGGTGATGGTGGAACGGAGTGAGGTCAGAGGGAAACAAAATGCAAGAAGCACAGGCAGTGATAATCACATAAAAGCAAAAATTATTACAGTCACAATAAAACGGCAGTGTTGGTAAGCAAACGTATTCTGGCATTGGTAAGCAAATTATCACACATTTATCCTATGTAGGAATGTGCTTCCAAATGCAAGGGCTACAACGGTGAGTTTCTCTGGCCAGTAGTGGGGCCCCTGATGGCATGCTGAACAGAGTGGATGGCCTATCTAGGGACATATGAGAAATTTGTTTCAATTCGTTTTTGATCAGGATTTACCCAGTTGGTACCTCCCGGGCTGAATGCAGATTTGAACTCAGTTTGCAGTCACAGTCTGTACATTTCTGAACTTCTAATGTGAGTCATGGACCAAATTTAAAAAAAAAAAATTTCAGGCAGCATGCATACATTTGAAAAGTGTGCCTGAAAAATGGGAGAAGAATGTGTAGGTTTCAAAAAGATGCACACAACTGATGCATAAAATGGGGGGGGGGGGAGAGAGAATATGTACGAAAGTACACATTTCCGTGAGAAAAGAAAAACAGAAAACAAAGATTGCAATCTGAAACGGCATGAGCTTTGAGGTGGAACATGAAGAACTTTGATGAGGTCGAGTTTCATAGAATCATAGAAAAGTAGAGTTGGAATGGGCCTACCAGGCCATCAAGTCCAACCCCCAGAAGCTTGAGCAGGGATCTTGAAGTTGTCCATCATACTGGACAGCAGACTGAGAAGGCAAACAGGTCTTCCATGTTGTGGTGTGATGTATCGTATTTCTATTTAAATGGTGATCATCACTTCTAAGTTTGCATCTACACTTCTTAGTATATGCAAATGTTATGCAAATCGCTGTCCTCTTTTTTGGTGATTTATTTCCTCTTATCATAGAATCATAGAAAAGTAGAGTTGGAAGGAGCCTACCAGGCCATCGAGTCCAACCCCCCGCTCAATGCAGGAATCCAGGTCAAAGCATCCCCGACAGATAGCTGTCCAGCCGCACCTTGAATGCCTCCAGAGTGGGAGAGCCCACCACTTCCCTAGGTAGTTGGTTCCATTGTCTTATTGCTCTGACAGTCAGGAAATTTTTCCTGATGTTTAGGTGGAATCTGGGTTCCTGTCACTTGAGCCCATTATTCTGTGTCCTGCAAACTGGGATGATCGAGAAGAGATCCTGGCCCTCCTCTGTGTGACAACCCTTCAAGTACTGGAAGAGTGCGATCATATCTCCCCTCAGTCTCCTCTTCTGAAGGCTAAACATGTCCAGTTCTTTCAGTCTCTCCTCATAGGGCCTTGTTTCCAGTCCCTTTATCATCGTTGTTGCCCTCCTCTGAACCCTCTCCAGTTTGTCTACGTCCTTCTTAAAGTGTGGTGCCCAGAACTGGACGCAGTACTCAAGGTGAGGCCTAACCAGTGCTGAGGAAAGGGGAATTATCACTTCAAGCAATTTGGAAGCTATACTTCTATTAATGCAGCCCAAAATAGCATTTGCCTTCTTTGCAGCCACATCGCATTGCTGGCTCATATTCAGTTTGTGATCTACCACAATTCCAAGATCCTTCTCACTTGTAGTATTGTTGAACCAAGTGTCCCCCATTCTGTAACTCTGCATTTGGTTTCCTTTCCCTAGGTGCAGCACTTGGCATTTATCCCTATTAAATTTCATTCTGTTGTTTTCGGCCCAGCGCTCTAGCCTATTGAGATCTCTTTGAATTTTGTTTCTGTCTTCCAGAGTATTACCTGTTCCACCCAACTTTGTGTCATCTGCAAATTTGATAAGCATTCCCTGCACCTCCTCATCCAAGTCATTAATAAAAATGTTGAAGAGCACTGGGCCCAGGACCGAGCCCTGTGGTACCCCGCTCGTTACCTCTCCCCAGTTTGAGAAGGAACCATTGATAAGCACTCTTTGAGTCCAATTCTGTAGCCAATTGTGGATCCACCTGATAGTTGTTCCATCTAGCCCACTTTTAGCTAGCTTGCTAATCAGGATATCATGAGGCACTTTGTCGAAAGCTTTGCTGAAGTCCAGATATATTATGTCCACAGCATTCCCACAGTCCACAAGGGAGGTTACCCGATCAAAAAATGAGATCAGATTAGTCTGGCAGGATTTGTTCTTGACAAATCCATGCAGTAATCACTGCATTGTTTTCAAAGTGCTTGCAGACTGACTTCTTTATAATCTGCTCCAAAATTTTCCCAGGGATTGATGTCAGACTGACTGGCCTATAGTTCCCAGGTTTCTCCTTCTTGCCCTTTTTGAAGATGGGAACTTCAGTTTGATTGCATGCACATCCCTAGTCCTGTAGTGGTGATTGTGGATGCCCAGAGTCCCCAATTTGCACCTCTACACAGAACACCCAGTGGGTTGAAGCCCTGGTCTCTTTTTTCCTACAAACTGGACAGCTCAGAAAGTGGTATCATCAGGGCAGGACTTTGGAGCAGAGGACCAGGGCCCAACTCAGCAGATTGAGTCCCCCCCCCCCCATACAGCAGGGCTGGCTTACCACATTTTGAAGTGAAGTAACACACATTACCAGCTAAAGAGAGTGGGGTGGGGTTGGGGGTGTAAAACCATTAAGTCCAGAGTCTAAAATTACCTAACTGCACCGGCGAGTTCGCCCTTACAGATTCCTTTGGCAGCCTTGGCAGCTCCTAGCACAGTGTTCTCCAACCTTGGGTCCCCAGATGTTTTTGGCCTACAAAACTACGCTGGCTGGGTCACTTGACCTAGCAAGTGAATAAAGCAGAAACCTTTTGAACTGCCCTTCTCTTTGGCCTCCTTACTGCCATTTCTTACCAAACAGTACAGCACAATCTACCAATATCATTTCCACGCACAGAAAAAGGCATAATATTAGCGGAGATCTCTGTGGTTCCTAGTTAAAGAAGGAGCTGCTAATATTAGACAAACAGAAGTATTAGCGGTGGTTAATCTTTGTGTGAAAGTGGATTTATGGTCTGGCTTCTTAGTATTTGAATTCATTGCTACAGCTAATGGACATCTCAAACTGCCTTAAATCACTGGCTTTTTAGTGTGCCAAAGAGTAATAGAATGCTTAGAGCTACCATAATTTGGCACCTATGTTTAGAATCGGTTGCCAGAGGAACTTATGGAGAAAAACGATCAAGGGAAATATTTTTCCAAGTGCTCTTTCTCTCTCTATGAAATGTGTTTGATGGCTTGCTCTTTGCTGAATGTAATTTGGAGTTGTAGAGCACTTTAACGCATGCCTAATATATGCAGGCTCCCTTGAAGATGGTTTTCCCAAAATGGGGGCTGCTTAGCCTTCCTGCAGTACCACAGACCTAGCTGGAGGACTACACTGAAAATGGCACTGTCAGATACAGAATAGGTTCTGCCAAGGCGGACACCATGCACTGTAGGATTTGCCCTCCTCTAAGGTGTTTGGTCAGGGATTACAGAAAGCCGAAGCTTCCACAGGCCCCTGTTATAGTATGTGGCTATCAAGCCCAGCTTCCTTGCAACAACAGTAAGCAAACACTTGTTAAAGGGACAGTGAACTCCTTTATTACAGCAAGACTCAAGCACAAGCACTTCACCAGAGTCCACGGATCAGAGTCCTTCATGAGCCAAGTTCAACTGAAAATCAGATTATCCCAGCAGAAGCCCAAAACAGAATCTTAAGGTCCAGTGGTATAATCAAATACAGGGTCCCAAGGCATGCAGAAGTTCAGGTGATCTCCTGGGCACACACACCGCCGCCCACAATGTCTGGCTCTGAGGAAGAACCCACACAGAGCCGGGCATTTCGGTCTGTCCAGCTTTCTGAAGAGTCGGGCTGCTCCAGAGGTCCCTGCCACCCCCTTTCTTGCTGCAGCAAATGCCGTGGCAAGGGAGTGGCTGGTGGGGCTCTCCAGAGCACTCGCTGGAGGCGGAGGAGGTGGGTTGCCTTGGCAGGGGCAGCAGGGGAGTGGTGTAATTCACCACTCCTTCTGCTCCCCCACCTGAGGTGGGGGGGCTTCATCCCACCTCATGGGAGGGCCAGCCCTGCTGGATGCTCTGTGTGGAGAGCCACTGAACGGTGTGTTGCAGCATCTGCCAAAGGCAGCTCAGTGGACCTTGCCCACCCAAGTTGGTCATTGGATCCTATGGGGCACTGTAAGAGTGCTTCTTGTTCCATTTAAGGTTTGCTCAAGAAAGGTCATCTTGTGCTCTGGTGTGTCCCTGTATCCTTTGACTGTCCTTCGGTCCTGTCTGGCTTGTTTCTCGATCTTGCTTCCTGGTTTGTCCTTCGGTGCTGACTATGGGTTTTGTCCCATAGCTCCTGGTTCTTGGCTCACCTCTTCTGTTGGGGTCTGTTCCTCACCCCTCTTGTCTTTGGTTTATCCCTCTTTCCAATCCTCAGTCCGTGAACTGTAAAATCTTTTGCTTCATCACTGGAGCTGAGAATTTCATATAATGTTTTATCTTTTAGTGAATGAGAGGGCGGGGGGAGAGAGATTGAGAGTGTGTGTGTGTAAAACCTAGAGGTTGAGTGCAGGACAGTCATTTCATTGGAACTGTGTACCCAAAAAAATGACACTTTCCAAGTACTTCCTGCATTATTATGACTAATGATAAAAAAAACAACATTACAATTCGCTTCCAACATGTTGAATGTGGAAGAGATCTTCTGATCATTTGCAAACCCCAGTTTGTTCCTCATTGTGGGCCGCCAAGAGATTTGAAAGAGTCTCTTTCCTTAAAGCAGACCATTCATCTTCTGGCACTCTTATCAGAAGCAATGTTGTTCTCTGAAGGCCCTGATGTTAAACTGTTACACTGTACAGCAGACTCTCAGAGCTGAAAGCTCCTTGGGATGTAAAAAAGACATTGCATCTGTGTGTAGGGAAGGAGGTTGGGTGGGTGGGTGGGTACCTCTTAAGGTTTGTCTCCAACCTCCTCTGCCTCTTGGCCCATGCTTTTTTCCTATGCCTCTGGCTAGAAGCAAACTCACTGAAGTTCATAAAATAATTATCCACCATCTTCATCTACCACCGTCCAACCCCCCACCTCCAAAATGGCTCTTTGGCTGGCTCTCTTTAGAGCCCCACACCCAACGTTACACACTCGTGAAAAAGAAGCAAAAACTTCTAGCACTGTTTTGATGTTACTCTGAACACTTATATTGATACATGGTAACCACAGGCCCCGCCCCATGTGTGTTCAGTGTGGTGTCCGAAACATTACACTGTACATGTGTAAGCAGGGACAGAGCCTATGTGCTGTTCAGTCATTCAGTAACTGTGGGTACCAAATGTGTGAAAGGGCTCTGTAGAATGTGCCTGGCTACCAACATACGTGTCAGCCACACGCACAGAGCTGATGCACGGTTGGCAACAATGAAAGGGGGCCTGAAAGCATACAAGTCATCTTCAGACTGAAGATGATTGTCCATCAGCTAGGGAATGGCTCATGCATGTTCTCAGGGAACCCATGGGTACCAAATGACTGAACAAGGCCCATGCGTTTGTCTCATCCCCTTTTACGGCCATCACCACCTCTTGTGGCAGTCAGTTCCATAAATTAATTGTGCATAGTGTGAAGGAATACTGTCCCGAATCTACTTCTAATCAACTGCATGGGGCGACTCCCAAGTTCTAGCGTTACGGGAGGAGGAGAAAAAGAAATCTCTATCCAGTCTCTCCATTCTGTGCCTACTTTTATAAACTTCTGTCATGCCCCTTCGCAGTCATCTTCCCCCACCCTCAGGACATAAAAGCCCCAAGCATTGTAGTTTTTCCTCATACAGAAAGTGCTCCAATCCCTTGATCATTTTGGTTTCCCTTTTCTGTATCTTCACCAGCTGTGTGATAGCCATTTTTGAGATGGGCTCACAAGAAATGTACGCAACATCCTAGATGTAGTCGCCCCGTGGATTTTTTTTTTAAAATCAGGGGTGGGGTACTTGTGGTCCTCCAGATGTTGGTGGACTACAAGTCCCATCAGCCCTAGACAGCATAGACAGTGGTGAGGGATAATGGGAGCTGTGGTCCAACGAAGTTTCAAAGGACGCACATTCCCCCTCCCTGATTTATATAAAGGCATTAGATACACCTTATTTTCAGGACTTCCTTTAGCCATCATCACCAGCTGACTATATTAATACATTTGTGTCTATTAATAAATATGTGAATAACTAATAAATATGGGGATAAAGATTCAGTCTTCTTCTTTTCACCTTCTTTGTGTGTCCCATCTTGTGAGTTGGGGACTGTGAATTTTAAATTTCATTGCAGTGGCTAGTGCGGTGTACTGGTTAGAGCAGTGTTCTCCATCTTGGGTCCCCAGATGTTTTTGGCCTACAACTCCCAGCATGCCCCAGCCAGCTATGCTGCCTGGGGCATGCTGGGAGTTGTAGGCCAAAAACATCTAGGGACCCAAGGTTGGAGAACACTGGGTTAGAGCAACCTACCGCCAGCCTGATGCCCTGCAGATGTTTTGGACGAATGCTCACAGCATTCCTGACCATGGGAGATGAAGTTGAAAACATCTGGAGGGCACCAAGCTGGGGAAGGCTGGGTTAGAATGTCTGACTAGGGCTGGGGGAGACCAGACTCAAAGCCCTGAAGCTCACTCACTGGGTGACCTTGGGCCAGTCACTCTCTAGCCCTGCCAGAGGTGCTTCAGAGACACCAAAGACATGTTCAGAGGACATGTGAGTGGCTCTGAGAGAGATGCAGGAGCATGTGGCCCCGCTCGCTCCCTGACACTCCCAGCAGCCACACTCCCCATCGTCCACTTCTTTGAATGTGAGCATGCTCATCTGAATGTTTGGATGATCCTCTGAACCCCCCCCCCCGAAGCCTCTCAGCCTAACCTACCGCACAGGGTTGTTGTGAGGATCAAATGGGCAGTGCAGGGCGGGGGAAGAAACACATATGGTGTGCTCAGCTTCTCGGAGGAAGGGTTGGATACAAATGGAATAAACAAATGCAATAAAGTACTTTGTTTATTTTGCTGACATTTATATCCCACCCTTTTTTTTTCCTGCAAGGAGCCCGAAGCAGCTTACATAATCTTCCTCCTCCTCTCCATTTTATCCTCACAACGAACCCTGAGAGGCAGGCTAGGTTAGGCTGAGAGTCAGTGGGCGTGTTCGCATGACACGGGAACCGCGGGGGAGCAGAAGTTCCCTACGGTTCCCGTGTCATGTGAATGCCGACTGGGGGCGCCCCGTGGGACGGCCGCGTGCGGGACGCATGCAAAGTGACTATGGGCTACCGCGTGTGGTCACCCTGCCGTGCGAACAGCGGGCGGCCGTCCCGCGGGGGCCGCACAGAGGTGGCAGCCCAGAGTGGCCGGAGCTGCGGCCGCTCCAGTCTGTAGGGGCAAACGGCCCCTCTGGGCATCCCGGGCTGCCTCCCCCTAGCGCCAGGAGGCCCACACTGCGGTGCAGAGACTGCGGGGGCTGCCCACGTGCACGGGGCGCGGGTCGTCTGCGGCGCCCCGCCGGACCCCGCAGATAGCCCCTTGGTGCCTCCCCTGCTCGCAGCCTGGGTCGTGTGAACCGGCCCAGTGACTGGCCCAAAGTCATGGCCGAGTGAGGACTGGAACATGGATCTCCTGAGTCCCAGCAGTCCAGCACTCTAACCACTGTGCCACACTGGCTCTGAAGCTTAGGAGCTTCATCATGGAAGTGCTGGCAGATAAAGCAGGCACGAATGCTTCCTACAGAGATGGGGGAGGATTTGCTGGTTTCATTGTTTGCAGTGTTTACTGAATAGTTTGTTTTGAGCAAAAAGGATTTCTCAGGGATGTTTTTCTGACACATTTTATTTTATTTTCCTTTTCAATCATTTCCCCCGCCCCCCTCATACTTAATTGCTGTGGGGGTGGCTGAAACTGCACATAGATCACTGATAAGAGGACGGAAGGAAGGCAAATGCAAATGGGGGGAAATAACTAATACCTAAAGGAATGCTTAGGTAGCGGTAGGAGGGCTGGGAGCAGAACAAGAGTTCAAGCACTGTCAAAACTGAAGTGGTTAAGGAGTGTACCACAATAGGAAGTGGGTTCAGTACAGATTTTGATATGCTCATGGGAATCAGACTGGAAAGTGTGTTGCAGTAAATGTAGGGGCGGTGGGAAGACACTGAACATGAAGCTATAAATATATGTTTTCTATGAAGCCTTATGACCAATAATCCATGTTACTGGAAACCTCCTGGGTTGTGTTTTTCTCTTTCTTTCTTTCTTTCTTTCTTTCCTTCTCTCTCTCTTTCTTTCTTTCTTTCTTTCTGGGTTCACATCAGAGTAGGAATTTGTGAATCAGCAAAACTCCAAAAAGTTCTCCGATTTCCATCTCGAAGCTTGTTCCGAGTCCATATCAGAATGAGAGCTTCGGGATTCCCCCCCCCCGCCCTTTCACATGAAAATCCATGCATATTTTTGAGCGTATTTTTTGAAATGTACACATCAATTTTGCACATTTCTGAAATGTATGCGTCAATTGTGTACATTTTTGAAATGTACCCATAGCTGTGCACATTTTTGACACGTACTCCTTTTGAAATGTATGCATTTTTAAAATGTACACATTCTTCTCCCATGATTAAAGTGTATTTGTGCATGCTTTTGAACTGTACACATGGTTCAAAATGTGTACAGTTTGTACATGTGTGTGAGGGGGTGTCTACGAATCACATTGCAAGCTTGGAAATGTACGGACTTCAACCACAGATCGCATCCAAGTCCTGTGTTTGGTCCAGAAGGTGCGAACTGGGTGAAATACTGATCAAAAATTAACTGAAATGAATTTCTCATACATCCCTACGTAGAAGCTGTCAACTGAGGATGGCCTCTGCGGAAGCTATGGACAGACTGCCTTTCCCAGGTTGTGAAGCAAGGTGGTAGATAAAAGTGGTGAAAGGTTGCTCTGAGATACAACTCTGCTCTCATGTGAATGTGTTTTTGTTCTTGTCGTTTTGGTAGGGGATAGGAACAGACAGTTTTTGCCTACATCCTGGAGGGAGGGAGGGAGGGAGAGGGCTGGTGATATTGGCCTTGTTTGCAGAGTTGGGAGGAGTGGGCACACCAAGAAAATGCATCCATTAGTCTTTGGCTATTTCAGAGCTCATTCTAGTTGCTTTTAACCCGCTCTTTATTAGAGGTCAGAATATATTTGAAGCCATTTTTAATAAGCACTGGCTAAACATATGGCTGAACTTTCAGTATTTACAGTAAATGAGCTGCTTCCAAATTGATCCGTTCTCCTCCATGCATATTCATATTTCCTACTGCTGACAGGACTGACTGGTTTCCCTTTAAGATCCCCCCCCCCCAAATGGGCTTGGAATTTCAGAAAACAAAGCACTCCTGCCTTTAAGAAGGCACAAATAAAGAACCTGCAGGCTGAGATGTGCTAAAGGTTGTGGAAGGTGTATTCCTAGAAATAGTCTTGACAGTTTTAATCATTAACTATAATTTACCTTGGCCAGGCCAAAGGCTAGTGTTGCCTTTGGCTCCAGTCCATATCCAACACGTTGTGCAGTGATCTCATTGATTTGAACCAAGCTGTCCTAGGGGCATTTCACACATTACGTAACAAGCAACCAGGGTTTACCACCCACCTCTTGCATGTTTCGGTCCTGAGGCTCTGACAAGTTGCACTGATACAATATGTGTGTTCTGAAACTCTGGTTTGTCACATTCACACATTAAAAAAAAATGTTTATAGGGATATACTTAAAACTGCTTATGTACACATAAAGAAATGTAATATGCGAAGTAGCCCTTTGAGCAAATGGATTGTAGATTGAATCTTTGATATAATTTCTGCAAGGCCCAGTATGCACATGTGTATTGAGTCATGGCAGTGAAGCAAATGTTTTTCAGCCCTGTGGTTTGGGCTGCTTTACATATGTGCGCTTGCTAGATTATTAAGCATTGGGTAGATCGCTTGCATGTGTGAGCGAGCCTTCTAAATACAACCGTGCAGATGGAATGTTCATATCTAGCCTGCACATCACCTCAAATGCAGTGCTTTTCAATGGGGTCTATTGACACTTAGATCGGTAAGTCATCATCCAAGCCATACTTCTTCATGGGCTATAGTCAATGCATAGAAAGGGGGCTGCTGCATCTCCAGCCTCCACAGTTGGATAGATCCTTTGTGCAAAGAGCTTATGTATGTTGGCTCTGTTGTTCTCTCTCTCCCCCCCCCCCGCCCCTCTGCAGTATGGTGCCCTGCAAAATGTAGCGAAGCTAGTAACATCAGAAGGAAAAAAAATTAACTGCTGCTTGTTTTATTTTTAATGATATGTTTAAAAATGCATCTTAACATCATACCTTTCCATGTTTCAGCTGCTTTGATACTTATCCTTCTTTTTGGCTATTAACAGTTTATTCAATTTTAATCCCCCCCCATTAAAATACAAACAGTAACCACCACCCCTCTCTCTCTCTCTCTCTCTCTCTCTCTCTCTCTCTCTCTCTCACACACACACACACACACACACACACACACACATCTGCTCCCATTCCTTCCCCTATAGGTTTTCCACTCCCTTCTTCATATCATCCTGGATCTCCCCTTTTAAAACCCTTGAAGACGGTCCGGAAGCTTCAGCTGGTACAGAACGCGGCGGCTCGCCTGATTAAGGGCAGCCGCCGGCGTGATCACATCACGCCAGTGCTTAATGAGTTGCACTGGCTACCAGTTGCTTGCCGAGCCGAATTCAAGGTGTTGGTTTTGACCTTTAAAACCCTACACGGCTCCGGCCCAGCTTATCTCAAGGAGCGCCTCCAGCAACATCAAGTAGGCTGCTCAACAAGGTCTGCCACGGACGGCCTTCTCCTTATCCCATCAGCCAGAGCAGCCAGGCTGGTGGGGACTAGGAAGAGGGCCTTCTCTGTGGCGGCCCCCACATTATGGAGCTCCCTCCCTAGTGACCTTCGCCATGCCCTCCGTGATGAGCTTCCCCGTGCATTAAAAACATGGCTGTTCAGGGGGAATATGGGGTGGGTTAGGTTTTAATGAGAATTTTTTATATTGTTTTAATTATTATATTTTATTGTGTTGTTTTGCTGTATTTTAATTGTACATCGCCCAGGGTGGCCGGGTGACCGGCCAGATGGGCGATTGATAAATATAATAAATAAATTAAAACGATTTTAAATTATTGTTGCTGTTTTTAAATGTGTTTTAATGTGTTTCCTCATTGGTTTTGTTGTACTTGTTGTCATTATGTATGTCACCCTGAGAGCTTTAGGTGTAGGGTGACTCAAAGTGCATGAATAATGAATAAATATCATGTGCAGCTTGTACACTTGTAGGTTCTGCACGCACACAAGCCATCAACTCATGAAGATCAGGGGTCAAATCAGGGCTGGATCCTGGTTTGAGCAGGCCCTCAGCAAAGTCTCCTCTAGTGCAGGGGGAGGGGCATAGTTGGGGCTTGTAGTATTTACTTTGTTTCCTACTAGAGCCATTAGATCCACCAGCCGGAGCCCAGTGCAAAATGGTGGCTCAGGTGGATGGACATATGCTAAGATTTAAGGAACAGGGTGCCTCTGAGCACATGGTAAGCACAGGGGTTTGTGATCAGTACCAGAATCAAGCTCACAGATCCTTTTACACATGGAAACAGTCTTAGGGATTTTTCTTAATATTTAGCAGTATAGAAATAGTATAAATAAATGAATAAATACACTCCTGGTTTCCCCTCCCCCAATGTTCTTTTTAGCAACCCTTTTATTTGTTGCTATCGTTAGAAAACCGGGAGCCAGAAACCCTTGCCAATCTACTGTATATCATGCAGAAACCTACCACTAGATTAGGGTGGACAGTTATAATCCTGTCCACCCCAAAAGTTACAAATTTCCAGTTACAGAATGGGGGACACTTGGCTGAACAATACTACAAGTGAGAAGGATCTTGTAATTGTGGTAGATCACAAACTGAATATGAGCCAGCAATGCGATGTGGCTGCAAAGAAGGCAAATGCTATTTTGGGCTGCATTAATAGAAGTATAGCTTCCAAATCGCGTGAAGTGATAATTCCCCTTTACTCGGCACTGGTTAGGCCTCATCTTGAGTACTGCGTCCAGTTCTGGGCACCACACTTTAAGAAGGATGTAGACAAACTAGAGAGGTTTAGAGGAGGGCAACAAGGATGATAAAGGGACTGGAAACAAGGCCCTATGAGGAGAGACTGAAAGAACTGGGCATGTTTAGCCTTCAGAAGAGGAGACTGAGGGGAGATATGATCGCACTCTTCCAGTACTTGAAGGGTTGTCACACAGAGGAGGGCCAGGATCTCTTCTCGATCATCCCAGTTTGCAGGACACGGAATAATGGGCTCAAGTGACAGGAACCCAGATTGCACCTAACTGTCTGAGCAAAATTTCCTGACTGTCAGAGCAATAAGATAATGGAACCAACTACCTAGGGAGGTGGTGGGCTCTCCCACTCTGGAGGCATTCAAGGTGCGGCTAGACAGCCATCTGTCGGGGATGCTTTGACCTGGATTCCTGCATTGAGCAGGGGGTTGGACTCCATGGCCTGGTAGGCCCCTTCCAACTCTACTTTTCTATGATTCTATGATAAGAGGAAATAAATCACCAAAAAAAGAGGACAGCGATTTGCATAACATTTGCATATACTAAGAAGTGTGGATGCAAACTTAGAAGTGATGATCACCATTTAAATAGAAATACGATACATCACACCATAACATGGAAGACCTGTTTGCCTTCTCCGTCTGCTGTCCAGTATGATGGGCAACTTCAAGATCCCTGCTCAAGCTTCTGAATATGATTCCTTATCTATAAACCAGATGTGGACTGGGCAGCCCTTCAAATAGATGATCCCTTCATATAGAGGACTGCCCTCTGAGAGCTCTTCAAATAGACTGTCCTCTGTAAAGTAGGACAAATGGCCACCCTAACTACCTTCTAATCTACCTTCTGCCCACTCCTGCTCTAGTGGGCCCCTTTCTGTGTCATAGAATCATAGAATAGTAGAGTTCGAAGGGACCTATAAAGCCATCGAGTCCAACCCCATGCTTAACATTGCAGAAATCTAAGTCAAAGCATCCCCGAGAGATGTCTGTCCAGCTGCACCTTGAATGCCTCCAGAGTGGGAGAGCCCACCACCTCCCTAGGTAGTTTGTTCCATTGTCATACTGCTCTAACAGTCAGGAAATTTTTCCTGGTGTCTAGGTGGAATCTGGCTCCCTGTCAATGACCCAGTGGCAGGATTATGTGGCAACAGTACTCTGATCGCCACGAGATTAAGTTGCAGTGGTGAAGAGGAGGAGCAAGTCCAAGGGGTTTTTGTCAGTGGGCCTTTCCTGGAGTGAGGGCCCTAGGCAGGTGCCCAATCATGCCTACCCTTGACTCCGGCCCTGGTGAGCAACTAAACCAACCACCATTTTAAATTCCCATAATGCCCCAGTGCGACGTCTGTGGTATTGCTAGAAATGAAGGCGGCAGAACATTGGCGCTCCAGTGATTGCCCAAGCATGCTGCATGCTGTTGCCTGGCCTGGGTGAGACTAGCCCGTCGTGGAATCCTGATCCCCACCTCTGTGCATTGATTCACTGTACCTACATAAAAGTGCTGAAGCATTGAGCGATCAAGCCACATACCTGCAGGGTGAATCAGCTCTTTGCTTCAGGGTTATAACGGTAATTAGATCCAGCTATTACTGGATATTTATGCTGCTTCTCTTCCCTAGAGCTTTCCTACCCGTTTTGTGCAAACTATACCATTCCTTCTAACACCCCCAGCAACAAATACCATATTCCTTCTCTCTAGTCTTTCCTTCCATCTCCCCACCAGCCAAGATTTCTATCACACTTTCAGTATAGGCGTTGCAATAATTAAGATTTCTATTAATTACTGCAGGGAGGGGAGGGGAATATGTCCTGGATCCTCCAACTATTCAAGCTGGAGTAGTGCCACTGAAATCAATGGAAATACTTTTGAGTCAGTTCCTGGAAGATTAAGGCCTGATTGCATAAACCATGTTTATTTATATCTTTGATTGTTTTGCCTATTAAATGTTGTGTGGCTCATTTGCGTAAAAATAAACACAGGCTATATGTTACATAAATGAGCTAGTTAAAAGAGTGAATTAATGGTTCATTAACCTCTGCTGAACTTATATTCTTATTAGTGGAAACCCATTTAAATGAGTGCCCAAATGATGATGTGAAACTACTTAAAGAATTCCAGCAACTGCGTTTAATCAAGGGACATTAGTGAAATGAATGGGCCGGATGGTGGAGATGGGGGCTGCACCCCGAGACTTTAGGGACTTTAGGCCTGAATTACAGATTGTCCTTGGAATATGAGGATTAATTGTAGAATTAATTAGATGTGCATACAAACACATGCGTTCAGGTCCCCTTTATCAATTGCAAGAAAAGTATTCATCTATGATAACAGAATATGTAAATAACCCAATGTGTTGCTTTATATTCACACAGTAAATTGTACAACTGTAGCGTAGAATGCTGATGCTCTTTTGTTTCTCAGAGTGCCTGCCTTTTGTCTTCTAGTCACGCCTGCAAACTTTCATCAGTAGATCAATCAACTAAAGCTTTAGTTGATTAATTGAAGTGGGACCAATTTTGGGAAAGCTGCCTTGGTTCTGGTATGCTGGGGCTCCAGAAGATACTGTGTAATTTTTGGATTGGGTTTAAGAAATATTAAGACATGTGGGTAGTGCAAGTTAAGAATTTATGTGCGTATGATTGTGGCGACATAAATACAATGTATAGTTTCATGGGGGCTGAGTTCTCCTTCTTTCCGATATTCTTTAATATTCCTAGAATGTAAAGCATTTGTGTATACACACAAACACACAAACGGAGGCTAATGATAGTTCATGAAGAGGGAGAGCAGGCACGTGCCTCTTGCATTCCTACACATGGCCTTCTCCTATAACAGTGATGGCGAACCTTTTTGAGCCCGAGTGCCCAAACTGCAACACAAAACCAACTTATTTATTTCAAAGTGCCAACACTGCAATTAAACCTGAATACCGAGGTTTTAGAAAAACAACTCATACAGTTGTCCGAACTAATTAACATCTTTTGTCTTAAAAGAAAAACACAATAACAGAGCTTTCAATGATACAAACAGTTTTTTGTTGGGGAAAAAATCAACTCAAAAAATTATTATAGTACTACATTGTACCCATAGCCTGAAGGGAATTTATACAAACTTTTTAAATAATTAGGCACATGTATTTTTGGATAAGGGATTCTCAACTTGTAATATGATTATATGCCAGACTGAAATTGTATGGGGCAAGCTTTACCCCGGGTCCTTTCCCTGCTTCTACAGGTGTCGGATTAGTAGAAGTAAAAGTCAACCTGTACTAGGATGAGCAAGATAAACAAGAAAACTAAATGTGCTTAACACATTTTCAACACTTTATGTCTCGGACTGCAAACACTGCATTAGGTACAAGTTTGCATTGGGCATGCTTTTGCACAATTAATGTGATTTTTTGCTATTGCATGCATGCTGATAATTTGTCAAACCTTGGCTCATACTCCGTTAGTTTGAGAGCAACACATGCAGCACTCAGGTCAACTGCTAGGGCTTTACATCCAAGCCATGCTCTGTGCATCATTCTTCAAAATCTTTTAAATGTGATAACGATGTAGAAAAGAATTCTGTGACATGAATTCTAGAATAAAATCATTCTGTTCCACACTGTGAGAAAGAACAAGATCATTAGTGTTTTGCAGAAGGGGATGGTCTTTTCGCGATCTGGTGACCAATAGCTTGAGTGCCCACAGAGAGGTCCCTGCGTGCCAGCTGTAGCATCCGTGCCATAGGTTCGCCATCACTGTCCTATAAGGTATGCATATGTGCTCCCTCTCCCTCTCCCCCCCCCTCTCTCACACACACACACACACACTCCAGATGGGCCTACACAAATACAGAGTCTTCGTTCTCACTAAGGTGGTAGATACTGCTTTTCAATGCCATACCATGTTAAAAAAAGAAAAAAGAGAGAAAAGCAAATGCTCCCTACATGGGAACAATTAGCATACCAAGAAGAAAGACTTCATCTCACCCTCTCCCTGTTGTGCCAGTATTGTACTTGCAGGCACTTTTGGTTGGTTTGTTTTTTTTTATATGGAGGAGCATTCAAAAATGTACCATCCATTCTTGGACTTTAGGATCCCACCGCCTTCTTTCCACCTTATTGTGGCGTATCCCTAGGACAATAGAAGAAGCTTTGGAGGGAGCAGCTAAATGTGCCAGCCTGAGTGTAGAAAGCATGTTATAGAGAAAGCCATTTAGGGTCATTTGGGGAAGGATCTGTTAAGAACACCGGAAGCTGCTTTGTAACAGGTCAGATTCTTTGTCCATCTAGCCCAATATTGTGTACTACTCTGACTGGCAGTGTCTTGCCAAGGTCTTCACTAACACCTGCTACCTGCTCCTTTTTAACTGGAGGTGCCAAGGACTGAACCTGGGACCTTCTGCATGCAAACCAGGAACTCTACCACTGAGCTACAGCCTGTTCAGCCACTGAGTTCAATTCTCCCTCCCACCCACCCATAATTTTGGGCCAAGACTTAGGGTCTCTTGTCTTGCCCTGATGGATCCCCTCCCACCAAAAATACAGGATTTATTTCATAGATCATAGAGTTGGAAGGGACCTGCAAGGCCATCGAGTCCAACCCCCTGCTCAATGCAGGAAACTAGAGGAGGGGTCTCCCATCCAAGTAATAACCAGGCCTGACCCTGCTTAGCTTTCCACGCTCAGACCAGCTGAGCCAGCGTGAGCCACAGGCCTGTATTAAGTGCCCACTTTTGAAACCTTACCTTGTGTGTGTGTGTGTGCGCGCATATAAAATAATAGTCCCACATTGTGTGGTGAGCCTACAAAGTAGAGAAGGCTTCCCACTTCAGACTTTATTTCTCCAAACTGCAGGGCGATGGCAGGGAAGGCTGGGGACTCCTGTGTCAGTGGGGCTACTTAGTTTTTTTGTTGGAGCTCCGTAGGAGCTATCCATGGTGCTGTACTCCACCCCCAAAATAGGTTCACCACCATGGATAGCTCTTATAAAGCTCAAAATAAAAGCTGCAATGGATAAAGGAGCCCCATTGATGTAGGAGTCACCAGCCTCCCCTGGCGAGTGGGACAGAAACAGGGGTCAGACCTAGTGTGCGCTTCCTTATTCTCCCCCCCCCCCAACAGTACACAGACACACACACTTGTTGTGTGTTGTTTAAGCACAGAAGAAGAGCACCTAAATAGGGCTGGTTTCTGATATGTAACTGTGGTGTGATGGGGACTGGAAAAAGATAGGATGCGAGATGGCCTTTGTTCAAACAATGGTCTGGTTCGCACGTAACGACAACCCATAGTATGGGTTGGGTATGGGCTGTTGTTGAATCGTGGTTGTCGTTACATGCAAACCCTGCACTATGGTTTAACTATCGGTTGTTAACCACAAACAACCCAGGAAGGGAACCCATGTCCCCCCCCCCTTCGGCCGTGAACTCTGGGTTGTTCATGGTTAACAACCCATAGTTAAACCATAGTGCAGGGTTTGCATGTAACAACAACCCATACTCAATCCATATTCTGGGTTGCTGTTACATGCAAACCAGGTCAATGAGCGGTAGCATTTGGTCATTCAATTCTAAGTCACCTCACACTATTTTTTTTCTTTTTCCTGCTATCCTCCAAAAGGCACCTGTCTAGATTTTTTTTAGGATAATGCACAAATGCATTTAATTTAATCTAATCAATCTGTGAAAGATTAACCAGCGGTGCACTTTTAAATCAGTGGACAGCCCTACTTTTTTTTTATTACGGACATATCCTTGGTGCTTAGACAGTGGCCTCTCTGCTTTTGGGAGACACAGCTGGTGGGGACCACTTTAGCTTGGATGGCTTTGCAGCTTTAAACAGCCTTTTTTATCACCATGGCCATAAATAGCAAACTGCCCCAAATATTACCAGATATATATATATATTTTGTTGGCTTTGACCAATCAAGTAGAACAAGACCTCTGAATACCCCATTAGTTCCAGTGCTGCGCTTTGACGACTCTGCACCGGCAGCTCTTTTTCTATATAAGTCACTTGCTTCACCCGCGTCTCTTAACAAATACCTTTGACAGGCACCGTTGCAATTTTTCTGCATGTTCTGACAGTTTAATTCAGTACCTCCTGGCTAAGCAGCCTGAGCCCGAGGGGGGTAATTCAGTGCACTGGCATCGCGCTGCTGCAATTAAAATAATTAAGGGAGCTGGGATGGGCTGGCAAAGATTTCCTCCTCCTGCAGCTTTGCACAGAGGGCGAGGGAGCACTTTCCTGTCCCCACATGGAATGAGCGCAGGCTCTCCCTTTGGAACAGAGGGCAGTGGAATTTATTATTAACAATATGTTTACTTCCAGGTAGCAAGCTGATTTGCATGTTCACCCAACTTGCACCGCCCCTCTCCTCCCTTCTGTTTCATAAAATTTGTTGTTTAGGCATCACGGACCGCTGCTCCACCGCCCTGTCTTGTCAAAGAAAATGGATCTATTTAGCCCCCTTACCTGCCCCCAAGTTTTTTATTTCAAGTGCTCGCCCGAGACAATTGAGGTCTTTTTAATTATGACAGTGGTGATTATTCAACTGTGAGCATCAAGATCATTGGCTCTTGTTTTTTCCTCTCCCCAGCACAGTCACAGACAGAAGGAACCCCGTTTGAATCCCTTGAAATTGGGGTGGCAGACTTCAATCTTGGTGGGTCTACTTTGTTCCTTGCTAAAACTGTGAGACCCACCAAATGGAGGCAGTTGCTATACCGCGACTCAGGCGGGTGGGCAAACGCTAAGGATTAAGGAACAGAATGCCTCTGAGCACATCCAAAGCCCAGGACTTTGTGATCAGTATCAGAACCAAGCTTTGTGATAAGTATCAGAACCAAGCTTTGTGATCAGTATCAGAACCAACCTTGCAAAGTCCTTTCAGACAAAAATACACTTCTGGTTTCCCTCCTAATGTTATTTTTCTGCAAATTATTTTGGGGTGGATGGGGGGGACTGTTTAGTTCTCACTGTTGTTAAATAATAAGAGAGAGCCAGTGTGGCGTAGTGGTGAGAGTGTTGGACCGGGACCCGGGAGAGCTGGGTTCTAGTCCCCACTTGGCCATGAAACTCACATTGGGCCAGTCACTGACTCTCAGCCTAGCCTACCTCACAGGGTTGTTGTGAGGATAAGATGGAGAGGAGAAGGAGGAGGATTGTGTAAGCTTCCTTGGGTTCCTTGCAGGAAAAAAAAAGGTAGGATATAAATATAATAAATAAATAAATGGGAATCAGGAACCTTTGCCAATCTCCTGCATTTCACACAGAGATCTCATCTTAAAAGACAGGCGGGAAGAAGGTTGATCCAGATCTACTGTCAGTCCTCTATGCGATTTGCAGGAAATCTGCAAGGGTTTCCATTTCTCAGTTGTTTGACAATAGCAAAAACAAAGAGGCTGCTCCCCACTAAACTAGGGTGCTGAAATCATGAATAACACTCAGGTGGAAACCAGGAGTGGATTTTTGTGTGTGAAAGAACTGAGAGCCCAGTTCTGGTACTGAAAGCAAATTCCTGGGCTGAGCATTTGCTCAAAGGTACCCTGGTCCTTAATTATAAGTGTTTGTCTGCTCCCCAAGTCACTATTTTGCACTTGAACCTGGTTGATGGACCTCAAGGTTCTCCTTCAAAAGCAAAATAGATCCCACAAGCCTGAGGTCTGCCCACGCCATGCCTTAAAAATTATATGATTCTTTAAAAAAGAAATCCAAATTGACAGCCTGTTAAAATATATATATTTAGTTCTAATTGTATTGCTTTTACACCAGGCTCCGTCTGGTGGATCCCAGGCTTCTAGTACAAAACAAAGCAGATCCAACAAGCCTGATGTCTGCCCATCTCTGAGTTATATTACAAGATAAATTATTCGGGGCTATATTTTTAACAGACTGTCAATTTGGATTTATTTTTTTTTAAAAAAAGAATCCTATAATTTTTAAGGCATCGGGTGGCAGACTTCAGGCTTCTGGGATCTATTTTGCTTTTCAGTTAGAACCTTGAGGTCCACCAACCAGGGTCAAGTGCAAAATAGTGATTCAGGGGAGCAGACATACACTTAAAATTAAGGACCAGGGTTCCTTCCAGAAAATGCTCAGCCCAGGAATTTACTTTCAGTCCCAGAGCTGGTGGGCATGGTCAGGCATCTGCGAGTGGTAGCACTGATGAGAGCGAGGATGAGGAGTAAGAGCAGCTGGTGGCAATGGTGGTGAGAAGGTAGACTCACCGAGGGAAGGAGCTCATTGAGGGTGTCTTGGCCAAGGGTCCTAAAAAAACTGGTGCTGATGCTGATAGAAAGGCTAAATCTCATCTCCCCACCCCCCATGTACACACATACACATGTACACATGCTTGCAATCTACATCCTGACGTACCCCAGTATTTAGATCTCAGATTTGCCCTGAATGTTATCGTTTGCAAGTTTGCCACCCTAAACCCAGCCTAGTTAATCCTTCTCCTAGACCTAATTTTCATTAACATCCTAAATCTGTATGTGGGTTCTGCCCCTGCAGGTGGAGAATTACGTGCTGGAATGCTCTTCCGTGCACATGCACAACTCTGCACATCCAAACGAGCGTGTCAAGGAGAATGTTTCTTGCCTAGCCATCTGCCTGACATGCTAATTTTTGATTGCCAAAAAAGAAAAGAAAAATGCATCAGCAAAACAGGGAACAAAAGTGGACACCGATTTGCATATGCCGATTTATTATTTATTTATTATTTGTTATAGTTATATCCCACCTTTTTTCCTGCAAGGAACCCAAGGCAGCATACATAATCATCCTCCTCTTCTCCATTTTATCTGTGTAAATGGAAATTTAGAAATGATTGTTATAATTTAAATAGAACAACAATGCCTCTCACCATAGATGTGTGCCTGCTGCTCAGACTTCTATCCAGGTGCTAAAACTTGGTGGATAGTTTCAAGGCCCCTGCTCTCCCTTCTTATGGTTTCTTCTCTTTAAGCTGGACTTCGACTAGACAGCCCTTCAAAGAGAAGACAGCTTCAAATTACAGCTTCCTCTGTAAAGTTTTCGATGTGGAAGATGATTGATTGATTGATTAATTGTGCATAGAGTAACTTTCAGTGACATGAACATCCACATGAAATCTGAAGTGGTACAGTCTGGTGCAGATAGACTTACTTGAGAACTAGGCCCAAGCTTTCAGTCAATATTGGTTCAGCATCCAGTGCCTTTCTACAATTGCCTCCCAACAGATTCTTCCCCCACAAACCAAATCCATGGAGGATAAGACTGTCAATGGCTACTAGTCTTGATGGCGATATGCTGCCTCTGTTATCAAAGGCAGTATGCCTATGTACACCAGTCACTGGGGAACACAAGCAGGAAGGTGCTATTGCACTCAGGTCCTACTTGTGGGCTTCTCACAGGCAACTGGATGGCCACTGTGTGAACGGAATGCTGGATGAGATGGCCCCTTGGTCTGATCCAGCATGGCTCTTCTTATGTTGCACAGCTTATGCTCTTAACCTCATTGTCTTTCCTCAGTCCCTTGCCTTCCATCCACTTTCTGCTTGCCATTTCCTCACTGGATCTAAGTATGCAGCATAATGTTTAGAGTCCTAGTTTGGTAAATGGACTGCACTGTGCCAATCTGAAGGTGGAGGGAGGATTAGTTTGTTTGTTTGTTTTTTTACTTCTCCCCTATATAAAAATATCCCTGCAAGTAGAGAACTAGCACAGAAGTTGGTCTAGAACTTTCTTCCCAATATCCTACTTTTTTGTTTTGTTTTGTTTCTACTCAGAGGGAATTGTTTTGTTCGCTTTGTTTTTGCCCCCCCTACATGTAAGCCTTTAAAGTTGTTATTCCTCACCTGCATGCTGACATGGTACAGTCTACTTCCTTAAAACGCGGCCACCTCCTTATGCTTTATATGTTGATCTGGCCACTGTTCTGATCTGTGAGGAAGAAAATGAAATAAATGCAAAGTGAGGGTGAACTTAATAGGGCCAAAGTTGGGTGTTCAGAACTATAACAAGAGACCGAAGTGAAAGGAAATCTTTCAACTAACAATTTCATAGTTGCAGTACTATATCTTTCAAGATGTTAGAGTATTTTTTTAATGCTGTTAAATAATGCATCATAATTCATGCAATAAAACGTCTAAGTAGAAATTAATATCTTTACAATTCTGGACATTTCCCACAGTGTTCTGGGAAATGCCACTTTTTACTGGTCAGTGATGGAGAATGGATAACTTATTGATGGCATTTGATGTTTCTTGAGATGTACCAGGGAATGCCAGAAGATGTCTCATCTTGAGGCTTGTGTTCAACATTTCCATTTTTGGCAAGGAATGGAAATTTACTGGTAAATAATCAAAATTTGGCTGAAATTCCATCCATTTGTCAGCATCTCCCATTAAGGAACTTTAGATACATGGGCTCAGAATGTTTTCCACCTGAGATACCCTCAAAAACTTAATTTGTACCAATAGAAGAATGATTGCTAGGAATCTCCTTATAACCAAGAGTGAACTCATATGTGCTGAATTCCTTCTGTAAAATTGCAGTGGGGGTTTTGGGATCCGTGTTTTTGTGGTACATAGGACTGAAGGATATTGTAATCCCTGACACTGTGTCAGTGCTCCTTGGACTTGCTTCAGTTGTGAGGATTGGTGCATTTTCATTATGGGTGTGCTGCATGTATACTTCCAATTTTCACAGTACCGTATTTCCTCCACATTATCAAAGGCACCTGAGAATCCAAGATGAAAAATAGCTTGAAAAAAAAAATGTGCAGAAAATTCAGTGGGGTTGCCACATGTACGCACTGATCTTACTAGATATGTTGCTGACTTCGTACTTCTGGGCTAGGAAGTACAAGTCTCAGGGCCCATATAAAGCTTGCTTCAACTGAAAGGCAAGTATTACATCCCCTGAATTCTTTTCTGGCTCAGGGAACACTGCCCCCTACAAAGCCCCCTCCCAACCTTCCCCCACCCACCAATTCCACTTGGGACGTAGCTTGCCTTGCCTTAATTTTGAACCAAGCCATCATGAACCGGGGGCAGGGGTGGGTGCGGGGGATCACTCATCTCTATTAATGCTACCTTTGCCTTACTATGTATATGCTTGATGGATTCGTTGCATGCAATTGTAGCTACTTCTTTTTAAAATCCCTGATTTGGATTAATCACTCTTTAATTGAAATTGCCTATCAGAGTAGGAACTAGAAAGTGTGTGTGGTGTGTGTGTGTGTGTGTGTATGGCTTTCCTGTACATTCATAGATAAACATCACAGACTGAAATTCAGATGACGAACTGGCATAAATTTGGTCCAGGTTTCTTATCTCACCTCTCAGCTGATGTGGAACTTGGCCAGATTAGAGAATATTGTGAAGTGTCATTTTATCAGAAGGAGTAAAGGTGTGCATTTGTGATGCTGCTTCTAATGCTCTTTGACTGTCTTGCGTAACCTCTCTCTCAAAGGGAAAGAGGAAATATTGGGGACATATAGATGCTCCCATGCGTTTTACAAGAAGATGCCTTTAAACAAAAATGAGAACTTAAAAACTCACTCCTCCCCAGATTTCTGAGCAGTGTTTATGTCCTCCGTCACAGTTGCTTGAGAGAGGGGTGTAGCAATCTTAGCACATTATTTTCTGCAGTGTGGGCATTTCAATTCCAGGCAGGCTACCGTAACTTTAAAAAGATTTAACGAACGTACCTCCAGTAGCTAAGCTGAAATAAGAATGTCTCATGAGTTTAATGGATCAAACGGCAGTGATGGGTTTTATGGGCTCCTTTTCACTTTAGGGCAAAGGGAAGAGAGAGTGGGGCAGGTTGGTTTTAAATTCAAGGATTTATGTTGTTAATCCTCCTGGCTAATTATAATTTATGGGGATCCTGATAAATTAATATGCGGTTGCTATTCAAAAGCAGAGGATAGTGTAAGGCAGGCATAAACAAGCCTTGTTCATTTTTAATTTATTTCCACCAATGGAGAATATTAAATTAAATGAACACTGGGGCATTTTCAGGGGAAGGTTCATTTTCATTATTTATCTACAGGTCTGTAGACTTTGTGTAACGATTTTGCAAAGTTTGTTTCCTTTACGCAGCAAATAATGTGGCAGTTTAGCATGCTGGAGATCATTTCCGACTTGAGTCAAGGTGTTATAATTCTATCTAAATAAAAGATCACAAGCAGAATCACTTTACAGGAGGTGGGGGGGCAGGGGGAGACAGTGAGAATGCACCCAACAAAAAAGAGAAATCCTCCATTGATGGTTTAAAAAATCATTTTAATACAATACATATGTATTTTTCAGTTAGCCGGCTTAGTCAATGCACATGGCACTCATAGAACACTAACCACTCCTTGACTTGCACTGTTGCTTCCAAAATATTTCGGAATGTGTAAATGGATCTCAGTTTTGCCACAACTCTTAACATTTTGTTTCTAATTGTAAAGAAGTACTCTGAATGAATAAAGAAACTCATAAAGAGATACATCCTGCAAAGAATAGACTCCAGCATTTCAGATCCAGCATCTCTCTCTAGTACCATTCTGAAACATGGAACTACTTTCTCTTTTGTAGTTCTTCCCCCCCCCCCTTTCCCTCCCTTCTCTCAACTCCCTCTATTCCAGGCTAATAGTTTTGTTTGTCTCTTTATTCCCCCCCCTTCCTCTTTCTCTGTCCCTTTATGGAACAAAAATACCCCACACAAACAAAATGGTGACAGTGCCGAATATGATGTGACCCATTTTGTATCGTGATGTGGGCCACTTGTAAGTCCCAACCCATTAGTTGAAGACCAAGATTTAGAAGGCGGATCACTTGGCCATGATAATAAGGTCCACAAATACACCCTCATAATTTTTTCTTCCTTTTTTAATGAGATGAAGCAAATTAATTTCAGTGCAAATTGAGAAGGAAAAGAAAACAGTATACTTACCTACCTTGTAGAATTCAAAAGCACCATCAAGTGCTTATAAATCTGTGTCAACCATTTTGCATGCAAGCAAAATCGCTAAAGCCCAGATTAAATACATGCTCCTACCAAGATAAGGTTCCAGCCTGTCATTACACTAGTGTAATTGATTCTAATCAGGGCACTTGTGTAGCCAAGTCAGTCAGGGCTGTTTCACACAAGAAGCTTTTTCTACATTGATATTCCATATATGCAGGGGGGGGGGAAGAGGTTATTGTTCACGAATGGCTGATGAAAGCTTTTGTGAAGAGCACCCCTCTTCTGTTCAGCCTTGGTGTCCTTTAAGAGCATTTGCTATACTTTTTTATACCTCACAAGTAGGACCTGCAATAAGACATTGCAGTATATCCTCCCTTCTAACAGGATCTAGGGTTGGCCGTGTGTCCTGCTTTACAGAGGACACTCCTTTATTTGAAGGTCTCCTTGATTTGAAAGACTGTCCAGTCCAAGTCCAGTTTAATGATAAAGAACTAGCATGGTGCCAAAACTTCCGAGCCTCTCATTTTCAACAATATTTTTTTGGGGGGGGGAGGTAGGGGCAAAATGAATACTCCAGCAAAAGAAACTGGGAAAATTTCAGAAAATTGTCTAGTTAGGGAGAGGGTCAGGGGTTCCATTTACCTTTTAAGTGTAGGAGGTGCCTGAGGAGTCTTCTTTCTCTTTGTGTGTGTGTTTAACTCTAAAAATGCTGTCACAGCATCTTGGGGCTCTTAGCACAGCGGTTCTCATCCAGCAATGCTTTCTGGAATGCCCAGATGTTCTCCTGATCATGACGTCGTACGTTCTTCTGAGCATGCAGGAGCTGCTGCCCAGCTGAAAGCCTCTGTGCTCTGCATTGCTGTGAGGGGAGTTTTCCTAAATCTCTCAACAAAAAAACAAAAACAAAATGCATCTTTTGCAGGGAGGGAGAGATTGCGTGAAAGTAGGGGCAGCAGGGTTTGGCACAATGCTATAAAGAACCCTAAGAAGGGAAAACGGGGCCTTGACGCTGCCCAACCATGGTTAGCACCTGGACAGCAAAGTGTGCGGCCACACAGGTCACCTGGTCATAGTTTTCTCCACGACAATAAGATGCATTGTATTTTTATTTAAATTATAGTATCGTATTTATTTCCAATTTTGCATCTAGACGTATTCAATTCAATTCAATTCTGTTTATTACAGTCAATGACCAGTATAGACGTATCTAGACGTATACATTAGCACATGAAAAATTCAGCGGCGGCTGGTGGCGCCAATGTCAGTGGGGCTGTGTATACACTCTGGATTTTAGGCTGAGCTTTAAAAGAGCCGTCCATGGTGGTGAACCCCCCCCCAATAGGTTCAACACCATGGATAGCTTCTTTAAAGCTCAGAGTAGAATCCGGAGTGGATACACAGCCCTGCTGACATTGACGTCACCTACCTCCAGTGGGAAAATTTATGCAAATCTGTATCCCTTTTTGTCCTCTTTTTCTGTGTGTCCCTGTTTTGGGGGCAATGCACAAATGGCCACCCTAATGGGAGCACTCCTTTTCAGATTTCCACAGTTATAATCATCACAGTCACTTTATTTGTACTGTACACTACTTTCCCACTTATGGTATGTTCAAAGCAGTTCACAACAAAACACAAAAATTACATTCCTAGCTATAGAAAATTCAGAGCAATATCCTAATGTCAAGTATATAACAAAGCAATGTGAATATCGAAACAATTAATTAATACTTCCATTGCCAGCAAGAACAAAGAGAAGCACCCTCTCGCCTGGCTAGTTAGCCACAACAATAGAGTGAAGCCTTGAAAGGGCTTCAAAGGGAAGCTGGGCCGGTTCTCAGTCTCAGTTCTTAGTAGCAACAGGGTGAAACACCCCCTGGCCTAGATGCTAAGCAGGCAGAAGGCAGCAATGCTCTCTCCAGCCACCGTCCCTCAAGCAGGGCATTCCACTCTCTCCCCTGTCTGTTTTTTTTTGTTTTTCATTTCCACCTGACACTCAACATTCCAAGGCTACTAAGCATGTGTGGGTTTTTGGTGTGTGTGTTATTTGTTATATATATATATATATATATATATATATATAGCTTTGTACTTCTGCAAACCCTGGGGCTCCCCCAAGTATACTGATACCGCCATCTTGTTTCTCAGTGGGTGGTTTTGGCTCCATTTGTGTTGGCACCCACCACCTGAATTCACCATTATAGGGAGTGATAATAACCAGAGACGTGCTCCGGATGGATAATCGAATGTCATCTGAAACACTGTCCATTTGCCCATCTCTGAAAGGTGCCCATTGTGTTGCCCCAGAACCATGCTTTGGTCCCATATGGTGAACATTTCCACCCTTTCCATTGGCCTGCTTGGCTTCACTCACAGGGCAAAAATGAACTCTGCTCAGTGGGGAGAATCAAACATTCTCATTCTCTTGCATTACGGGATTAGCTGTGGCAGAGAACCTCTGAATCTGATTTATAAGTTTTTACCGGGTCTTAGTTTAGGATGGAAAATGCAAGGATGGCGGGCGATGAGGAAGAGTTCTCCCTTCAGTTTTTAACAAACGATTCCACCACATGTAGCCAGCAGATATTTGTCTCAATGGCCTGTCTTGGGGATTAGAGTGGGTTTTCTACACAGTGGTGGGTGTGCATTTCTCAGATGATAGGATATTCTTTTACACCTATATACCGAACGTTTGACACAAGGTTATCAAAAATTGAAGTAGGTTCTGGATTAACTTTCCTTGGAGAAATCACTTGATGCAATTACATGCCTGGATTTGGTTGGTTTTCGAAGTATGCCCTGCAAATTATGTCCCAATGTGGTGAGGTTGGGTGGGTGTCTGTTGTGCTTTTCCTCCCTTACGCCAGGGATGCAGATTCAGTTTATTTTGTTTTGCTTCTGTTTATTCAAATGTTTTTTTCCCAAGAATCCATGCAGGACATTTTAAGAATTAGTAAATATCCCTGCAATTTTATTTCCTCCAGTAGAGGTACAGGGTAGCAAATATTATATTTGGAAATAATCTGCTCGACTGTTCTTTTAATAGAAAAAAATTTCCCAGCTGTGCATTGCTAGATGAAGCTCAGCTCACAGTATTAGGAGAGTTTAAAGACTGAAAGCAATTTTCTCCTATCCTTTGATTTTACACATGTTGCAGGACCTTTCTGGTATCGGACAAAGAGACCATCAGATCCCGATGGTGATTTGTTTTTGGCTGTAATCAAACAGAACTTTGAGAATGCTGTTGAAGCCTTCTAAAAACCTCTGAAGCGATTGGCTTTCCTGTAGCCCCATCCCAATATGTATTAAGGGTGCACATGGTACCACACGAGCATGGGGATTTGGTGTCCAGTGCAGAATTTGACATGCTGAGTATCTTCATTTTCATTTGGGGGATAGAGCAGAACTTGGGAAATGTGCACTTTCGTGGAGGGTCCAAAGTAAGACCGGACAGAATGTCTTGTAGCTGGGCATACGAGTTTCAGTGTCCTTCAATGAGGGAGATGATGTTCAACCTGTTCTGGAAGGGGTCATACTTCATACTTCATACTGCTGAAGTATCAGGTCTGGCGGTGCTCATTGTTGATGTAGTTTTGTTTTAGAGGCGCATGTAGCTTCAGTGGCATAGAGCACTTTTCACCAGCTGAGGCTGATGCATCAGGTGCAACCCCTCTTGGAGAGAGCCTGGCTACCAAGGCCGGCTTCAGAATTTAGTGGGCCCTCGACACCACTGATGACCCCCGCATCCCTGGTTCAGTGATGACATCCCCTGGTGAACCACTCGTGATTGATCTGTATAGACAAGTAAACAGCCTGTTCAGTATCTTTCCACTTTTCCTATAGAAATATATTTTACAGAAATTGAATGTGAAGGCTGTTGTACGATGGCCATGACCTATAAGGATTACAAGTTGCCAATGTGGTCTCTAGGTTTTCCATAGTGATGTTAAGAACACCATTCTTACAATGTAGTCTGCAGGAAATCTTGCTGTTGAGACTAGGCCTGTGCGAACCATACCCAATGTATGCATTCTCTGCACAAAATCCTATAGATCTGTTGCTTTAGTTGTGGGCTTGAGCTGCAGCTTTAGCCTTGAGAGCCAGAGCTGGAACCAGAAGGGCAGCAGGCAAAAGGTCAGTGCCAACGTCAAGGGTAGGCACGGTTGGGCACCTGCCAAGGGCCCACGCCCAGCATGCGCCCACTGACAAGAGCACCATGGACTTGCACCTCCTCTTCATCAGTACAACCTGCTTTTTCACTTGCCTCTTGCTCTGGCTGAGACAACAGCGGTGGTGAGAAGTAGTAGTCGTAGATCAACGCCACTGCCTACTTGCTTACTGGGTATCTGCCTGTCAAGGAAGCAAGTGGTAGCAATGATGAGAAAGAGGATGAGGAGTAATAGCAGCTGGTGACAGTGGCCATGAGAAGGTAGATTCACTGAGGGAGGGGCCGAGTGAGGGTGTCTTGACCCAGGGCCTGCATTGAGCAGGGGGTTGGACTCGATGGCCTTGTAGGCCCCTACCAACTCTATATCTATGAATCTATGAACAACCTGAAGTTGTTACTGCAAAAGTCATTGCTCTGTTGAGCAGGCAAGTAAAAAAAAAAAAAAAAGCCAGCCTCCTAGTTTTTTAAAATTTTATACGCAGCCTCAAATGCCACTAGGAGTGATGGAACATGATGATATGCCAACCTTCCCAGGGATATTGTATGGAAAGAACATAAGAAAAACCATGCTGGAGCAGACCAAGGGTCCATCTAGTCCAGCATTCCATTCACACAGTGGCCAACGAGCTGCCCCCGGGATCCCAGAAGCAGGACAGGAGTGCAAAGAAAGATGGCTGTCCATATGGGCATCAGCCATGCCTTCTAGTCACTCAGAGCAGATATTGCCAAAGAGATTTTTACTTTTATTTTTTAAAGGCCCCTCTTGGAACACACACCCCCCCCAGAATTTTGTGCAGATTATTTTTTAATCTGCATATTTAGGTGGAAATGTGATGGAAGAGACACATACAAAATTGACACTGGCTAAATTCAAATTAACCCATCCATCCCTATGTACAATGCTGTGTCTCATGCAATGTTTGTACACCATGTAACTATCCACAAGAAGAATTAATTTCTTATGATTCATTTCTTTTATGAATAATTTGAAATGATTTATGAGTTTTGGAGGGAAACATTTTACAAATATGTCTTTTTGCTTAGTCTTTTTGCTTCTGGGAGTAGGTAAAAACTTGGAACTGAGCTGAACCACAACATTTCCGCTAGCTCTGTATGTAATCTGCCTGCAGGAGCAAAAGGACAAATAAGCCTAAACCGAAGAACACAGCACACAGAAGAGGGGCTACAGAGCCTTTTGGTTTATTGTAATAGAGCAGCAATCAGGGCCAATCAAGGAGTTTAATGTAAGCGTCATTTTGTCATGCCCTGAAGCAAATTTGGCACAGGCTAACGAAGTCAATGAAATGACAAATTACAAGGCACAAGGGCCATATTGTGGATACTGTTGATGGGTGAGAGAGATTGTGCAGGGAAAACTGTGCAGGAAAATATTCCAGTAGTGAAGAGAAAAGAGGAATCATTTTATGGGTTTTATGGAAAGATGGTTTCTTTTGTTATATTGGAATGTGCATTTTAATCAAAAGAGTCCCTCACATTTCTATTGTTCTGAAATTCTTATTCCTTCGAAATGTCCTTTAAAAAAAACTGACTGTTTGAAAGTGTGATGACTGTTGCTGTTCACTGCTATTGTTATCCAGGCTTACACTTAAAATGACAAGCAAATATGATTTCAGTGAAAATATTCCAGCAACATGGAGTGGAACACACACACACACACACACACACACCTATAATCTATCTATCAATCTAAGGTATGGTGAGCATTTTGTTACAGTTCAGTTTCATGAAATTTACCAAATTTTGCAAACTTCAGGACAAAAAAACTCCCTTGAGATTTAAAGAAATTGAATGTGGAGCCATTGAAATGGAAAGATTCATCCATCTAGGCTTCGAGTATTCAGCTCCTAAAAGTCTGGGATTGAATCCCTCTGTGTATTCAGCCATGTCGGTGGTGCCGAATCAGGGCTCCCACCACTTTTTTTTCCTGGCAGGCTTCTCAGCTTTAACAGCTATATGTCGTGCATGTACATCCAGGGGAGGCTGTTGACTCCTATTTCGGTGGGGCCCCTATTCCATTGCAGGTTTTATTTGGAGCTTTATAGGAGCTGTCCATGGTGCTGAACGCCATGGGATAGGAGCCCCACTGGAATAGGAGTCACCAGCCTCCACTGCATACGCCATGGTCCTTTTCATACTGGAAATAGCTGTACCTTTTGAATTTGGCTGAGGGAGATGGCTAAGAATTTCCTTTCAGTTCCTTTTTTATAGGAATTTACTAAAACTCACAAACTTCTTCATAGTCAAGGGATAAAGAATTTCAGGTTTTAATAATGCGAATGCGGGTGAAAGCAAAATTGACCAGTATTTACCCACTGCATACATGCGCACGCATGCGCGCACGCGCGCACGCACGCACGCACTGTCTATCAGTGGAACAGAAACCACTGGCAGAATGGGTTCCCCTTCCCGCTGCAACCCCTGGGTGCCCTCCTTTTCTATATCTGTAGGATCTCCGCTACAGAAGTTATCCCTAAACACAGGAAGAAAAAACGAGATTAAATAGGGATGCAGGAGAAGAGCTCGTGTGCTCACTCTCTTCTCTGTCTTAATTAAAAGCCCTCCTCTCCAACATTGCACCAGACACAGGTTTAGAGGGCATGCAGAGGTTAGAAGCCTAGGAAGCTGCATTATCCAGAGTCAGGCCATTGGTCCATCAAGCCCAGTACTGTCAACACTGACTGGCAGTGGCTTTCCAGGATTTCAGGCAGGAATATACCTGGAGATTCCGGGGATTGAACCTGGGAACGTCTAGATGCAAAGCATGTGCTCTACACCAAGCTATGGCCCCTCCCCTTGAGCTGTTTGAATGGGGCTCAATGAACTCAAATATAACCCTCAAATAACTCATGGCATCTTGTAGGATTACTTGAGGGTTGTTCTCTGTCAAACAAACCATACCACCCATGTTCAGATGACACAACAAGCTGCACCCAGGTGGGTAATCAGGGAAATGGCATGCAACATTCACCGGGAATTAAAGCAAGTCATGGTGGATTGTCTGATCATGCAAACCGGCCCCTTGTGTTGTGTGTGCAACACAATTTAAAGAGGTTTTGAACCAGGCTGTTTAAGCTTTGATCCTTTATTTGATAACCAGGACAAAATGGTCCCAGCTACAAGCTCCTTTCCCATCCCAAGGTGTTTCTCTCAGTCAGAGGAAGCACTCCCATGACTTGGTGCTACGCAACTGATCTTATCGCTCAGTATATTACAAGGCCTTGCAGAAAGCAAGACTAGAACCCAGGGCTTCTGCCAAGGGTGTTGCTAGGCATTTAAAAGCTTTGCGGCCCAGGGCCATAGGACACAAAGCTGCATAGGCTAATTTATGTCTAAATATGCAAATTTAGAAATAATTAATAGGATACATTTAAATTTTAGAAAAGCCATATCCAGCCAACTAATTTCAAATCGAAACCACCTCAAATAAATAGATAAATTATGTGTGTGAGTGTTGCAGCATGTGGTATGGGGAGAGTTAACCCTTGCCTCCCCAGCTGAAATCCCCTTTGAAATTGACTCCTGCATGGCAGTTAAGCTGAGGAGGGGGGGGGGGACGACTTTATTTGACTCTAATGAACACTCAGGCTCTGGAACCCTGGGAAATAGATTCAGGCCTGGGCCATGGCCTAGCAACACCCATGCCTACTGCCCACACATGGTCGACAAAGTGGGACCTTGTGTTTGCTATACGTCAGGCTCCAACTTCCATCTACCACTTCTTCCAGCCAGCCAGCCCGCTCTAGCATCCCGCATTGCGGTCATCTTTGGAGTCTTTGCTCCAGGTCTCTCCACCATCTGAGGTAAGGTGGGTGGAGAATGAGAGAGAATCTTGCCAGTATTGGTGCCTCATTTGTGTAATTCTCTCCCCAGAGAAGCCCACCAGGCAGGCACCAACATTTTTGACGCTAGGCAAAGATGCTCCCTAGTCTTTTTTCAGCTGTCCCCCAGTCTGTTTAATATTTGTGTGTGTGTGTGTACAACAATGTTATTTATATTTTATTCATATTTTAGCTTGTTTTCATAAACTGCCCTGGAAGCTCTGCTGAAAAGGAGTTTAGAAATATTTTAAATGAATAAATAAACCCCTGGGCTACAGAAAACATCCATTAGGTTTTTGGGTATGTCCATCCATAGCCCTGACAGCCCTCACACAGTAAATTCAGCATGCTGCTAAATTTCCTTCAGCGTAAGCTATGAAAAATGAGCATGCAAATGCAATTTGGTTTTCCCCTCCTGTACAATTAGCATGAAAATCTAGCCTAAATGGTTAATGTGGCATAACCCCTCCATGAATAGGGCTCTCTGCGGTGTGAAGAGATGTAAGCAAATACTTCTGCCGAAACAATGCGACATTTATTAACGTGATGGTTTTGGCGGACTTTCTCGAACCTTCCAACATGAGGAAAGTCCTGAGGGCCAGATCAGGGTCAGTTGCCAACAAAATGCTAAAACGGTGAGGTGCAAGGTACTGTTGGGGGAAAACAAATAGGTTAAAGGAGGGGAGAATCAGTTACTCGCTAAAACTCTATTAGACTTTAATAATAAATAATATTGAATGTTGGGGATATTAAAACAATTCGTTCTTGGCAAAAGAAACAGACGCTTCTATTCCCCTCAGTAACTCTGGCTCAAGCAACATACTTCTTATCCGCTGTGGTGTGTGTCAGTGTGTGTGTGTGTGTGTGTGTGTGTGTTTAATATAGCATCATGTTCCTGCAGGTATCATAAAAATAAAAAATAACTTAAAGAGTATTAATTCCTTTAAGAGCACTGATTAATCCCAGATGTGAGCCATGCGTGTAACTCTGCGTTAAGCGGGTGCAGGTGCTGACAGGGTAGTTCCACTGCACCGCACATGTTCCTGGAACACAGCTGTTTCTGAAACCCTTTGCCAGTTGCTGCAAACCCTCTGTGAAGTTCTGCTGCCTCTGGGCACAATTAAAAGCTGCACACTACATTTCATCAGGCAGCGTTAGGAATTTAAGCCGAGCGAAAAACGAGGGAATTCGGACTGGGGAGGGTGGAAGGGAAGGAGACCCTTGCTGAAATGGTATTAACCTCTTTACCTCTTCTGGCAAAAACTATAAAACGTTGGCATGTCACACTCAGGTTCCGGAATGAAGAGAAAACAGCCAAATGTGGATGTAAGCATAACATTTTAATTAGTCATTATCGGCAAGGGGAAGGAAAAGCAATCTCGTTCTCCTGTCCTGCTTTCCTCCGATCCTGAAGGCGCTTTCTAGCAGCAAGTTTAGAGAATGTTCACATCTATGCTCTTTCAATCATACGTTTGTCAGTGAATAATCTCCTCCCTGCACACCCCTCGCCTCTCCCCGTTTCCTTCTTTTTTCTTAGGCCGTTTCCCAGCTCCTGTAAAGAACCAGCCCTTGAGAGAGTTGCAAATGTATCAGAGAGGGTTATTAGTGGCGTAGATGTATCTGGGCGAGTGCTGCTGCTGCTGCCCCGTTCTAGTTTTACGGCAAAGTAGCTTGGCAGTTTGAGTTTGCACCGTTCAGAGAGTTATGCTTGCATCCAAAATGAACTCAGAATAAAATATTCAAGAGGGTTACTGTGCCAGAAAATAGTTTAGGTTTGTTTTGCCTAGAGAGTTTTCACCTTAAAACCTTATTCTGTTTTCTGGGGGGGGGGATGTGAGCAGGGCTGGGTGGGAGGGAGGTTTATGTAAAGTTTCTTCTCCCCCCCCAAATAAAAAATAGGATATCGGACCATAGTTTGGTCTGCAATCCACTGTTTGTGCTAACTGAGTTCTGAACAGCGCCAACCGTTATGTCAGAATCCACAAAGCTTTGAGAAACCACTGTGCTGCCTCCAGAGGTTGCTGCGCCATGGAGATAGGAGCAAACGTGTGGAACTGTGTGCTGAGCAGATGGAAAATGAAAGCAGCCAGCCAGCTCTAAACCATGGTTTGCCTGCTGTACATTGGGAAGCTCAAACCATGGTTTGGGTTGTTCGCTGTAGTGATCACAAACCATGTGATGTCTGAATTCAGCCATACAAAGCTAGTATGTCAGGGAGAAGCCTAGGCTAGGCCCCTTCACCCCTTCTCCTGGACAGCTAGCTTTCTGTGCAGAAGGATTTTGGGGTATACATTCAAAACACATGAACCCCCTTCAGTGAAACAGAAGGCCTGTGGTCAGACCTTCATCCCATTTCTTGCACCTTGCCCCCACATGCAACCCTTCTTCTCATGACATGTTTGTAACATGGGGGCTGCTGCAGCATAGTCCTTTCCCGTACCATGAAGGTAATGTCACAAGTCCCAGGCCAGGGTTAGACAATATGATGCCCACGGGCACCAGTGTGCCCCAGGCACCTTCCTTGGCAACTGCTGAGGTGCCCTACTCCTCCCACTTTTAAAAAAAAGTTAACCTATTTTCTTATTGGCAGCTGGGATTGCTGCCAATTTGAGTGATATGATGTGAAATTTCGAGATAAATATATACAGCAATTGTGGGCTTGTGCCTTGGTATTCTAATTTTGATTCCAACAAAAATCTTTCTGACCTAAATTCGGAGAGAGGTTCCGCAACTTGGGTTCTGTAACCAAATCTTGGCTTTTTCTGTATTCAGAGCTGTGAAGTACTCAACAATTTTCACTAAGAAAAATCCATCAAATTTCAAAGCTCAGCCATTTTTGCTGATGAGCAACCTCTCTCTTTATTAGCCAGCACAATTTAATATAGTACATTCATTTCGATTTTAAGTACACATTTCTCTAAACTCTAATCCAAGGATTCTCATATGAACTGTCATAGCAAGTCTCCCTGAATCAATAAAGTATTCTTTCTTTGCTTTGAGTATTCTTGTTTGCAGCAACATCCAGTCCAGAGCAAGGACTGAAGTGACCATGACAAGCCACAAAAACACACCAGTTCGGTTCTCCATACTCAGAACAAAAAATGTAAATCTCAAATCACAAGACTGATTTTGTCATTGTTCCATTGCAATGGAATTTGGCCTTTGTTCCTGGCCATTTCTCTTGAGGGAACTCCCAACATGGCATACTTTTACAGGCAGGAAATGGCTCTTTTTTCCTCTGCGACATCACACCCAGCAAGCTCTCCCAAGGACCTCTTGAAATGATGGTAAATTTCATCAGTAGCTCTGAACAGCTGCTTCCTCTCGGTCTCCTTACACATTCTTGTTGGCACTGAAGAATCTGAAATATGTTTTTCCCATCTCTGTCCCACCCCCCACCCCCTTTGAAGGTTGGTTCATGCAGTGACTTACAATGGGTCCCTGTACTGCTGAAAACATCCCATCAAAATGTACCCAAAATGGGTCCCTGTACTGCCCAAAAGTCTCACCAAAATACACAAAATAATTGTGTATTTGCATCACAAATCTGATAGGGATGGATGTCTTTAGAAATATATTTTTAAAAAAACATCTGCAAAGTACGTGGAGGTATTAGAAGCCATAAGACTGTATCCTCATCACTATCAAACTTGTGCACTCTCTTACAGAGTGTATGCAGCCCAGCGTCTCAGTCACCAATTAGATTATTGTGCCTAGTTCCTCATTCTGGAATTCAGTGTGATAATATTGATCTGATTTGGGGCTTACAGGCATTCCTGTAAAAATACAAGTTCTCACAATGCAACTGTAAATATAAGTATGCAGACGTGGGCTATAAAGCCAGAAAACTCTATTGACATTTGCAGAGTGCTATCGACTGGAGATTTGATTGACCAGTATACAGCTTAAAAACCTCACTAATTGCTTTGCTGATTTCAAACTCCATAATAAAACTTTAAAATGTTTCCAGGCATTCCACAATATGGTCTAAAGGCTTACAGAAAGAGAGAGGCAGTAAACATAGCCATTCACAGCTTTAATGCAGAGCACTCCCCCCCCCTCCCGGATTTTTCTTTTTCTTTTTTCAAAAAGTGAACCGGTCCACCGGTTCACTAAAGCGCAAACACCCAGGGAATAGCAGCAGCTTTGATGGTGTTTTCTGTATTTGTACATGATCCAGCACTTATGACATTAGAATTTGTACAACATTATAGCCGGCACATCAAATGGGGGAGCGGTTAGCGAGCTTCCTCATAATCAGTCTGACAAGGTTTCCTCTTTGCAACAGCAAAGTCAAAAGATTCACTTTGAAGGGAGAGGAATCGATACGGAAGGCAAGCGTACACTGATGCCGAGACAGAAGAGCACTACACGGAACTCCCCGGTGGAAAGAAAATGTGGGACAATATTTAGAGCTTGCTTTTCAAAAGCTCTGTACATACAACTGTGCATACAAATAATAATGCATAGGGGTGCTTTGATGAGTGTGTGTGTGTGTGTGCATTTTGCACATGCAACTACTGTGGTTTCACACACACATCGCCAGGCAGACACTTCTACCGTGCTTTTGGTTTTTACGCAAGGGCCTGGTGGGTGCAGTGAAGGAAATGTACTCGCAAACATGGTGCATAAGCATTTGCCCATCATTCTGAGCTTTCCATTGCAGGGTCTTAGCGTGAAGGGTCATCCCACTCAGCTAAGCCCTGCTCGGAATGTGCTTTGAGGAAACATTTGGTGGTTTTTGTGATACAAGTAACTGTGTGTGTATGCCTGCACATGTTTATGTGTTGTTTTTAGCCCAGGCAAGCAAGCCATTAGGAAGTCAGAAGGGCACTGTTAAAAACAATTTAATTTTAAAAACACATGCTGCCAGGAAGTTCTCTGTAGTAAGTCCCATTTAAACAAATGAAAGCTCCTCAAAGATACAGCAGCATTTCAACGGAGCTTCAGCAGAAGAGCTTCCGTGTTAGTGGGGGTAGTTATGATATCCTTTCTTGCTGCTCAAACAGATACAAGCTAATATTTGAAAATCCTAAAGAGAGAGACTCCTCTCCTGTACTTCAAAGTCTCTTGTTCACCCCACTTCATTCTGAAATTGAAACCAATAAAATAAGGTCAGTTATTCTCATATTTGCATTCATTGAGATCACATTTCTACATCCTAGACTAAACTATAAATGTGAAAAGCACTTTATACAGCAACTAGCTGTTGCCCGCGGCTGCGCTCGCGTGGATTTTAGGATTTGGTATAATTGTTTTTAAAAGAAACATTTATGGAAAAGATGCAGTGTCTCTGACTGAAAGTGTAACGTTTAGGCTGGGTGCTGGCAGCAGAAATCTTTTGTGACAGAAATATCTGTTCGTAAAGAAAAATCAGGTTAATCCTGAGAGTCTACAGGTGATGAAGAGTGAGCATGCTAAGTTTGGGGTAGATCCATCTAAATGTGATGGCACTGATGGAGCCTATGTGACGATGCCCAGTCAGTCAGTCATGTAAAAAGTTTCCCTCCCTTTCCACCCCCTCAGAGAACATTCTAAATGGCCTAGGGGAGATTTGCATACCCAGCCCCATTGGCCCTTGCAGGAATTCATACAAACATTCTAAGTGTTGTATGGGCTATTTGCATAACTGCTGCTATTGGCTCCTGCAGCAAGTTGACTCCTGCAGCAATTATGAGGTGAGGCCTATTTGCAGAATTGCAGATATGAGAGTGGGGTGATTTTGCCCCCTTTTTTCACCCCCTTAGGGACGGAATTTCCAAAAATCCTTCCTTAGTGGGGGTCTATGTCATAAAAGCAATGTCCCTTCAAAATTTCACATTCCTAGATTAAACGGTTTGAGCTGGGTGTTGATGAGTCAGTCAGTCAGTCAGTCAGGACACTTTCTTTTATATATATAGATTTGTAAAGGCTGAATGGAGAGGTGTTATGCTCCAGTTCCATTGACATGGTTTACACAGCACAATAAGCCAAGTTTCCTCTGCCTGTGCATGCTGCCTGATAGCTTCTACTATAGCAAGCGGGAGCAGCTTAACAAACAAACCGAAGGCCTGTGCTTTGTTTAGTGTGACGTGTGAATCCAGACCTCTGACTTGTCTCTTTTCCCTGACAAGCCAGAGAAATAAACCACAGTTTGTTGTTGGGTTATTTCTCTGGCTTGTTGGGGGAGAGACAAGTCAATGGTTCGGGTTCTCATCTCTTGCTAAACAAATCACGGACCAAAGGTTCGTAATTCTCAAATGTTTAATGAGCTCTGACTTAGATCCAACAAACTTTTAATATTTTCTTAATTTAAACCAAGATTGATTACAAGTTCATTTATATTATCTCTGTCTGCAAGGTTGGCATGACTAAGTAGCCGAACTCTGCCCTCTTTGTGCGTGCTAAGTTGTTTGTTGCGATAACCCTGTAGTTTCTGAAGAAAATGAAAAAGAAGAATGATTTTTACTTTAGTTGCTTTTTGAAAAAGCAAGCAATCAGTTTGGATCTGTTCATCAATCACAACAAATAGGCATTTTTTTGTTACTGCCTCTGCTTGTTCTGCTGCCTCCACCTGTGGCTCCATATCGATCTACAATTGTAAACAAAGCGCCATCTGGTAACAGCCAATCAGGGAAGAAATGTGTCATGACGCACAGGGGGGAAAAGAACACAATATTTTGCATGCCACATTCCCGAGATGCACTTCGTCTGTGCAAAAAGGTGAAGATACTTTAAAATCTCATAAGAACAGAGAACTGTCATCCAAAACTGGATGCATAACTTGGCGGGCAAATTACAAACTATGATGGGGTCAGTTTGCCCATCACTCCTCAGAATCAACATAAACTTACATGCCTGCACGTGTGTGTGTGTGTGTGTGTGTCTTTGTGTGTGTGTGTGTGTGTGTCTGTTTGTGTGTGTGTTGGCCCTTTCCTATCCTTACATGTTCTGGGGGTGGGGGTGGGAGGGAAGAATTTTTAGATAGAATCATAGTGCTATAATCTTCTATCCTTTAGAATAGTAATGAGTAACTCAGGATACATATTTTTCAAGATCATTTTAAGTTATTCTCCCCCGATTCCCAATACTGAGAAATCTGCTCTACTCACTATCATAATGAGTACAGAGTGCCCCCCCTGTTTCTTTGTGCACCCCCCCCCCCGAGGAATTAAGCATATGGATTATTGTGATCCTGAAAAATCCACCCTAAGCTAGGTTTGGACGAATCATTCCATTTCTGGTCTGTGCCACTCGCTCTTGCATGAGTTCACTCATAAAGTCCATTCACCACAGCTTCCTCTTCTTATAGGTGGCTTATGTTCAGAATCTGCAAGCTTTGGGCGTAAATTCATCAGCAGTTGCTTAGCAACCACACCACGCTCCAGCTAATGATTTGTTAGGATGTCGGGTGGGGAAGCAACTTGTGCCTCTGGTCCTTTGTCTCAAAGAATTCAGACCAAGGTATTATGTACCTCCCCACTTCCCTGTGTGTGTTAAGAAGTTCCTGGGGCAGAACTACACAGGTTTGGCCTCCCTTTGGAGGTGTTGTTGTTGTTGTTGTTGTTTTGGTAATATCTGCTTTATTTACAAATATACAAGTAGAAGTGCAGGAACTCATACTGAGAAGCAGATCCGCTACCTCACATCAGATCTCCAGAGAGCAGCATCCTGGGCAATGCTTCATAGCTCGCTCACTCTTTCCCCCTCTGTCTGTCCCAGTTTGCACATAACAAGAAGCCATCATGGGTGAATTTCCCTGTGTGGCTTCTCATTGTGGTGGTCACTGCCATTTTGAATATTCGGGCACAGTGTGGGGGCACTGTAGTGTCTTGTTACATGTGAACCCAGTGAGGGTGGATGGTTGGGGTGGTTGACAAGCCACCCGGGAACCCTAAAACAGCTTGTCAACCACCCCAACAACCCACCCTCACCAGGTTCACATGTAACGAGAAACTATGGCATGCCCCAGCCACACACCAAATATTCAAAATGGTGGCCACTGCCACAACAAGAAGGCCCATGGGGAAATTCACCCATGGTGGCTTCTTTTTATGTGCAAACCAGGTCGCTCTCTCTTTCTCTCTCTCAGACTCCTCGCTTTCTGTCTGTCCCCAAAGTACTTACTTTGTTCCCACACATGGACAGCCCTTATATCAGCCCCCTCTCCTTAGCTGGGGTTGGGGTTGGATGTGTCACCTTCCAAGCTCTGGTAGCATTCCCATTCATTCAAAACATTCCAGAGAGATCTCTGTATCAAGAAACAATTCCAACAATTTGCTCCCATAAAGAGACACTGATCCACTGGCCATCCTGGGCTCTTAATCAACAATTTCCCTGACAAAGGAATGACTAGCCAACCTGCACAGCAAAGGCATCAACCCAGTTGGACGCGTATATAGTCTAAGTTGGCTATGAGCCACTTAGGCCCCATGTGACTGTTCATTTCATCTAGCAGTTGGTACAGTGCCAGATATGCATCTGCACTTTGATAACAGTTAAAATGTATACAAGAAATGTGAAATGTACACTTTGGGTCTCTTTCCCTCTTCCCCTGATTGGTTTGGACTGGTGAAATTCTGGTTCCCTTTCTAATTTTCCATCCAATCCCTACGAAAGTACAGGCACAATCACCAGGAGGTATTCAGCCATTTTGGCTGCTGTTAACATAGCTGACTTGCATCCATTTGTATGTGAAGCTCAAAGTGAAACTTGCAGGGCTTGGTGTGAAACCACAATAGCGATTGTGAAATGACACAACGTTATTTCATGAGACCCTGCAGAGCAAAACGCGCTAGTTTCACATGACTTACCAAGATAGCTGCAGACGCCACCCGGCACACCACACCAGACCTCCGTGGGTAACGCAGCAACCTCAAGCAGAAATCTTATGTTTACAGCTCACAAAGTAAAGCCTATACCAGGGCTCTCCAACCTTGGGTCCCCAGATGTTTTTGGCCTACAACTCCCAGCATGCCCCAGCCAGCATAGCTGGCTGGGGCATGCTGGGAGTTGTAGGCCAAAAACATCTGAGGACCCAAGGTTGGAGAACACTGTTCTAGAGAATGGGCTTTCAATCAACCTTGATCAACATTTATTTTTTTACTTGTCCATGTTGTCTCCTCCTCCTCCTCCTCCTCCTCCTCCAAATTGGAACCTGCAAATATGGTTAATGTAGTCCTATGTAGCATACAATGCAGGAAGCGACCATTCTGAGTTGCAGTGGTTGACCCCGCACATGTGGCTCGTTGATCTGAATGAATCTGACAGACACACATTTTCCTGCTCCTGCAGCCTCATTTTAAAAGATCAATGTTATCCACAGCCAGTCGCCATTGTTCCTTGACATACAGCAGCAAGCAACAACAACAAATTTTATTGGATAAGTCCTCAGACCTTTTCATACATAATAACCACGCACGGATGAAAAAGTTAAAAAAGGAGCATTAAAATATCAGAAAGTTAATACATAATGCTTAACACATATAGCTAAAATTAATATACAGTAATACCTTGGATTGCAAGTAACTTGGTTTGAGAGCGTTTTGCAAGACAAGCAAAAAAATTTTTTAAATTTTGACTTGATAAACGAGCAAGGTCTTGCAAGACAACTGTAGGGATGTAACCGCTCGCCTCGAGCAGGCGTAGCAGGCCGAAATCGGCTCCGCTCACACCCGCCAGAGACTCGCTTTGATATAAGAGTGTTTTGGATTACAAGCATGTTTCCGGAACGAATTATGCTCTCAATCCAAGGTATTACTATATAGAGTAAAACAAATTACATATACATTTTAATAAGAAGATCAATTAAAACCCACCTAATTTAGGAGCTAGCCGTAGCATCCTTAGATGCGCTTTCTTTTTCTTTTTTTCTTTACCTGGCCACCTTAATTGCGAAAAGGGCAACCCTTTGAGTCACAAATTGGTTGGATCCTCGTAAAAGAAAATTCAGCCAATCGCCATTGTTCCTTAGCATACAGAAACACGGTCCCCTGCTTTCCTTGTGGCTTTGAGAGAGCTTTTAATCAAAAAGAATTGGATTACAGTAAAACCTTGGATTGCAAGTAACTTGGTCTGCAAGTGTTTTGCAAGACAAGCAAATTTTTAAAATAAATTTTAACTTGATAAACAAGCGACGTCTTGCAATACAAGTACTGTAGTACGGTCAAGAAAAATGAAGACTTTACACACTATCATTCTTTATTGCAGCTTAAATTAAAAATATGTGTACAAATTTCATATGGGGAATTTCGCTTTGATATACAAGTGCTTTGGATTACAAGCACGTTTCCAGAACGAATTATGCTTGCAATCCAAGGTATTGCTGTACTTACAATTTTTATGCCTCAGGCAGTTGAGTTTGGGTATCATGACAAAGCAGCAAATTGTTGGTTACTTAACTGTTGCTGCAGTATTTTTATTACCAGGGTGGGATAAATTTGTTTGTGGGATTTTCTGCCTCCAGTGCCAAAATAACTTGACCAGCCAAAGTTACTACTATGTATCTTGACTGGGGCGGATGGGAGTAGCAATGTAAAATCGAGCCTCGCCAGGCAAAACGAGGCTGAAATTGGCCCCGCTCACGCCCGGCGAGGCCTTATCTTTTTCTTCGGGGCGGCTCGCCTCTCCGTGGCGAGCCGCACGCGCGGCCCGTTCCATCCCGTCACGTCACTTCCGGGACCGGAAATGATGCAACGGAACCCTGCGCAGGCGCGCTGGACCCCTGTGGCGCGTTCTGCCCCTGTGCAGGGTCCCGTCGCGTCATTTCCGGTCTCGGAAATGACGGACGGGGCCGGAAAAGTCCGATCGAGCAGCGCGGAGAACCTCTCCGCGCCGCTCAGAAAATCGGGTCGGGTCGGCACACCCGCGGAGAATCGGATCGGGGGCGCGACCCGGCCTTGGATGCATCGCTAGCATCATGGGAGGCACCATTTGCTGCTTGGCCTCAGGCAGCAGAATGCCTTGGGCACAGTCCTGAATCCTATACACCAGGACTCTCCAACCTTGGGTCCCCAGATGTTGCTGGCCTACAGCTCCCAGCATACCCAGCCAGCATGGTTAATGGCAAGGGATTCTGGGAGCTGTAGTCCAGCAACATCTGGGGACCCAGGTTGGAGAGCCCAGCTATACACGCTTGCTAGGGAGAATGGCCCATTGAACATTACAGGACTTCCTTCTGTGTAAACATGTATAGGACTGCATTATAAGCCTGTTAGGATGCAACCCTGTGCATGTGTAAACAGAGAAAAGGCCTACAACCCCTAGCATGTCCCAGCTAGCCATGGGGCATGCTGGGAGTTGTAGGCCTTTTCTCTGTCTAAATAGGGTTGCATCTTTAATTAACTACAAGCTTGTGGCTCCTTTTTTCATGTCTGCGTCAGCATGAATAGAACTTCCATACCATCCCCTTCTCTTTTTAAGAACTTGTCTGTAGAGGCTAACCCTTCTCTTTTATTTTTCTTTCCTTTCCTGTTTTAAATTTCTATTTTATGCATCTTTCTCCCATGTATGCCTTGGTGAAGCAGCCTTCCAAAATGCAAATACTGAATGCAAATACTGTTTTTTGTTTGCTTGTTGTTTTTTAAATTAAAAAAATTACTGACAAAGGCGCAGGTTTGTCGTATGGTTCTCCTTTTCCACTTGCAGTAACTGCTGTTGTGTTGTTGTTTTTTTAATTCTCCCTCTGCCCTCATGTTTGCAATAAAATGGGATAAATAAGTGATAATGAAAATCAGCTCAGAGCTAGAGAGAACAAGAGACAAGTTCTGGCATCTTACGCATGTTGTTTTAGAATGTTAACTGAATAAGCCTCAAAGTATGCAGAGTCTGATTAAATTGCCAGAGCAGTAAATCCTGACTCCCGTTGGCCTTAACACTCGTTGCACAAAAGAGACATTGTTATGCTGCGTGAAGAGACCCGAGGTTGCATACAAAGGTCAAAGTGACACCGCTGTATGCCGAGTGCTGTTTTGCATTCTCTGATAAACAAGGTTAGGCTCTCACGGCTTCGACAAAGAGACTATTACACTTCTCTCTCTCTCTCTCTCTTCAGTGCAGAGCAGCAATGTGCAGATCTGGCTTTCAAGGATCTTATTGGAAGGATTAATTACACTTGGATACAAGGAGTTATCAGAGATGGTTATCCTAGGTGGCCCACTCAAGCCAAACGTGTGATGTTGTGTTGTAAAGCTGGCTCTCTTTCCCCAGTCTGCAACTGCCAGCAAAGGGAGTGCTGCTGAAGCCCCAGTGGATGCTTTTTGACGAATGATGAGAAAAGTCACCAGATTCGGGGGCTATTCTGCCTTTTGCAGGCGAGAAGCCAGGCTTGTCTTGAGCAAAATCTCACTTCAGGGTTCCTGAAACGTTTACTGGAGAAAACAAAAAAGATTGACACTCCCGGGAGTTTACCGCAGCAGGGAAATAGCAACTCCAGCCCTGTTCTCCAGAGAACCACTTCCACAGGAGTGTAAGGCGGTTGCAGCAAGTCGTCTCGTGGCAACTTCAAGCCTAACAGGACAGACGCTGCCATCCATTTTGTTAGATGCATATAAATGAGATGCTTCCCCCGCCCCACCCTGCTTCAGTGATAGGTGAAGGGGGGGAATGAAATCTACAAGCCTCACTTGCAGGCTCCTCCCATTTTTAGACAAATTGTGATCTCCCCCAATAGCATTCTAAAAGCAGGAGGCAAGGGTGGGGCATCTCAAAAGGTAGGGGGATGCCCCCTTCTGGTTCCCCTGCAATTCAAGCATTGCCTTACACAGGTCCACTTGCTGCCTGCAAGACCTGGCACAGCAGTTAAGTAGATCATAGAAGAGTGATGGATGGCTGCAAATTTAAATCAGAGTGAATACAGTGTAATTGGTTTCCCCCAAGGAATACTGGGAGTTGTTGTTTTGTATTATTACTTCTTGAAGATCGCAGGACTTCCATTTCCAGGATTCTGAGGATAAAAGCTATGGCTGGTGAATATGTTGGAAGCTGCCTTGAAGCGTGTAGCTTAAATGCGCCCACAGCCTCCATCTTGACAAACTGGGCCCCATTCACTAAAAGCTTAAAAGGGTGTTTGCGTGTGTGTGTGTGTGTGTGTGTATACACTGTTCCCAAGAGCGGTAATACTTTGGTAACAAGTACAGTAATACCTTGGATTGCAAGTAACTTGGTTTGAGAGCGTTTTGCAAGACAAGCAAATTTTTAAATATTTATTTTAAAAAAATTGACTTGATATACAAGCGACGTCTTGCACTACAAGTACTGTAGTACGGCTTAAATTAAAAATCTCTGTACAATTTTTTTGGGGGGAATTTCGTTTTGATATAAGAGTGTTTTGGATTACAAGCACGTTTCCGGAATGAATTATGCTCTCAATCCAAGGCATGACCGTATTTGGTAACAAGCCGTAACAAAGGAAGACAGTTCTGGGGCAGCCACCAAAAACGCATCCCTCTTAGTGCATTTGATTTCTATCTTTTCACATATTGTATTTTTAAAATACACATATATATTTTTTTTTAATTGGTTGTTGTAAACCGCCCATTGAGGTTAGGCAAGTGCCGCATTTTCTCGAATGAAACATAGAGTGTTCGAGGATCGGGATATTTGTAAGAAGACCAAAACACTGGTTTATGAAGCCATTGTATTACCAACTTTATTGTATGCCTGCGAAACATGGACTATCTATAAACGTCACTTCCACCTCCTTGAAAGGTTTCATCAACGTTGCCTCCGGAAAATCCTGCGGATTACTTGGGAAGATAGGCGAACAAATGTCAGTGTACTGGAAGAAGCAAAGACTACTAGCATTGAAAAAATGATCCTTCAACGCCAACTTCAGTGGACCGGTCATGTTGTTCGAATGCCTGACTGCCGTCTCCCAAAGCAGTTACTTTACTCCCAACTCAAGGATGGAAAGCGGAATATCGGTGGTCAATATAAGAGGTTTAAAGATGTTCATAAGGCTAATCTAAAAAAATGCAATATAAACATCGAAAACTGGGAAGCTCTGGCCCATGAACGATCTAAATGGAGGTTGGCCTTTCACAAAGGTTCCATGGACTTTGAAGAAGCCCGAGTGCAAGGTGAAAGGGAGAAACGTGCTAAGCGAAAAGCACGTCAAATGAATCCTTTACAGGACCATCTTCTATCTGGTAACCTGTGTCCTCACTGTGGGAAGCTGTGTGGATCTAGAATTGGCCTCCACAGTCACTTACGGACCCATCGCTAGAGTCTACACAATCTTCTTTAGAATTTCCTCCTTTTATCCCGGAAGACAATCTTACTCGGTCACGAGTGATCGCCTGATGATGATGATGATTGGGTGGTATAGAAATAAAATAATAATAATAATAATAATAATAATAATAATAATAATTATTATTATTATTATTATTATTATTAGATAGTATTACAAAAGACCTATGCAGAGAGTGATTGAGTGCTGTAGTGAGTGTGTGTCTGTGCATGTATGTGTGTGGACTGTCAGGATGGCCCTCAGTGATACCCTTTCCAGCCTTCACACATTTAAGATCCCAATGGCACAGGTGATTTGTATCATGCACAAAAAAAAAAAAAAGGAAGTTATAGATCTCTTGGAGAGAACTTCTATGCATAATGGACCCTGTACCTATCGAGCCTTAAATACCTGGAGCTCTAGGCACGGGCCCAGCAGGCACCTTCCCGGCTGCCCCACCCACCCCAGCGTTAATTTGTACACTCAGTGACCTTCTACACAAGGCTTAAGAGCAAGGATGCAGAACCTCTTCTGGTCTGAGGGCCAAATTCCATTTTGGAGAAGGTCTCAGGGGCTGCATTCCAGTGGTGGGCGGGGCCAATGGCGAAAGGGGTGACGCCCAAAATACCAAAAACGCCCACCTATTTTAGCTTAAAGCTCTTACTGCTAGTAACTAAGCCTTAGGAGAGGCATTTCAGCCTTTTAGAACAGGGGGGTGGGGTGGGGGGAAATGTGCAGAAGCCAGGAGATCACCAGACGGTCAGCATTTGGGGGAAGTGGGTTGAGGGCAAGGAAAGGGAGCGTGTCATCTGAGGAACTCCGGAAGGCTGGATTTGGCCTTCAGGTTTGCGGTTCTCTTCTCAAGCAGGGTACTCCTTGCCAGTCTTGTGGATCATTCATGATGGGACATTGGGGGAAGAGGCAGTTTTTTAGATTTTGGGGGCTCAAACTCTCATCTTTAGGTCTTTGTAGGTCAAACCTATTGGTTTTATGTCGGACTGTCATGGGGGAGAGGGGAATGAGCCCATGATGGAGGTGCTGAATGTCAGCATGTTTTTCTGACCGAGTGTGCCGTAGCAAAGAAAGAATTTAAACATTTATTTGAAATTAGCCCATAAAGTTTTCCCGTGTGAAATATAAGAATATAAGCAGCTATAAGGGCTGTTTCCAAGTGGCAATCCAAGGAAATAGTAGGGCAGAGAGAGAGAGAGAGAGAGAGAGAGAGAGATGCCTCTGCAAGGCCATAAATCAATGCTTGAGTGATAGTATATTAAATGATAACCTTGTCATATTTAATGTCACACCAGAAGGATCTATTGAAGCATTGTTCCTTCCACAGTATCCGCGCAGGTGAATTAACTGAGTGAATTGGAACTTTGAAGCTGCAGAAGCTAGAGGGAGTAAACCAACTAAGCATTACGCCATAAAAATCACACTCTCTTTGTCTTTCGCCAGAAGCCTGGCTCGCTTGCATTTTGGGTTGTGTTTCAGAGAAACAACTTTCTTGTCCAGAGTTCATTATTCTGCCATAAACGGCACACTCTTGTTCTGTCATCACAAAGGGACTAGAAAGGGTTCAGATGGCCATTTCACACTTTGTACAAATGTTCACCACTGTTTTAAGCTTCTTGGCCCAGAAGTTATGGAAATTCAGGAAGGTGTGGGCGTTCTGTGTTTATATGGGCTCATCTTGCATTTCAACCCAGCTTAATCGTGCATCTGCTTAATCCAGGTTCAGAAGATTTGCACTGACGCAGTAAATTTGGGAGCCAATTTCACAGAGGTCTTTTAGCTCGTGGAGGCGCTTTAGGGCCAAATTAGACGTGATGATGTTAACCGCCTGATTAGACTGTGTGTGCTTGTTTTTTCTTTACTACGTAACAGCCACAGGGGAGCCTGACCTAGACAGAGACCACAGTGAGGGAAGAATTTGTAACCCTTTCCTTTGGACCACTGGAGAGGGATTTTTAACTCTTTCCCTTAAACCATGGGGGAAGGGGAGGATTTTTAACCCTTTCCCTTGGTCCATGGGGGAGGGGGGAGGATTTTTAACCCTTTCCCTTGGACCACAGCAGGGTGGAGGTTTCTTTTTTTTTTTTCTTTTTCTTTTTTAACTCTTTGCCCCAGCTATGGTCCCAATCCAAATTCTCTTCACACACACACGCACATACACACATAGAGGTATTTACTTTAGAAGGGAAGCTGCCACTGGTGTCAATAGAAACTCCCCTCCTGGGCAGGGGCAGTAATAGCAGCTTCAGGAGAGGAGAGGGGTTCATCATGACCACGGCATGGGGAAGGAAAGAGTCATTTAAAACCTCCCCATGCCCCATGCTCCCAATCCAGATTGCTCCCGAGTGGCTGATATTCGGGGGGGGGGGGGAGGTACACAAGTGCCAATCACAAGATTCTTTCTGACTCCCATAAAGGGCATCCTTGAACTGGTATGGTGTAGTAGAGATTAGCAGTTGGAGCAGGATTCAAATCCCTGCTCAATCATTTGCTTTTTGATTGACCTTGGGCTATTTCTCAGCCTAACCTAGTTTGCAGGGATGTTGTGACCTGTGACCCCTCCTGTCTGCAGTGTGTGATAGGTTGCTACATAAACATGGCCTTGTCAGTGGTGGCACCAAAAACTGTGCAGCTTGCTCCCAAATGGGGCTTGCTTGGCCCCCTCATCATGGCCAGGCAAGCTAAAACACTTGTTTCAGAGGGCATTTGGGATACAAAAAAAGGTGCGTGTTTTCTGTTTGAGGCGGCATTTAGTGGCTGAGGATTTTGATGCGTACTTTTACTCTGGTTTCCTGCTGTCATTCTCCCCCCCCCTTTTTTTGGCAAGGTGTTTTAAAGGTTGTTGCACTTGCTGCATCCTGAGCAGTGCCATCTCCAGGTTTTTGAAAGACACCCCCAGTAGAGACCCCCTCCCTCCCTCAGTGAGGTCCACCTTCTCACAGCCTTTGTCACCAGCTGCGATGGCCCCTCCTCCCCTTTATCATCATTGCTGCCGCTTCTTTGCTTGGACAGGCAGAGAGCCAGGGAGCAAGTCGGCAGTGGGGCATCTCCAGCTCCTCCTTCCCCCCCCCCCCCCCGTTGCCTGGGCCAGAGCGAGAGGCAGGTGAAACAAGCAGGTTGCGATGGTGCAGCGGAGGAGCAGGTCAGGGGCCTCTTCTCAGTGGGCCCCCTGCTGGGGTGTGGTGGGGCCCTTGGCAGGTGCCCAATAGTCAAAGGCAGGAGCAGGGCCTACCCTTCACGCCAGCCCTGATCCTGAGGTTGAAGTCAGAAGAGTGATCCTGAACTGAATAAATGCTTAACGCGTGGCCAGCACGTCGGAGTTAAGACGCCGACGGGTGACGACTAGCCCTGGTCCAGGAAGATCTGAGGGGGCTTCCAGGCATGTTGCTTCATCAAGCCATTCCGGATCGTGAGAGGATTCTGCTCACACTCAAGTGACCGTCTGTAGGAGCCTGCTTGACGCGGGAAGCGTGGGGATGGAGAGGCTGGGGGATAGGGACGTTGGGGGTGGAGCCAGCCCATGCTGTTTTCATGCATTGTACTACCCTGTTCTGGTGGGGGGGGGATGTGGGAGGCGGGGCCAACACATGCAAGCTCATGCCCCCCTATGCTGTGCATGATCAGGGCTATTATCTCTCAGGTTAACCAATCTCACCCGGTAGTGGTAAGGATAAGGGGGAGTGGAGGAATCGCCCTGAGTGGTTTGGCAGAAGCGCAGGATAAAAATATAATACAAATTAATAAATAAAGTTGGTTGTGTGTTCCAGCCGGTGGTTTTACCATTGCAGTTCTTTGGCCACCTATATTCACATCAACGAACTCAGGGCGCAATCCTATGCACATTTAGACGGGGGGGGGGAAGCCCTACAACTCCTAGCATTTCAGCCGTGCTGTCTAAATATGCATAGGGAATTGTAGGACTTTTTCTTGTCTGAAAGTGCATAGAGCAGCCTTAAAGTGTTGAGAGACGGTCCATCCCCAGCCCCCCAGCCCTGGCAATTCTTTTAATTCATATTCATATGAGTAAAACTATTGTTAATGTATGTCCTCTGCTTTGGATAAGGTGTCCCAGAGACAAAGATTAAAATAACCATGTCACCCACCCTTTGGAGGAGAATCGATCAAAAACATCCTTTTAATTCTAGTAAACTTCATTGTTGTGGGAATAAAGGGTATCTTGTTCAAGTGTATTAAGGGGATGACCACTATGGTCATGTCAATTTCGTGTGGTGTGTGTGTGCGCGCACACACACACACACACACACATGCAGACTTTTTTCTAAACCCAGTTTATTTGGGTTTTATTGCATTTTTTGTGTTTTGAAGCTTGCATAGACTGGCGTTCCCTAGAGCATTGTGCTAAATAAAAGAAGCCCACCACTGACTTTAACGGAGACAGCACTGGGCCTTTTCAGGCTTACAAGTCATGATTGAGCGCCCCGTCCCCTTCAGTTGATTGCAGTTTTGAAAAGTCGCACTTATTTATTGATTGATTTGATTTGAACCCCGGCCTTTCTTCCAAAAATAATGGCATTCAAGGCAGCTTACCGACACAATTAAAATTGATCAAGACAAGACATTAAAATACAATATTTAAAAAATAACAATTACAGCTTCTTTCTTCTTTTTAAAGTACTTTTTGTGGAACGGGGAGGGGGAGAGAAGTGAAGCCAGTGCAAGGCCCTTCAATCCAAAATTCACTTTTCAAT